>CM032451.1:100877598-101240098 GCA_019049505.1 Pachyrhynchus sulphureomaculatus
TTCAATATTTTCGAACCAAAATTTCAGCGTATTTTTGCTATAACAAAAAGCATCGGTTCACTTAGTCGGCTTGTACAATCAAATGAAAAATAACCGGTCAAGTGCAAGTTGAACTTGCGCAATTAGTGTTCCGTACGTTGATTGCTTTTAAAAAAAAAAAAATTGTTACAGAGGTATAAAATGATCAGTGACTTCACAAAATACACCCCAAATGAGTTTTCAACAAAGTTTGTTTCCAATCTTTACTGAAATCTGATGACCTTGAAATTTTTTTTTTATATACCATATAAATTATTAAGGGTAATGCACTCATGATAATTTTCGTTCAATCTACACCCCGTGGAGAATATTCCAGAATTTTTTCGAAATTTTTTGATAAGTACTTTTCGAGATAAGGCCCGGGACAGCGATTTTTCGCGAATTTTTAAAAATAATACAAAGAAAAGTGCGCGCAAGTATAATATTATATATATATTTTTTACTCGTGTTTTCACAAGCTTTCATTTGACACCAAACTCGATGACCTAGTAAAAAAATTTTTTTTTCACTTCCGACTTCACCCCCCAAAACTAACCCCTTAAGTCAAAATTTAATTCTCAAAACTACATGGCTCTGATGAGGCCATCAATTCCTATATTATTACCAAATTTCACCCTTCTATGTCAAATAGTTTCGAAGAAAAATCGGGTGTGTGACAGACAGACAGACAGACAGACACCGAAGTGATCTTTATAAGTGTTCCGTACGGAACACTAAAAAACAGTTCTTTGTCGGTTTTTTCAATTTTGTAGATTATGTACATTTGAGCGACTTAAAACTAATGAGGATTTGATGGAAATTTCATTGCGAAGAGTTTGGCTTTTTTTGTATCGATTTGACATATATAACCGAGTTATTCGCATTTTAAACTCAAAAAATGCGTTTTGAAAACTTCAATTATTTATAAACAAAAGAACACAAATTTTTCGAGGTCCAAAACTCAGGACAGTGGTGATACCTCAGAGGGAATAAAATCATAATATTGCTGTATCTAAACTGTGCAATTTCAAATGCTTTTTTTACTGCACTATATATATCATCACTTGAAGAAAATCGTTCTCGTGAATATATTTTTTTGGCTTATAAAAATAATCCTAATCAAAATTTCGGGGCATTTGAGTATATTATCTTAACACAGACGTTTCATATTTATAAATAACTAAGTAGACTTAAATTTAGAATAAACTATCATATTAGTATCTTATCTGGTTTTCGTTTCTTTATAGTATTAAGTAGGATGAAGGTAACCTTGACCCGAACTTGATTACATATTGATAATTCTATTTTTTTCAAATTTTTTTTATCTCTTTGGAATAGTAAAATAGCCTATAAGGCCAGCTCATAATACAGGTACTCGAAAATAATTTGGTTATTTGTAGGTAAGTGCTGATTTATAGAACCTATCTAGGAAAAAGGGCTGAATACTGAACTGTTTTATTGAACCGTTCTAAATTTAAAAATATTCAGATTCAGCTTCGTAATCTTTCCTATATAATAGTATTGGTTTTGGCTAGTTTTATGTCTCCTGTGGGGACTCAACAGAAAGACTAAGCGTAGTGAGGTGCAGAGAAGATTCCTTGCTGGGATATTTTGGCCTTCATACCGTACTAGGGTTTTGTCTGTGGAGTCTAGGGCACTTCAGTCTGACAGAAATTGGTTATTCTGAACAGTCTGTAGCAGTTTTTTGGCGAGCCACTAGGGAGTGGTTTTAGGAGTTAATAAGTCAGACAGGCAAGGGCGGTGATATTTTTGGACTGAAAATTTGGAACCCTAATCTGCTATACAGATATACCCGTTTTAATATATTAAGCGATGTTCATTACACCATATATATATATATATAAATATATATATATATATATATATATATATATATATATATATATATATATATATATATATATATGGTGTAATGAACATCGCTTAATATATTAAAACGGGTATATCTGTATAGCAGATTAGGGTTCCAAATTTTCAGTCCAAAAATATCACCGCCCTTGCCTGTCTGACTTATTAACTCCTAAAACCACTCCCTAGTGGCTCGCCAAAAAACTGCTACAGACTGTTCAGAATAACCAATTTCTGTCAGACTGAAGTGCCCTAGACTCCACAGACAAAACCTAGTACGGTATGAAGGCCAAAATATCCAGCAAGGAATCTTCTCTGCACCTCACTACGCTTAGTCTTTCTGTTGAGTCCCCACAGGAGACATAAAACTAGCCAAAACCATACTATTATATAGGAAAGATTACGAAGCTGAATCTGAATATTTTTAAATTTAGAACGGTTCAATAAAAACAGTTCAGTATTCAGCCCTTTTCCTAGATAGGTTCTATAAATCAGCACTTACCTACAAATAACCAAATTATTTTCGAGTACCTGTATTATGAGCTGGCCTTATAGGCTATTTTACTATGCCAAAGAGATAAAAAAAATTTGAAAAAAATAGAATTATCAATATGTAATCAAGTTCGGGTCAAGGTTACCTTCATCCTACTTAATACTATAAAGAAACGAAAACCAGATAAGATACTAATATGATAGTTTATTCTAAATTTAAGTCTACTTAGTTATTTATAAATATGAAACGTCTGTGTTAAGATAATATACTCAAATGCCCCGAAATTTTGATTAGGATTATTTTTATAAGCCAAAAAAATATATTCACGAGAACGATTTTCTTCAAGTGATGATACGAGGCATGTTTTTTAAGTAAGTACCGTTTTGCGATTCCGCCGCCGCAGCGATACAGTCGGCGTTCCGCGCATGCGCGCTGGTAACCTATACATCTCATGTCTACGTACTGACGCCATTACAGTCTGATTCTTCATTGTATACGTTGTTTACTGAGTGTTTAAGATGCCTCCGACAATCGTGAGTCCCGCCGATTGTGAAGTACGGGCTGTTATACGATTTCTTAGTGCTAAAGGCGTAAAACCGATCGATATTCATCGTGAGATCTGTGAAGTTTACGGACAAAACATTATGAGTGATGGAATGGTAAGGAAATGGGTGAGAGCATTTAAAGATGGCCGCACAAATGTGCATGATGAAGAACGGAGTGGGCGTCCTTGGGTCGTTAATGAAGATTTGTTGCAGAAAGTGGACGAAAAGGTGAGATAAAAACAGACGCTTTACAATTTCATCATTGTGCGACTGCTTTCCTCAATATTCTCGTAGTGTTTTGTATCGCATTGTGACCGAGAACTTGAATTACCGGAAATTGTGTTCACGTTGGGTTCCAAAAATGTTGACGGATTTGCACAAAACCCAACGTTTAGGCAGTGCATTGACTTTCCTTGAGCGGTACCACAATGAAGGTGAACATTTTTTAGACCAAATTGTTACTGGTGACGAAACATGGGTGGCCTACGTCACACCAGAATCGAAACAACAATCTGCTGCATGACAATGCCCGTCCACATGTGGCTAATCGGACCAAAGATCTCATCAAATCTTTTAAATGGGAAACTCTAGATCATCTCCATACAGCCCTGATCTGACGCCCAGCGACTACCATTTGTTCCTGCACTTGAAGAAGCACCTGGGTGGTCAGCGTCTTCAAGACGATAACGAAGTCAAAACATTTGTGATACAGTGGTTAACAAGTCAGGCGGCAGAATTTTATGAGGAGGGTATTCAAAAAAAACTGGTGCCACGTTATGACAAGTGCCTCAATATTCACGGAAATTATGTAGAAAAGTAGATTAAGGTACAGGCTTTCATGTAAAAATAAAATTATAGCGATATCTTCGCACGTCTTTTTTTAATTCCAAAACGGTACTTACTTAAAAAACATGCCTCGTATATAGTGCAGTAAAAAAAGCATTTGAAATTGCACAGTTTAGATACAGCAATATTATGATTTTTATTCCCTCTGAGGTATCACCACTGTCCTGAGTTTTGGACCTCGAAAAATTTGTGTTCTTTTGTTTATAAATAATTGAAGTTTTCAAAACGCATTTTTTGAGTTTAAAATGCGAATAACTCCGGTTATATATGTCAAATCGATACAAAAAAAGCCAAACTCTTCGCAATGAAATTTCCATCAAATCCTCATTAGTTTTAAGTCGCTCAAATGTACATAATCTACAAAATTGAAAAAACCGACAAAGAACTGTTTTTTAGTGTTCCGTACGGAACACTTATAAGATCACTTCGGTGTCTGTCTGTCTGTCTGTCTGTCACACCCGATTTTCTTCGAAACTGTTTGACATAGAAGGGTGAAATTTGGTAATAATATAGGAATTGATGGCCTCATCAGAGCCATGTAGTTTTGAGAATTAAATTTTGACTTAAGGGGTTAGTTTTGGGGGGTGAAGTCGGAAGTGAAAAAAAAATTTTTTTACTAGGTCATCGAGTTTGGTGTCAAATGAAAGCTTGTGAAAACACGAGTAAAAAATATATATATAATATTATACTTGCGCGCACTTTTCTTTGTATTATTTTTAAAAATTCGCGAAAAATCGCTGTCCCGGGCCTTATCTCGAAAAGTACTTATCAAAAAATTTCGAAAAAATTCTGGAATATTCTCCACGGGGTGTAGATTGAACGAAAATTATCATGAGTGCATTACCCTTAATAATTTATATGGTATATAAAAAAAAAATTTCAAGGTCATCAGATTTCAGTAAAGATTGGAAACAAACTTTGTTGAAAACTCATTTGGGGTGTATTTTGTGAAGTCACTGATCATTTTATACCTCTGTAACAATTTTTTTTTATTTAAAAGCAATCAACGTACGGAACACTAATTGCGCAAGTTCAACTTGCACTTGACCGGTTATTTTTCATTTGATTGTACAAGCCGACTAAGTGAACCGATGCTTTTTGTTATAGCAAAAATACGCTGAAATTTTGGTTCGAAAATATTGAACCCAGTGGGCACAAATTAAAATTTGTTATTTAAAATTTGAGTTGCCCGCTATTTTATGCCATTTGGTAAAAAATGGATCTTTTTTCAAAATTTAGGTCTAGACGCCAGCTTTCCGATGCCACTAAAAAATTTTTTTTTCGGAGTAATTTTAAACCGTTTTTTTTATTGATCAAATAAAAACAAATGTGTTTTTTTTGGTCATTTCGAAAAAAAAATTGAAAAAATTTTATTACATCTAGTAGAGAATGAAGACCTTTATTTTTAAAAAAATCATTTTCGTTAACAATTTTTTTTTCAAAATGTCAATGTTATTTCAATAATAAACAAATATAAATGGGTAAAATCACTCCAAAAAAATTTTTTTTTAATGGCATCGGAAAACCGACGTCGAGACCTAAATTTTAAAAAAAAAAATCCATTTTGGACCAAATGGCATAAAATGACGTGTGTAATGTGTCCACTGGGTTCAATATTTGTGTACTAAAATTTCAGGGTATTTTTGCTATAACAAAAAGAATAATTTCTTAAAGTTTCAAGCTGATTGGTTCATTTAGTCAACCTGTACAATAAAATGAAAAAAAAACAGATTTTTGCCTTTTTTCTAATTTTGTAGGTTATAGAGATATTTGAACGATTTAAAACTAACGGTTTGTTGGAAATTTCATTACCCAGAGTTTAGTTTATGGTTTGTCTCAATCCGACTGATATAACCGGAGTTATTCACATTTTAAGCGCAAAAATACGCGTTATTAAAACTTAAATTGTTTATAAACAAAAGAGTACGAGTTTCTCGAGGTCCAAAACTCAGGACAATACTCCTGGTGATACCCAAAAGAGCATAAAATCATAATATTGCTCTATATAAACTATGCCTATCTCATCATTATTCTGACCTTTTTTACTGCACTAATAATTTGGATGCCAAAAGATGAAATACAATTTTAGAATTAATATGATAAAAGATAATAAATAAAAATAAATAAAACTTTATTGATGTACCCTCGGCGGTAATCTCTTCCTTTCTAGAATTACAACTTTAAAGACACAGAGTTTCTGTTACAACACAGGTATCGACTCTGACTCAAGACCTGATACAAACCAGAATAAAACTTAATCCTAAACACAAACCCATTATATCATAGATCATTAATTTACTTCAAAGCTCCATAACTGTTTCGCGACGAGAGCAAATGTGAAGAATTCTCAAAAGATAATTAAAAAAAACTTACGTACAGGGATTCGTGGCCCAGGTGATGAAGTATCTAAAGCGCGCCTAAAGCGTGCTGAAAGCACGCCACAGTACGCTGACCTAAAGCTAGTGAGGATCGGGTACCTGTGCGGAAGTAAAGTTAAACAACTTAAAAATAGACCACAAAGCAAAAAGAGTAGCAATTGGTTGAACATTCGGTCAATATAAACTAACTATTATGTAAATAATGTAATTCTTGTAAAACTGTAAAAAGTTAATAAAAAGTTTTAAACGAAGTGCTATAGTGCAGTGTAAAATGCCAAATAAAAATCATAAACGTGTAATATATATGTATATATATATATATATATATATATATATATATATATATATATATATATATATATATACATATATATATATATATATATATATACATATATATATATATATATATATATATATATACATATATATATATATATATATATATATATATATATATATACATATATATATATATATATATATATATATATATATATATATATATATACATATATATATATATATATATATATATATATATATATATATATATATATATGTATATATATATATATATATATATATATATATATGTATATCTATATATATATATATATATATATATATATATATATATATATGTATATATATATATATATATATATGTATATCTATATATATATATATATATATATATATATATATATATATATATATATATATATATATATAAACTCCTGGACAAAATTAACGCAACAATCTGAAAATTAATTTATCTTTTTCTTATGTCAGTTTTAAAGTTTATCGAGTATTTGAATAGTAGGCTATGCATATTTTGTTTCGTTGTTCATGACAGAAATCAAAACAATTCGTTTAGATTTACAGTTTTAAAGAATTTTTTAGAAGATAAACAATTTTCTGTAATAATGCGATATATTTTCTTTAAAAGTAAGCTTATAAATTGTTCCCTTTTTCAAAGTAATACGTTTTTGTGGTAGACTGTTTTATTTTTGACCCCGAAGAATTAGAAAAATGAATCGAACAAGGAATTTAACTGAACACGAGGTAGTGCGAGCCTCAGTTTTATTGGACGAGGGATATTGTCAGAGTTATGTTGCCAATTTGTTAGGCAAACATCGTTCCACAATAAGTCGTATGGTAAGACGCTTGAATGAAGTAGAAACTTATTCTAGAAGGCTAGGGCAAGGGCAAGGGCGAAAACGATGCACTAGCGACCTAAATGAACGTTTTATAAGACAATATGCTTTAAGAAAACAGGACTGTCACTAGTTCTATAAAAAGAAACAAACTCGAAGCTGTTCGCAATGTCACAATTTCTTCTAAAACAGTTAGAAGACGGTTAAATGAAGCTGGATTAAATAGTAGGAGACCAGCCACTACGCCCTTGCTTACTAGAGAGAACAGAGTTGCCAGGTTACATTTTGCTCGAAATCACGAAAACTGGTCTGTGGATGATTGCGAACAAGTTTTCTTCACAGATGAAACTAGGGTTAGTCTAAAACATCCAGATGGTCGTAAGCGAGCATGGCGAAGACCAGGAGAGAGAGGTTTGCTCCTTGCAATATCTCTGCAAGGATTCCATTCGGCGGTGGCTCTGTAATGTTCTGGGGTGGCATCTGCTTTGATGCTCGCACAGAGTTAGTTCCTGTCCGTACGAGATCCATGAATGCTGACTACTATTGTAATAGAACATGTGATGCCTTTCGGTCATTTTGTGAGGCCCAATTTCCTGTTTATGCAAGACAACGCTAGACCTAACGTGGCTAGGGAGATACTCGATTATCTTAATTAAGTTGATATACCGATTATGCAATGGCCACCAAAAAGCCCGGATCTGAATCCGATAGAACATGTATGGGATCACCTTAAAAAAAATGTGAAACGTCATATAATATATTCCTCAAGATTTTATCCAAAATTTAATTAGAAGCATGCCTAGGCGCATACGCGCTGTCATCCGAAGTAGAGGAGGCAACACATGCTACTAGTGTCCCAGTTACACCATTAATTTTTGCTACTAGTGTCCCAGTTTATTTTTTTCATTATTACATAATTTCAACGATTTTGTTATTAGGTCTTAAGAATAATTTTAATTGGAATCTTATAGAGAAATTTGGTAGCTAATTCACTTTTAAAGTATCCGAATAAGTTTTTTTTCTAACTTTTAGTGTAACCAATGTTCATAAAAAATTATTAAAATTAATTCATCATAGAGATTTGTATGATTTAATATATTGTTGCGTTAATTTTGTCCAGGAGTCTAGTTGAAATGGTCTACAACAGTGAAACCAGCAATTTCATGTATGTGTGACAGATCTTCATTACGACTAACAATCATTATATTGGTTTTCGCTCTATTAATTGCCAATCAATAGTTTTTGCTGGTGATTTCCAGGCGTTCCATAATTGATTCTAGGTCTTGTATTAAAGTTGCAAGTATACTAGTATTATTCGCATATCTAAGGCTACTTAGCTTTTTCCACCGATGGTTACACCCCCACTCCAGCCATCCAAAACAGATCTCTTTATATGTTCAGTATACATGTTAACAGTAATGGTGACAGAATACAGCCCTGTCTGACGGTGGTTTCTACGTTAGAGGGATCGGACAAATAATTATTCATTTTAATTTTTCCATTTGTGCTCTCATACAGGGATCGGATAAGGTTTACAAGATGTATAGGTGTCCCCATGCTGATTAGTATCGACCACAATTTGTTCCATTTTATGTAGTCGAAAGCTTTAAAGTAGTCAATAAAACAGATATGTAGGGTATTTATTTGGTGTTGATAGTAGAATTCTCTCATTGGGGTGCGCCCAAAAAAAAAAGAGATTTCTTATGCATTTTATTGGATTTTGCTACCTGTTTTGAATTATTTTTAAAGGTTGACCCTATTTTAGGCAGAAAACCTCTGCTATACAATAGATTCATAAAATGTAAATGAGGGTTCATCGGTAGCATAGTCGTCTGAGCGTATCCTGTTTTTTTTTCTTCTTCGAGTGCCACTCCTATCGGAGATTAGAAATCATCACAGCTACCCTCACTTTATTTGCTGCTCTTCTAAACAGTTCAATTGAGCTGCAGCCAAACCAGTCGCGCAAGTTACGCAACCACGATATTCTTCTTCGTCCAACATTTCTCTTCCCCTTAATTTTGCCTTGCATAATATTCCGCAACAGTGAATGCCTTTCTCCCCTCAACGCATGTCCCAAATATTCCAGCTTCCTTTTTTTTGATAGTGTTCATTAGTTCTGGGGCTTTGTTTAGTCTTTGGAAAATCTCGTTATTGGTTACCCTATCCATCCATGACACTTTCAGAATGTGCCGATAACATCACATCTCAAAAGCTTCAATACTTTTAGTATTATTCTGCCTCAAAGTCCATGCTTCCACTCCATAAAGAAGCGTTGAGAAGACATAACAAGGCAACAATCGTAACCGCAGTACCAGGCTTAGATCTCGATGGCAAAAGAGTTTTCTCATTCTATTAAAGCTTGATCTTGATATCTCTATTCTGGATTTAATCTCCTTTGTCTGATCTGTGTTCTCGTTCAGCCGTGTTTCCAAGTATTTGTAGCAATTGACTTTCTCGATACTTATGTCATTATCCAGAAGACGATCCTGGTTATTTTGAGATTTTGCCATCACCATAAATTTTATTTTCTTTAGATTCATCTTTAGACCAAATTTATTGCACCTGTTATTTAACCGATCAACAAGGTGTTGTAGGTCTTCTAAACTTTCTGCTAGCAGAACTGTGTCATCGGCGTATCTTACATTATTCAGGGTTTCACCGTTTACCGTTATGCCCTCGTCCGCCGCAGCTTCCTGACATACACTCTTGCTATAGATATTAAACAAAAGGGGTGACAGTAAGCAGCCCTGACGTACTCCCCGCCGGATCTCTATCTCTTCCGTAATCATGTTCTCCACTTTTACTCTCGCTGTCTGGTTCCAATATAGATTGCATATGATGCGGATATCTAGATCATCGATGTTTTTATTTCTGAGGATTCTCTTTAATTGATCATGTCGAACTTTATCGAATGCCTTTTCAAAGTCTATACAGCAAATGTACAGCTCCTGATTCATGTCCATGCATCTCTGTGACAACACGTTTATCGCAAACAGGGCCTCACGTCTGCCCATTCCTTTTCTGAATCCATTTCAAGCTTTCTGTAGATCCGATTGTGTATTATCTTCAGAAAAAGCTTTAAGGTATGACTCATAAGTGATATAGTCCGATGGTCACTACATTCTTTAGCGTTTGCTTTTTTCGGGATTTCGGGATCCTGTTTTTAGTGTTTAATAAATAAAATTCTCTTAAAAATAAAGTTATAGAAACATAAGATTTATTATAAATTTTTTTAATCCATAGATCTACATATGTATACATACAAATTCACAATATATAAGTACTTTAATTAAAATCAGAAACAATCATCATCTTCAAAATCTGCAGTCTCGACTTCTCTTAAATGATATTTAAAGGTTTTATTTCCACAGTTTCTTCGATGTATTCGTCCAGTTTCCACATTTTATTTTCTTTTTCTATAACATGAAAATGGCATTTTTCCAATTATCCTCTTTGATCCTCTCTATTCCGGCGAATAATAATTGCCTTACGTCTTGAAGTTTGAACGTGGTGTTTTCCTTTGTAACGAAACCTTTCATTTGTGCCCAAATTAGCTCTATGGGATTCAAATCGCAATGATATGGAGGTAACCTAAGCACTGTGATATTCCGTTCCTTTGCCATCTCAAGGACCGCATATTTCTTGAACTGTGCCTTATTTTGTTTCGCAATTTTGAGAAGTTCCGCTTTTAACATACCATTTTTATGTTTGAGATTTTTGTCTCTTATCCAATGAAGAATATCCGCTTTCCTCCATGAATTTGTCGGGAGTCGTTCTAATAATCGAGAATGATATATAACTGATTCTGCTGGTATACCATGGTATGTCTACTCCTCATGGTCATCGTTAGTTGACTTTGATTCGAATTCCAACAAGCCACCGTCAACAAATCATTTTTCACTGCCAATATGTACTATAATTAACCTACGACCTTTTCTTGAAGGGAGTTGTAATCCAGTTGACTGTGTGTTCACTGTGTGTCCCTCATTAACCCAAGTCTCATCTAAATAAAAAATATTTGTTTCTTCGGCTTGAGATTTTCTGATTGCTCATAGATATTCTCTTCTCCAACAAATTATTTCTGATTTATCGATAAGAACAGATTTTCTATTGTGTTTTTCCCAAGGAAATTCAGGTTATGAAGGATTTTCCATAAAAAAAAATGGTATAATTTTCTTCTTATTGCGTTTTTAAAATCTTCATCGACCTCTTAGGGCAACGTGGACGTTAAGTATCATTGTTTTTTCTCTCAGGGAAAATACAGATTTACAGACGCTGTGAAGTTTGACCAGGGCAAAACCGAAAGTTTTGTTCTGAATTGAACTAAGGATATTATGGGTTTTTGCTTTATTTTTATACTTATATAGAATATTTTTATTGCATACTTAGGTACTTAGGGACCTACCTACCGATAAGATCTTTGGTTAATTATATTCCAATAACTGCTAAAATTCCAAATAATTTTATTGAACTGTAGATTTCTGGTTCTTAATAATTGTTAATTATACTCATTTAGGCCTTTATAATACAAATAAGATTTTTAGTTTCATCATTTACTCATTAAAATAAACTTTGAAATGCGTTGATTATTCTAAAATTTAGAAGGCATGTAATAAAATATTTTTTAGAAAAAGGTTGCACTGTTTTATAGAGATAGAAAATAAAGGTGATTAAAACGAAAAATGCAAATAATTGGTAGAGAAATTTCGGACGCTTATGGTTTATGACATTTTAATGTTTATAACCCATGTTGTGTGCTATCAACTCCAAACAAACAGACTAAAAATTATTCAATTTTTTTTTTCAAATTCAATTCTATTACAAAGTTATAGAATTAAATGCGACCTGGCGTCGGATTGGGACCGCTACCTGTTTTCAGACACTGTCTCCAGTATCACTCAGTCAATTTTTAATATTTATTAACATTTTTTTTAAATCTTAACAATTACTTTTTCTACAAAATGTCGGGAGGCTTTTTAATTTTTCTAATAGACAATTTTTTATAAATAACACAGACATAAAAAAAAATTCTGGCCGAGATTACTGATCCCCCCCTAAACCATTGTATTTTTGGCCACTAAACTCGATCTGGATGTTGGATTTGCCCCATCACATCACAGTTTTTTTCTAACCTCAAAAAGAGGTCAAGAATAAAAAATTTCTGTTCGAGATGACTGACCCCACTACCCCCTACATGTTTAGCTGTTTATTTCGATGTTTGATTTGCCCTATCATATCCAGTTTTTTTCTAACCTCAAAAGGAGGTAAAAAAAATTCTGTCCGAGATAACTGACCCCCCTACTCCCCAGTATTTTGGACCCCTGAACACAATTTCGATATTGGATTTAACCTATCACATCACAGTTTTTTTCTAACCTCAAAAAGAGATCATAAATAAAAAACATTCTGTCCGAGATGACCGATCCCCCTAGACCCTGTATTTTTGGCCGCTGAACACGCTCCCGATGTTGGATTTGCTCCATTACATTGCAGTTTTTTCTAACCTCAAAAAGAGGTCAAAAATCCACGAGTTCCAAATGTCATGTTCCGCAATGTGGATACGGGCTTACGGCGCCTGAAATTTGTTTAAAATAGAACCATGCTACGATATGATACGATATTTAGTTCTCTTTCAGCTACTTCGCGTCTATAAGAATACAAATGAAAACATATTTCAATATAGATTTCCAATTTCTGTTTACCCATATCCACTTGGTGCAAAATGATATGAACGATTTCTGGATTTTTTTCCCTATTTTTGAGATCACTGGGAAACTGTGACCCTCCAGGTAAAACTAAACTTCTTTATATTCTTCAGCGAGTTGAATTGTATGGGAATAGAGATGAAAATATGTCGAATCATACCATGTTAATTACTGAAACCCCGTACCAGCGTTGTGGAAAAGGATATGTAGAATTTTTTTCGGGACAATTTGCTGTCTAATTCATTATATTCTCTATTGAGTCAGGGTTCAGTGACTCGAAATAAATCAGAATATAGATGGTAATATATCAGAGAGAACATAAAACAAACAAGATGGTAGAGTCGAAAAATCAGGGAAGAAGTGAAAATTAAAAAGGATAAATGGAAAAAGTACGTACAATCTAGAACAAATGAGAACTACAATGACTATAAAGAACAGAGAGCGAAAGTGAAAGAAATGGTGAAGCAAGCGAAACAAAAAGCATGGGAAGAGTTCGGAGAGAAATTGGAAAGTGATAGACGTGGAAACCAAAAGTTGTTCTATAGAATACTCAAAACAATGAGGAAAGGAAAGAAACACGAAGTTAAGCATATGAAAAATAAAAACGAAAAAAAACACAGCCCCACAAAAAAAAAAAGTAGGGTATACTTTTGATGCGATATATCAGATCCGTAGTATTTTTGCCCGCTGATCACGAATCTGACGTCAGAATATCGCCATCACATCTCAATTTTTTTCTAACCTCAAAAAATAGGTAAAAATTAGTAAAAATTAAGAAAAATATACTCCTAAAAAATTGATTCAAGCTTTTTCATGAATCCAAAGATGTATTAATATGTATTCGGACACGCTAAGCTAATATTCATCGGTTGGATTGAGCCATACAGTTCTGTTTTTCTTTCTAACCTCAATAAATCAGACAAATATAGTGCTTCTCGAATGCAAAAACGAATTCAAATTAAAAATTCAACCGATCCTTACCAAATTTGGTACACGGGGATTTTTTTGGGTCGCTGATCTCGAATCTGAGGTTGGATTTGCAAAATTCAAGATGGCAGATGTTTTCGCGCCATTTTGAACGCCGAGAAAATTCATCTTTCTTCTTCTACCTGCATCCAGGGCACCTCCACGTGGTGACGGTGGGCAACGGTGTTACTCCACTAGCCGGCAGAGTCCCTGGATAACGGCTTACATGCGGTCATGGCAGGTAGAAGAAAGAGAAATTACGATGCAGGGGACTCGGAAACCCAGTATCGGCGGTTAGTCAGGGTGGGAAAGCGGGCCCGGAGCCGTCGTCATCCAGCGACCGTAGCTCTTCATGTGTGGGTGACTTGGCTCATGTAGAGTATAATGCTACAAGATAACGGTCTCACGGTACAAGCACTTTGCATAAGTGCGATAAAAAAACAGTGATTCATTTTGTTATATTTGCTGTCAACACGTATTGAGTAAAATGGGGTCACCGATAACGGATAAGATTAAAACCTTATATAAGGATTGTTTTAACATTGAAATACAGCACCAGGATACAGATTGGGTTCCCCACATCATTTGCAGTTCTTGCAGAATAATGTTGTAAATCAATAAGGGGGCGATTAAATATTCCAGACCAGCAATATGGAATAGACCATACAGTGAAAATGATTGCTACTTTGCACTATTACTTATAACGATGTTTCGACAGTAACAAGACCAACTAAACTAATTCCGCCTCCTGAACCACTTGATGCTGATGTTATGGAAACAAATGATTTCACCTTATCAGTTCATGCCGAAAACATTGAGACTGTCGAAAAAGATTCAAACACTGTTACTAATGAATGTTCTAGTGACAACCTATCATATACTAGTGACACAGATAAAGAATTTCTACCATACAACCGTAAACCAGAACCAATACTCGTATCACAGTCAGAACTTAGTGATCTAGTCAGAGATTTAGGCTTATCCAAAGATGGTTCAGAGCATCTTGCTTCCTTTTTAAAGAAAAGACATTTACTTAAGCCAGAAGCTACGATTTCTTATTATAGAAACAGAGGTGAAGAATTTCAAAAATATTTCACAATGGACGAGGAATTGTCACTTTCATATTGTACCGATGTAAAAGGTCTAATGGATGAATTTCAAAATAACTCATACGATCCTGAAGAATGGAGACTGTTCATTGATTCTTCTAAACGGAGCATTAAGGCAGTTTTGCTGCATAATACCAACGTTTACGCTCCCATTCCGATTGCTCATTCCACAGTTATGGAAGAGCAATATGAAAAAATGAAGCAGCTTTTGATAAAAATAAAATATGCTGATCATAACTGGAAAAATTTGTGGAGATCTGAAAATTGTAAACAATATTGCTTGGCCAACAGTCAGGGTTTACACTTTATTCCTGTTATAAATGTCTGTGGAATAGCAGAGACAGGGAACCTCATTATAAGAAAAAAAATTTGGCCAACAAGAGAATCGTTCACTCCTGGTGAAAATAATGTATTCTTTCCACCATTGGTAGATCCAGGAAAAGTTCTTATTCCCCCGCTTCACATTAAGCTTAGACTTATGAAGCAATTCACGAGAGCATTAGATACAAACGGCCCATGTTTCAAATATTTGCATAAAAAATTTCCGAAATTTTCTGAAGCTAAAATTAAGGCAGGCGTATTTGACGGGCCACAAATAAGAAAATTGTTTCAAGATTCATTATTTGTTACTAAAATTAATAAAGTTGAAAAAGCTGCTTGGCTTAGTTTTAAAGAAGTCGCAACAAAGTTTTTGGGAAATAATAAAAGTCCTAAGTACAAAGAAATAGTCGAGAAAATGGTAAAAAATTTTCAAACATTAGGTTCCTTAATGAATCTAAAATTACATTTCCTGGACTCCCACATCGACGATTTCCCAGATAATCTTGGTGACTACAGTGAGGAGCAAGGGGAACGTTTTCACCAAGATCTGAAAATCATAGAAAATCGGTATCAAGGACCATATGCTAGCGGACTATTGCTGGTCGCTAAAAAAGAGAAACAAGTCCTCAAAAGCGTTTGGGCAGAAAGCATTTGAATAGGTCATTCGCGGAAAAAAAACAAGATACAGCCAAAAAAAGGAAAGTTAGGCGCGGGTCTAACCTTCGCAATTCTAGGGCTTAAGGGTCTACTATTTGAGAGTATATGGTTTAAAAGTCCTGGTTTTGAGTTTATTGGGTCTCATTTTTAAAGTTACAGGGTTATTGAGGTCTATTTTTTGAGGTTACAGGGTGTGGGGAGTCTAAGGTTTCAGGGTTTAGGGTTTAAGAGTATCAGGTTTGAGGATTCCCCAACTGTATACCAAATTTGGTAGGAATCGGTTGGTTTTCAAAAATTTTGTCCGCCATCTTGGATCCGCCATTTTGAATTTTGCAAATCCGACCTCAGATTCATGATCAGCAACCCAAAAAAACCCCCGTGTACCAAATTTGGTAAGAATCGGTTGAATTTTTAATTTGAATTCGTTTTTGCATTCGAGAAGCACTATATCTGTCTGATTTATTGAGGTTAGAAAGAAAACGGAACTGTATGGCTTAATCCAACCGATGAATATTAGCTTAGCGTGTCCGAATACATGTTTTAATACATCTTTGGATTCATGAAAAAGCTTGAATCAATTTTTTAGGAGTATTATTTTTCTTAATTTTTACTAACTTTTACCTATTTTTTGAGGTTAGAAAAAAAAATTGAGATGTGATGGCGATATTCTGACGTCAGATTCGTGATCAGCGGGCAAAAATACTACGGATCTGATATATCGCATCAAAAGTATACCCCACTTTTTTTTGTGGGGCTGTGTAATACATGATGAAGTTAAACGAGGTGGAAGGAATATTTCGAGGAAAGTCTAAGAGAGAGAAGGGTGAAGAAGTTGAAATAAATCAAAAACCAACACAAGAAAATCAAGAAATAACATTAGAGGAAATCATAGAATCGAATAATACACTAAAGAGACGAAAAGCAGCGGGGCACGACAACATAACTGCAGAGATGATAAAGAACATTGGCGATATAGGACGAGAAATCTTAAGGAAACTATTTAATGAAATAATGATAAACGGAAAGATACCAGAAGAATGTGAAGTGGAAATAATCATACCACTATATAAAAAAGGAGACAACAAGGATTGTTCCAACTACCGAGGAATTTCAAAACTTAATACAGTAACCAAAATGTATGAGCAAATCTTGGAAAGAAGAGTCCAAAAAATTATAGAACCTCAATTAGAAGAATCCCAAAGTGCATTCAAGAAGGGAAGCGGAGAACGGGATAATATCTTTACGACTGAGAATTTAATAGAAAAAAGTAAGATTAGCAGAATATACGTTGCGTTTTTAGATCTTGAAAAAGCCTTTGATAGTGTCCCAAGGAAACTTATATGGAATATATAGAGGAATAAACACGCATCTATGTAGAGCCATTCAAAGTCTATACCAGGTCACAAGATGTTATGTAAGAACCGGAAAATATGTGTCCGAGGAGTTTACAACAAAAGAGGGACTTGCACAACGGGGAGTTTTAAACCCAACCGATATAATAATGGACGATGTAATAAAAGAAGTAAAAGCAAAAGTAAAAAAATACAGGGTCGGCTATAAAAAATGATACTGACAGAAATATCTGAAAGCGCCTATGCAGATGATCTGGTAATTTACATCAAAAACGGGAGAGAGAGTTACAGTACAATATAGAAGTATAAAAGGCAGCACTGCACAAAAGAAATCTAAGAATAAATATAGATAAGGAAAAGACAATGATAATAGGTAGAGACAAAGAAAAGATAACAATAAAAATTATCGACAGAGAGATAGAACAAGTAGAATCTTTCAAATATCTAGGAACGAAAATACATAAAATAAGAAATAACGATGCAGAAATAAACGATAGAATAGAAAATGCACTAAAAGTATTCTTCAGTCTCAACATTACATTCATACGTAAAAAAGAGGTCTCCATAAATACAAAAATGATAGTCTATAAAACTATATTTAGAACTATCCTAATGTATGGCAGCAAGAGGTAGAAACACTGAGGTGAGGGAACAATTGCAGATAGAACCGCTAACGACAACGATAAAAAGGAGCCAACTGAGATGGTTTGACCACCTAGTGTGAATGAAGGAGAGTCAACGAGCAAAACTGATATGGGAAACCCGAACGATGCAGAAAAGACTAAGGGGTAGACCAGCCAAAACTAGGGAAACTACAGTAGCTGAAAACCTGAAGGAACGAAAACGACCTTTTTTATGGGTCTAGCACACGTGCTACAGGGAAGTCCCTAAAGCGCTACAGGAGCGACACGTGTGCGGAGAAAGCGATTCACGTTGTTCTTGGATCGCTATAAATTGTACTCAGTGGGAAACATAGTCCTGGGCAAATTATTCCAAAGGGATGATGTTCTCCATATAAATGACTGCTTGAAAAGCGTTGTGCGAAGAGTAACAAGCTGAACCTCATACGGATGTGAAGCATCAGCGTGACGTGTACTTCTAACATGCACTGCTCTGGGACGGAATTAAGCAGGCCACTTCCTTCGAACACTTTCCATGAAAATACTTGTAGAATAGGCTCAAGTCGTCAACCGTTCTTCGATGTCCCAGCGAATCAAGGCCGCCTGTCAGTTCCGAGTCTCCAATCAGACGAACAACTCTCCTCTGAATAGAATCCAACAAATGCAGTGTATGGTTGGGAGCGGAGCCCCAAACATGGGAGCAGTATTCCATAGTTGGTCGAATTTGAGCTTTGTAGAGAATTAACAGTTGTAGAGTGTAAAGCTTTCTGGTTCGAAATAATATTCCCAACTTTTGAGAAGCTCTCCTTGCTATGCCTGCAACATGTTCGTGTCAGGACATATTTGCTCCCAAATTAACGCCCAACAAATTGAGCGACGATGTTAGAGGAATGGAGTGTCCAGACATAACTATGTCGGGTTCAACAACGTTAACTTTTTTAGAAAAAACTGCCGCCTGGGTTTTTGTAGCGTTAAATTCTACTTGGTTACTATCACCCCAAGATAGAATTTCTTCCAGGTCCTTGTTAAGTTGAATGAATTCCTGCTATCTGCGGATATTCGTCTGACTAGCCGATGTCCGAGCGTTCAAAGTGAATGAGGAGATAAGCGTACTGTCATCTGCAAAGCTGTAGATTAGATTCTCGGTATTTTCCAGCAGATCGTTAATGTAAAGGAGAAAGAGAGTAGGAGACAGTATGGAGCCTTAAGGTACACCGGCGTTGATAGTGAAGGTGTTAGAAAGAAATCCACTCGTAAAGAACGCTCTCTGAGGAAACATGAGAGCCACAAACAGAAGTTTTCAGACATACCCTAGGAGCGTAGCTTCGCCAACAGCCCATCGTGCCAAACACGATCAAATGCCTTGGATATGTCAAGATTAACCGCTCGAGATTCTCCAAAGTGTTCAAATGCGTTGTTCCAAACATGTGTTACATAAGTCAGAAGATCTCCTGTTGATCTATTTTACGAAAGCCATATTGGTGATCGCTAATAATGTTGAATCCTACAAGATATTTTAGAAGATGCTGATTGATAGCCTTTTCCATGACTTTTCGATATTATAGAAAGCAGTGCGATTGGTCGGTAGTTATTTGGCAAGGTCTTCTTGCGTTTTTTTTAGGGATCGGCTGAACTGTGGCATATTTCCAGCAGGAAGGAAATATTCCCTTTCTGTAGGATAGGTTGAAAAGTCTACAGAAAAACTAGTGTTAGTTTCCTTGCACAGTTTTTGAGAACTATGGCAGGTATTCCCAGAAGCCTTTTTGGTGTCTAGCTTCATCAAAATATGTTTTATGATGCGCTGTCTGAAGACAATATCGGGCATCCTTGACTGCACTATGGGAATAGTAGGTGGTGTTTTTCCTTGGAAATCGAAGTAGAATGTGAAGCATAGAGTTCAGCCTACAAGTTCGCTTTCTCAACAGGTGTCGTTGCAATAGAATTATCTGGCCGTGTGAGTAGTGGTATGGTGGATTTGGTAGGAAATTTTGACTAACTGCCTTAGCGACTGACCAAAAAGACCTGGAATTGTTGGGACAAACGAGAAGTTTGTTTCTAATCCGTTGATTGTGTGTCTCCTTGGTTTCATCGATAATTTCTTTGCATCTGCTCCTGGCACGAACAAAGGAGTTACGACCTGGAAAGAAGGAAAGGAAAAGGAAAAAAACAAGAAGGAATGGGCAAAATTAGTATGCAATTTTTAGATAAAATGTATTTAACATGAAAATGTACACCTTGACACCTAACCGTACATCAAGGTATTTGATTAATAAATAATAAATAAATATAAATATATCAGAGTGACTATATTCAGTTTCTGTAAACCCGTACCCACACTGCAGAACATGATAAGTGAAATTCGTGAATTTTTGACCTCTTTTTGAGATTAGAAAAAAAAATGTGATATGATGGGGCAAATCCAACATCGGGATCGTGTTCAGCGGCCAAAAATACAAGAGGGTAGGGTGGGTCAGTCATCTCGGACAGAATTTTTTTTTTATTTTTGATCTCTTTTTGAGGTTAGAAAAAAACTGTGATGTGATGGGGCAAATCCAACATTGGGATCGTATTTAGCGGCCAAAAATATGATCTGCTAAATCTGCTGTCATATGTCGACTTTGTGTCTGCCGCTTTGGAGAGGGGAACTCAGGTGCATTCGATTTATACTGACTTTTCCAAGCCGTTTGACAGGGTAAACCATGTTGTTCTTCTGGCCTGGTTAAGGAGGGCGGGTATTGGAGGAGTGATGTTGGATTGGCTTGCCAGCTATTTGACTGGACGTACACAGACTGTCCGCTTTAATAACTACTTATCAGATAGTATACATGTCCCCTCTGGAGTTCCTCAGGGATTGCACTTGGGTTCTCTTCTGTTTAACTTATTTATTAATGACTCATCGTTTTGCACATAGTGAGGTCCTCCTTTTTGCCGATGATTTAAAGTTGTATATTGAGGTGTCTGTATTTGATGATTGTTACAAACTTCAGACAGATTTGAATCATCTTGTAGCTTGGTGCAAGGACAATGGTATGGAGCTAAATGCGACTAAGTGCCATTCTATCGTTTTCAGTAAATCCCGGACCGGAGATTATCCATACAAGATCGGGGATGCTGTTCTTGAACGAGTGTCTGAAGTCAAAGATCTAGGGCTTATTATTGACTCAAAATTAACCTTTATACCTCATATACAGAATATCGTTTCCAAGTCTCTCCAGGGTTTATTAAGCGTATTACACTGGGCTTTAATGGTATAACTGCAATCAAGCAGCTGTACTGTTCACTGATTAAAGCTCGTTTAGAGTATTCCTCCAGAGTATGGAGTCCTTGCTATGGTACTCACGTTCAATGCATTGAGAGAGTGCAGCACAAATTTCTGAGATACATTGCCTTTAAGATCAATAGATCTGAGCTTACCTACCCTCAGATAGAATCTGAGCTTCACATTCAAACTTTACAAGATCGCAGAGTTGCTATGGATCTCAAAATGCTTTATAATATTCTCCATAGTAACTACCATTATCCCTTTCTGCTGGACAAAATTGGTCTGCATGTACCTTCCAGGGTGACCCGTTCGAGGCACACTTTTTTTGTGCCATCGCACAGGACCAACTACGGATGCAATAATTTTGTTTCTAGGTCATGTCGCCTCGCCAATGAGCATCCCAGTCTAGACTTTTCGTTGGAAAATCTGTGTTTTACAGACAGTTGTGTGGAGTATGATGTGCATTTTGTTACTTATTGTTACAGTCATTATTTCCTTTTCTATTTTTATTATTATTATTATAATTTTCTTTTTTCTCTTTCCCTCATTCTTATTCTAAAATTTTCTTTTTTACTTTATTGTCGTCTTAAGATATTTGATTGTATTGTTTTAAAATTGGGCATTGCCCGTTAATTAATTTAAAAAAAAAAACACAGGGGGATAGGGGGTGTCATCTCGGAAAATTTCTTTTGTGTGCCTGTGCAATTAAAGATAAATTTTTTGTCGAAAATTGAATACTAAAGTTAGAAACACCGTAAATTTTTTATTTTTGAAAGAAAAAAAATTTTCAGCAATTTTTAACTACTACATTATTTTACAAGATCAATTTTTATTTTTGCGGATTGGATTATTTTTGTGAAGTTATCCGGCATACAAGGAGGCGCCATAGTTTTCATCATTGGTCCTTTTAACCCGATAAAAAATAATGTTAACATTTAAAACATATTAAAAAAAAAAAAATCTTATAATTTAAAGAACAATAAAAATGTATAATCGCCATCCTTTTATATTATTCACTTAATAGCCTTCAAAATATTTTTTTAATATATACATACTTTTTACAGCGCCTCGGTATATGTAACCCCTTAAGTTATAGTATTTTTCAAGATCTAAGAAAGTGATTTGGCAAACTGATGCAATAAAAACATTAAACGACCATTAGGATCTTCGCACGTACCTGGCTGTAACAGGATCGTAACTTATATATATATATATATATATATATATATATATATATATATATATATATATATATATATATATATATATGTAACATGCGAAACTGTTCTCAGTTTGAGGCATCTTTTTTTTGTACCCTGTGAGAAGTTGTTTGTCCCACGCTTGAGCGCAATTTTGTACCGTTTGAATATTGGATGCCCCAAGCTTGAGCGCAATTTTCTTGCAGCCCCGCTTTAATTTCTGATAATGAATCGAGTGAATCCTGATTTTAAAAAAAACTAAAGAAATTAAACACACACTAGCTCAGTTTTCTTTGGTAGAGAGATATGGGTAAGAGATAATTTTTGTACGTCTTTTTGGAATTATTTTCTATTTTTAAAGAAACCTCGGCTGTACGACTTTTTGGGCACCATTCATTTTAAAATAGAAAGGATCTAACTTCAGCTAAAAAAATGAAAAAAAATACTGAAAGGGTTGTACTGTTGGTAAATAAAAAAATCAGTTTGGTACAGCCGTTCTTATCCTGAAAAGTAAGATAGGTATTCAGTGAGACACTAGCTTTAATCAACAAAAAGAAAATTTATTCAAGTTTTTTAAAAAATAAAAAGTTCTAACCTTTGCAGTTTTACAGGATTACTAAAAAATTTGAGCCTAACTGGTAGTTATGACCTTTAAATTCTAAACTCTGACTACTCCCGAAGACGAAAAATAGTGCTTTTTCACTTCACTTTTTAGTCAGTTCATATTGCTGTTAAGGCACTACTCAGGGATAAGTCTATGGAAGGATGTTTTGGTAACTTACTGTTTTTATTTCGGCTTCGATGGAACACGACCGATTTCACACTTTTCTCGTAAACACTTAGAGAGCCCACTACGGCTTTTCGTTAAAAAACTTGTGCATTATTTAGCTCTCATGATTGTTGTTATGAGCCTTTACTGCAGCTCAGTCGAAGGAAGCTCTTTGGCGGCTCCGATGAAAATTCGCCTGGCTGTGGCTTGATGGTACTCAGCCACGACAGTAGTTCCTCGGACCCTTAAATAAGTCGTGGCCTTCTCTCGGTCATATCGCGACGCCGGAACCAAAAATCCGGATACACATTTTCAACCAATCCCGGCGTGCCGATAGATTCGGTCAGAAACCCGCACAGCACACTAATATACCGAACGGCTTGGAATCTCTTATTAATATACCGTTCGATACAAAAATGAAAATAAGTACAATTTGAAGTGAAAAATCAGTAACATTACATGGTCTTAAAATCTAGGAAAAAATGAATGTTACAATATATATATATATATATATATATATATATATATATATATATATATATATATATATATATATATATATATATATATATATATACCTCCCTTTCAATCTAACATTTTATTGGCTACTTCGTGTTTATAAATATAAGGAATATTCTTCATTTTATCTGCAGTATTATACTGAAATAGTGTGGATTATAAAGTTAAATAGTGTCTTAAAATGTCCGAAGCCCTTTCCATCAGAAGCCGCAAATGTTTGCCCGTTGAGGAAAAAGGGATAGTTAAAAGTGTTTATTTATAGTTAGTGGAGCGAGGCCACGAAAAGTACGTTTCATTGATGGAGACATCAGCTTTAACAAGCATCCCTGAAAGTACAGTTTGGAATATTGTAAATAATTCGATAGCGCCTAGAAAAATACGAAAAGACAAAGGTGTGTCCAAATGTATTGATTTCTGTCAAGAAGAGTTAATCCGCCGCAAAATTTATGAAACGTATGCAGAACAAAAAGTTCCTACGTTATTTGTCACTTTCACGGAGGCTGTCCGAGGATAGGTGTGACATAAAATGTTCCACTACAACGTTATGGCGTATTCTACGTCGCTTGGGGTTTTTGTTCAAAAAAATAAACAAAAGCCCAGTTAAGAAGGAATCACAGCGCTTATAACAACTCAGAATGGAATATCTTGAAAAAATAAATACAGCTAGATCGGAAAATCGAACGATAATCTACCTAGAAGAGACTTGGTATGACACCCACGATACACCCAGTAAAGGATGGATTGATAAATCCAAAAAAATGCCACAACAAAGCTCCATCAAATAAAGGTAAAAAAATAACTATTTTACATATGGGGTCAGAAGAAAGCTGGATACCAGAATGTCTATTTCTAGCAGACAAGAATATTTCCGATTCCAGCTTGGATTCTCATTGTGATACAACCGCTGAAGTTTTTGAAGATTGGCTTCAAAACAAATTAATGCCGAATATACCACCGAATAACTGTATCGTGCTGGATAATGCATCCTATCATAGTCGCCAAATGAATAAGATGCCAAGTTCAACCAGTAGAAAAAGGGAAATACAAGACTTTTTGTACGAAGGTCACATATATTTCCATGAAAGTTACACAGTCAAACGATTGTTAGAAGTTTTAAAGAGTTACAGTTTTTCAAAGAAATATGTTTGTGATAAAATTGCAAAGGAAGCAGGACACGAAATAATTCTGCTTCCACCATATGTTTGTATCTTTAATGTGATCAAGTTGATATGGCATAAAACAAAGCCTAATATAAATGCTCACAATAATACATCCACTTTAAACAGTAGTGTGATTGAGTTTATAAAGACAGAAGTCAAAAATGTAACCCTTGAAAAGTGGAGAATCTGTATTCAACACGTCAAAAAAAAATTGAAAACCCATATAAATGTATGTACACAAATATAAATAGTTTAAAACCTGTAAAAAAACTTATTGATTTGCAAGACAGTAGCAATAGCGAAATTGAACTAGATATTAATTAATAACTAGAATTGTAACAAACGTACGGGAGAACACTGTACACTGTTTTAATATATTTATGTAATTACTATATTGTGTATTATTCAGTACATAAAACATTAAAATTCAACTGTCTTATCACAATAAAATTTGAAACCCAACAATTATACCATCAGGTATAATGCGGCCCTGCACGATGCCTTGTCATGAAACAGACATAAATTAAACACTTTCGAATCTTGTTGAATTTTTATTTGGTATAGGTAGCTAAGTTACTTTCTTAGATCGTGAAAAAATACTATATCAAGTGTTAATTAAATCGCGATGAATTCTCATTTCAACAAGTAGCAGTTGTTCGTAGATTCTTACTCTCTATATTGATTGCTCTATCTTTACGTAACAAAATAGAATTATCGCTTATCTCAAACCAAGGCAAATGACCCTGTAATTAAGAAAAAAACATACATTTATTTTTTAAAGGAGCAAACAATAATAAGCCAATTTCCTGAATTCCTTTGTTCATATACAAGTATGTTACATTTCAATAATAGGTAATAAATATTAAGGTATTATCTTATCAGAATAAATAGGTAGATAAGTTTTATTTAATAATTTTCAAGCAACAAAACTATAAATATGTATTGTTTATGGGGGTATTTATTTTAATACCTAGTTTATGAAGTAAACCCTATTATTTCAGATTAATTCATGTACATACATATACAGCGAAGTTGTCAGGGGGTTTGAGCTCTCATTAAATGTTAACAGGATGGATTTTGGCACAGAGGTAGTTTTTTGCACGTAGAATACGATAAAAAAAAGTTTGTTAAACTTCGATGTACGCTAAGCCCATAAAATCGAACATAGAAAATTCGGTTTTTCCTAAATATCTTGAAAAATAAAAAAAATATCGAAATCAATTTTTTTTATTAACGTTAGAATTTATTAAAAATTCGGATAGGTGGTTCAAAAATTGTAGCGCGCCAAACAGATTAATTCGAAAGTCTACGCGCACCGTTCGAAGATTAATCGATATTACTTCTTTTCAGAGTGTAAAAAACATAAAGTTAGCTTTTTGAAGAGAAGACTTTCAGCTTTCCGATGATACTAATAGTTTTTATTTTTGTTGCTTTATAATTTGTAAAATTTTTTTTGCATGATTTTAACGGGCACAGAGTAAATTACAAATCTATAATATATATAAAATGCAACGTCTCTCTGTATGTCTGTCTGTCTGTCTGTCTGTCTGTCTGTTTGTTAGTGCGCTTATCACTGGAGAATCACTTATCCGATTTAAGCACTTTTTTTTAAAAAAAAACATACATATGTTCTCTGGCCAGGTTATAGGCTATATTTTATTACGATAGGAAGCATAAGGAATGAGCAGTGACGTAAAATAGTGAATGAAGTCGGAAAAAAATTTGCCGCTAGCGCGTTCGTTTGCAGTACACAGCCTAAACCATTAAATATGGAACAATATTATGTAGCAGAGAATATCTATAATGTATAATATATACAAAATGCAATGTCTCTCTGTTTGTCTGTCCATTAGTGCGTTTATCACGCGAGAACCATTTATCCTATTTACCTGTCTTTTTTTAAATTCATACATATATTCTTTGGCCAGGTTATATAATAATAATAATCTATATCTATAATATATGAAATGCAACGTCTCTCTGTCTGTCTGTCTGTCCATTAGTGCGCTTATTCCTCGAGAACCACTTATCCGATTTACGTAATTTTCTAAATTCATACATATGTTCTCTGACCAGGTTATAGATATATATTTTATTACATCTATAATATATATAAAAATGCAACGTATCTCTGTCTGTTTGTCTGTTCGTTAGTGCACTTATCACTGGAGAACCACTTATCCGATTTTCGTACTTTTTTTTTTAAAACATGCATATGTTCTCCGGCCAGATTATAGGCTATATTTTATTACTATAGGTAGCATAAGGAATGAGCAGTGACAATAATAGTCTGTCTAAAATCCATAAATCTATATAAACACTATGTTCTAGCACACGTGCTGCAGGGAAGTCCCTAAAGCGCTCCTGGAGCAGCATGTGTGCGGAAAAAAAGTGATTCACGTTGTTTTTGAGTCGCTGTAAATTATACTCGGTGGGAAACACAGCCCTGGGCAAATTATTCCAAAGGGATGATGTTCTCCATACAAAAGACTGCTTGAAAAGCGTTGTACGTGGAGTAACAAGCTGAACCTCATACGGATGTGATGTATTAGCGTGACGTGTATTTCTAACATGCACCGCTCTGGGAGGAATTAAGCGGGCTACATCCTTCGAACACTTTCCATGAAAATACTTGTAGAACAGACTCTAGTCGCCAACTGTTCCTCGATGTTCCAGCGAATCAAGGCTGCCGGTCAGTTCCGAGCCTCCAATCAGACGAACAGCTCTTCTCTGAACAGAATCCAACAAATGCAGTGTATGTTGGGAGCGGAGACCCAAACATGGAAGCAGTATTCCATAATTAGTCGAATTTGCGCTTTGTAAAGAATTAACAGTTGTTGTGAAGTGTAAAGTTAAATGAAGCCAAATAGTTTAAGTCGATTTTTTTGCTCACCAGTGTATTTTGGATATATTGGAATTAGATAATCAATAATTTCTTTCTCTGACACTGTTTTATTATCCTAACAATAAAAAACTATTACATTGTCCAAAATTAGACCTTCACAACATTCCTCTACAATCTCACCGACCTCGTATTACCTAAACAAACGCATCAATATGGTGCATACCAATTATCCGCGATAATTCCCGTCTTGCATGTGGTTTTCCCCACCATCGCAAATATTAAATGTTGCTCACTAACTATCAACAAACATATTTTTCAAGTCCTGCAAGTTATCTCCTTGTCTGTCGTGTATTTCGGGACGAAATTTATTTTATTCTAATCTAGAATTATTCAGAGATAATACGTCGCCGTCGATAAAATCCGCACATTTTGCCATATTTTCGTTGCCGCAGACGCTTATTATTAATATTAGCACGCTTGAATGTCCCCCAAATTTACTTGTTTTCATAGGTGACTGTGATTTGTGTGATGTTGACATCGGCGAAGTGATTGCTAAGTGACAAAAGAATTAAACACGTAGTGCGCCTTGAAATTACAAAAAAGCATCGTGACCGAGATGGTGTCAAAATACAAATGACACAGCAATCGTATCCGAACAAATCTGAAGAAGTAGTCGTCAGCGGGGCTAGCACTAGTTCTGATAGTTCAAATACATTGTCTACCGATGTCTACCCACTCCCGTTTTCCCTTGGACAGAAGGAAGTTGTATGGAACGTAAGTTTTTCATGGCGTCAAAATGGCGGCGCGCATGCACTTTGTTTACTTTAGTTATTTACATGAATGTCATTTCTTGGAAATGTAATAAAAATAGATTTTTTTTCTTTTTTGTTTGTTATATTAATAGTTTAAGGCATGTTATGGTTTTCGCTAACAATCATCTAGAATTATGTCATAATAGTATTAGTATTACGCAGAAACAGAAGAAAGAGGAGGTATATTTATTTACGCATATGACGTAAAGGTAACAGGGGTCATTTTAAGGCACCGACTGGTCATGAGGTGACTAATAAACAATTAACCATTTCATGACGTAATTGTAGATGACAGTGGGAAAAAATGATATTGGATTTCAGTTATTTAGCCCGTATTTATAAAAAAAAAATTCCATTTCAAGTGACGTAAAACTGTTATGCTTACGTTAACACGTTATCCTTGGCGTTTTCGTATTAATCTTATGTTTAAAAGTATGGAGAGTAAATCAGTAAAAACGAAAAACATCGTTTTTAAGCATATTTAATATACTATTTTTTTTTATTAATTACTGCAACTTCACGTTTTCTCTTATTAAGTTACTAACATTTTTAGTCCTAATCAATCCCTAAAATTTTCATTACAAGAGTAATATTAAAAATTGGTTATTTACCCAATGTTTGCTTTGCAAAAACAAGTTGTAAAGTCTATAATATATATATATATATATATATATATATATATATATATATATATATATATATATATATATATATATACATATATATATGTATATATAAAAGTGCGTTTTTTTCGATTTTTAACATGAGTGAAAAAATTCAGCAAAGAAGCTGCATTAAATTTTGTTTTTAAAAATGGTTTTTCGGCTTCCCAAACGTTCGAATTAGCCTCAAGAGGCCGGAATTATGGGCCGATAACTCTTGGTTTTTTCATCACGATATTGCGCCTTCTCACACAGCATTGTTTTTTCGCGACTTTTTCATCAAAAATTCAACTCATATCATTCCGCAATCGCCCTGTTCGCCTGATTTAGCTCCGTCGGACTTCTGGCTATTCCCTAAACTCAAAAAACCGCTTCAGGGACATCGTTTTGAGTCGAATGAGGAGATTAAAACCGAATCGAAGAAGGCTTTAAAGGCAATTCCAGAAATCGATTTTAACAAACTGTTTCGAAGACTGGAAAAAAACTTTGGCATAAATGCATTGTATCCAAGGGGGATTACTTTGAAGGGGACGAAATAAATTTGGAAAAATAAATAACCCGTTTGCGTTTTATTTCAAAAGTCTTACTATTTTTTAATCACTGTAGTATATATATATATATATATATATATATATATATATATATATATATATATATATATATATATATATATATATATATACAGTAGATGCTCGGTTATGTGAACACTCCTTTGTATGAACTATCCACTAAAGTGTACAGTGGAAATTTAATATTAGAGGTTTTATAGAGTGAACAGAAGCAATCTCGATGAAATGAACAATTTTCGGTGCTTCCACAGTGCTAATAGGGGATTTCTCTCAGAAAATATTCTTGTTATTTGAATGTAACTAAATTCGCGTATATACATTTTCAGGTGAAAACATTTTTAAAACAAAAAACTTTACCCGAAACTGCCATTCTGTTATTGGATAATGCCCCTAGCCGTCCGCCTGCAAAAGATTTACAAACCGATGATGGAAAAACCTTTGTTATTTATATGCTACTCTTGATTCAGCCAATGGATCAAAATGTTCTTTGAATCACAAAACTTTACTACAGGTCAAGCTTGTTGTCATCAATTTTATCTCCAGAATCTGAAGATATCTCAAAACTTTTAAAGCGTTTAACAATAAAAGATGCTGTAATAAACCTATCATTAGCATAGAATAAGCCTGATGTTGACAAGATAAAAAAAATCTTGGAAAATATTTTGGATTTCACTGAAAAGAGTAATGATGACTCTGATCCGGAAGAAAACATTCCATTTTGAAGGAAAAATACAAAAATAAAATGGAGGAATCGCTCAAAGAAGTTCAGAATTTGTTGACAGAAGTAAACAGCGAAGTAATTTTGTTAATTGCATAAATCTGTTTAACATTTATGTATTTAATAAAAAAAATATTTTTCAGGTTGAATATTCAAGAGAGGATATTGTGAAGTGGAATGAAGATGATTTAGATTAGGAATAGGGCTTTGCAGAAAAGTTTGGCTGCAAAAAAAATTCAAAAACAATCACACAATATATATATATATATATATATATATATATATATATATATATATATATATATATATATATATATATACCAGGTGTACAAGTATGAAATGCGGATTTCAGACAACAGATGCAGTTTGTGCTACAAAGATTTGACACTAAGCCATTTTGTTGTGTCATCAACAAGTGTCAGACGCGCACAAGTGATAAATTGGGAAAGTGTGTACATAGTGCTGTGTTGTGTTGTCGTGTTCAATATGTCGAAATTTATACCGAACAAAGAGCATTCGCGGACAGCATTAATTTTTTGTTTTCATTTGAAGAAAACTGCTGTTGAATCATACCGATTACTTCGAGAAGCTTATGGTGAACATGCTCCATCGCAAGATACGTGTGAACGATGGTTTTGGCGTTTCAAAAGTGGCGACTTCGATGTTGCAGACAAGGAACGTGGAAAACCGCCAAAAAAATACGAAGATGTGGAATTGCAACCATTGTTGGACGAAGATGATTCGCAAACACAAAAACAACTCGCCGAGCAATTGGGCGTCAGTCAACAAACTGTTTCCAATCGGTTACGAGAGATGGGAAAGATTCAGAAGCCGGTAGATGGGTACCACATGAGTTGAACGACAGGAAAATGGAAAAACGCAAAATACGTGTGACATTTTACTTGCTCGGTTCAAAAGGAAGTCGTTTTTGCATCGTATAGTTACAGGGGATGAAAAGTGAATTTATTTTAAGAATCCCAAGTGCAAGAAATCATGGGTATACCCAGGCGCACCATCCACATCGACCTCAAGACCGAATCGCTTTAGCAGAAAAACCATTTGCCGAGTTCCCCAACTAATTTTCATATCTTAGGATTTTGTTAGATACGGCAACTTTTGCTTTCTCTCTCTCTTTATTTGTTATATATATATATATATATATATATATATATATATATATATATATATATATATATATATATATATATATATATATATGTGTGTACCAGGTGTATAAGTATGAAATGCGGATTTTTTTTCTAAAAAAACATGTTAAATTCGGAAGAATGATAAAAAGTGCTTTATTCAAAGTATGCTCCATCGCTTGTTATACATTTTTTCCCATCTTTCGGGCAATTTGTGAATACCACGCCAAATCTTCCCCTTTTGCTGCGAACCATTCATCGAGCCATTTTTCCACATCTTCGTATGAACCAAAACGCTGCTCAGCAAGTGCGTGACCCATCGATGCAAACAAGTGGTAATCGGAAGGAGCCAAGTCTGGTGAGTAAGCTGCATGGGGTAGAACTTCCCAAATGACTTTGTATTGCCTCTTTCGGTATTCTGGCCTTTTTTCAAGCAGCGAACGGTTCAAATCGGTCAATTGTTGTTGGTAACGTTTAGTATTAACCGTTTCCCCCCAGATTTTAACAGCTCAGCTTTCATATGGAACTACACCAAGATCTTGAAAACCGTGATTTTGAACGACAAGTAAACTTTTGTACCACCACGAATGGAGCAATAGAGGCCGATCCAATTCTTTTTTTTCCGAATTAATATTTTCTGATGAAGCTACTTTTCGCAGCAATGGAGCAGTTAACAGCCATAACATGCATTATTATTCAACAGTTAATGCATTTTGGGTCCGGGAAATTCAAAACTGAAACCATTGGTCGCTTAATGTATGGTATGGAATATAAAATTTTCAAGTTTTTGGTCCATATTTTTTCCGCGAACCGCTTAAGGGGCCTAGATTTTTTGCAAAACGAATTACCCCAGCTTTTTGAAGAAGTCGATAACTTTGAAAGTGAACAAATGTGAATTCAACAAGACGGAGCTCCTGTTTATTACCACCGGGAAGTTCGCGAATTTTTAAACGATCGTTACCCACAAAAATATATCGGTAGGGATGGATTCATTCGGTGGCCCCCTCGATCATGTGACTTAACACCTTTGAACTTCTTTTTGTGGGGCTACATTAAAGATCGTCTTTATGTGAATCCTCCTATAACACCAGTAGATATGGAAAATAGGATACGGGATGCGTACAGGACAATAACGCCCTTTATGCTAAGGAAAGTGAAGGAAAATATAGTAAAACGACTAAACATGTGTATTCAAGTAGACAGGAATATTTTTGAACATTTATTACGTCATAATAATTAATCATTAGATAAGTTAAACATATTAAAATTATTATTAACTATTTATTTATGTTTTCACAATAGCGTAAGTGTATTGAAAACAAGGGTAAAAATTTAAAAATTCAAAATAAATGGAAAACTATTAAAAATAGGTATATGACATGCTTAATAAAAGTTCGAGAGTTTTGTAAAATCTATCAGAAAAAATAATAATATACAGGGTGTGCCATTTAAAAAATTTGAGATTTTCCAATTTAAAATAGTCGAAATGTATAAAATTATTTTAAACGCCCTGTAGCATCTAACTCAAATTTCTTTACATATATCTTTTTTTTTCGTCTCTATAGAAGGCTCGTTACAATTATGAAAATTTCACCTTCAGAAACAATGGCGCTACTGGCAATTTTTTACAAAACTGAAAACTAGTGTTTTTTTAAAAAAATTGAAATATAAGAAAAACTACTACTAGATTTAGGTATATAACATTATAAATAAAATTTTACACAGAATTTAAAAATAAATTAGAAAATCGGATGTTTAAGTATGATTTAAAAAAAAACATATATTATATCTGCCACAATTTTTTGAAGTATCCTGTATACTCAAAAATAATTTTAAACCGTGCACCTTAACATTCTCCAAAACTATTGTATTTAATATTTTTTCGTCATTCCCGAAACAAATGAGATAATTCACCCTTTACAATAAAATGGCAAAAATAAATTTTTACCTGTCTTTTCCATTTTGTAGGCTATGTATGCATTTGAACGACTTAAAAGCAACGAGAATTTGTTGGAAATTTCATTACGAAGAGTTTGTTTTTTTTAGTGTTCCGTACGGAACACTTATAAGATCACTTCGGTGTCTGTCTGTCTGTCTGTCTGTCTGTCTGTCTGTCTGTCTGTCTGTCTGTCTGTCTGTCTGTCTGTCTGTCTGTCTGTCTGTCTGTCTGTCTGTCTGTCTGTCTGTCTGTCTGTCACACCCGATTTTCTCCGAAACTATTTGACATAGAAAGATGAAATTTGGTAATAATATAGGAATTGATGGCCTCATCAGAGCCACGTAGTTTTGAGAATTAAATTTTGACTTGAGGGGTTAGTTTTGGGGGTGAAGTCGGAAGTGAAAAAAAAATTTTTTTACTAGGTCATCGAGTGTGGTGTCAAATGAAAGCTTGTGAAAACACGAGTAAAAAATATATATATAATATTATACTTGCGCGCACTTTTCTTTGTATTATTTTTAAAAATTCGCGAAAAATCGCTGTCCCGGGCCTTATTTCGAAAAGTACTTATCAAAAAATTTCGAAAAAATTCTGGAATATTCTCCACGGGTGTAGATTGAACGAAAATTATCACGAGTGCATTACCTTTAATAATTTATATGGTTTATAAAATAACAAAAATTTCAAGGTCATCGGATTTCAGTAAAGATTGGAAACAGACTTTGTTGAAAACTCATTTGGGGTGTGTTTTCTGAAGTCACTGATCATTTTATACCACCGTAACATAAATTTTGACTTAAGGGTTTCGTTTTGATGGGTGAAATCGGAAGTAAAAAAAAATTTTTTTTACTAGGTCATCGAGTGTGGTGTCAAATGAAAGCTTGTGAAAACACGAGTAAAATATATATATATATATATATATATATATATATATATATATATATATATAATGTAATACTTGCGCACACTTTTCTTCGTATTACTTTTAAAAAATTGCTGTCCCTTACCTTATCTCGAAAAGTACTGATCAAAAAATTTTGAAAAAATTCTGGAATATTCTCCACGGGGTATAGATTGAAAGAAAATTATCACGAGTGCATTACCTTTAATAATTTATTTGGTATATAAAAAAAAAAAAACAAATTTCAAGGTCACCAGTTTTTAGTAAAGACTGGAAACAAACTTTGTTGAAAACTCATTTGGGGTGTGTTTTGTGAAGTCACTGATCATTTTATACCACCCTAACAAAAATTTTTATTTTAAAAACAATCAACGTACGGAACACTAATTGTGCAAGTTCAACTTGCACTTGACCGGTTTTTTTTTGTTTGGATTCGACTTATATAACCGGAGTTATTCACATTTTAAGGTCAAAAACGCGTTTTAAAAACTTGTTTATAAATAAAAAAAAGCACAAGTTTTTTAAAGTCCAAATCTCACACAGCCAAAAAATCATAATATTGCTGTATCTAAACTGTGCAATTTCAAGTGCTTTTTTTTACTGCACTAATAGTATTTCACGCTAAAGATGAAGTTGTTCCAGGTGTTCGGTAATAAAGATTCATTTAATTTTCAAGTGAAATGTTGGTCTAAATAGTCTTGGTGGGGCCGAGACCACATTTAGGAGGACTCCAGGTCAGGAAGATCGATTCAGAGAAAAACTAAAACAGGCTTGTTAAGGTATTTCTTACGAGAAGACAGAGCATTATGTTAGAGAAAGACGCGAAATAATTTGTTTTTCTGGGTATAATGCATGTGGCAACGTAGCTTCTCGCTTGCTTCCCACCGCACGCAATCACGTGTTATTTATAACAACCTTGATACTTTTACTTGATATACAATAAAAATTATGTTTAATTAATTAAAACGATACTTTTAATTATTTATTCAAAATATTTTTTTCCTATGGGTCTAGAACACGTGCTGCAGGGAAGTCCCTAAAGCGCTACAGGAGCGACATGTATGCGGAAAAAGCGATTCACGTTGGTCTTGAATCGCTGTAAATTGTACTCGGTGGGAAACACAGTCCTGGGCAAATTATTCCAAAGAGATGATGTTCTCCATATTAAAGACTGCTTGAAAAGTGTTGTACGAAGAGTAATAAGCTGAACCTCATACGGATGTGAAGTATTAGCGCGACGTGTATTTCTAACATGCACCGCTCTGGGAGGAATTAAGCTATCCTATTAAGTATTGATAACTGAATAAATACGAGTGCGAGACACGCGCTTATTCTAGTATCTTTTAAAAGAAAGTCCGATCAGTGCAATACATACATGTGGTTTAAAATTTGAAAAAACGCCCGCGTCCGCGCGCGCAGTTTTCTTCTAGCTACGTTGCCACAGCGAAAATTCACTTCATAAAATACATGAAAAAGTAATATTTATCTAATATTTTTGCAACAACTAGGAGGTAAACTTCCTTCATCTATAATATATATAAAATGCAACGTCTCTCTGTCTGTCTGTCTGTCTGTCTGTCCGTTAGTGCGCTTATCACTGGAGAACCACTTATCCGATTTACGTACTTTTTTTTTAAAAACATACATATGTTCTCTGGCCAGGTTATAGGCTATATTTTATTACGATAAGTAGCATAAGGAATGAGTAGTGACGTAAAATAGTGAACGATGTCGGAAAAAAAGTTTGCCGCTAGCGCGTTGCCTTGCAATAAACCGCCGAAACCATTAAATATGGAACAATATTATGTAGCAGAGAATATCTATAATCTATAATCTATAATATATATAAAATGCAATGTCTCTCTGTCTGTCTGTCTGTCCATTAGTGCGTTTATCACGCGAAAACCACTTATCCCGATTTATGTGTCTTTTTTTTTTAAATTCATACATATATTCTTTAGGCAGGTTACATAATAATAATAATAATAATCTATATCTATAATATATAAAATGCAACGTCTCTCTGTCTGTCTGTCTGTCCATTAGTGCGCTTATCCCTCGAGATCCACTTATCCGATTTACGTGATTTTTTAAATTCATACATATGTTTTCTGACCAGGTTATAGATATATATTTTATTACATCTATAATATATATAAAATGTAACGTATATCTGTCTGTTTGTCCGTTTGTGCGCTTATCACTGGAGAACAACTTATCCGATTTACGTGCTTTTTTTTTAAACATGCTAAACCATTAAATATGGAACAATATCATGTAGCAAAGAATATCTATAATATATATAAAATGCAACGTCTCTCTGTCTGTCTGTCTGTCCGTTAGTGCGCTTATCACTGGAGAACCACTTATCCGATTTTACGTGCTTTTTTGTTAAACATACATATGTTCTCTGGCCAGGTTATAGGATATATTTTATTACGTTAGGTGACATAAGGAATAAGCAGTGACGATAATAGTGAATCAAGTCGAAGAAAAGTTTGCCGCTAGCGCGTTCTCTTGCAATACACTGCCTAAAGCATTAAATATGGAACAATATCATGTAGCAAAGAATATAATATATATAAAATGCAACGTCGCTCTGTCTGTGTGTCTGTCCGTTAGTGCGCTTATCACTCGAGAACCCCTTATCCGATTTACGTGTTTTTTTTTTTAAATTCATTAATTTGTTTTCTGGCCAGGTTATCTATAATCTTCTATCTAGAATATATATAAAATGCAACGTCTTTCTGTCTGTCCGTTAGTGCGCTTATCACTTGAGAACCATTTATCCGATTTACGTGTTTTTATAAATTTAAACATATGTTCTATATAATTCGATATAAGCCTAGATAATGGGAGATAAGGAGAAATAATGGGAGATAAGCAAAGATAAGTCTAGATAATGGGAGTTATGGTGAGATAATGGGAGATAAGGAGAAATAATGGGAGATAAGGAGAAATATTGAGAGATAAGTCGAGATAAGCCTAGATAATGGGAGATAGGGTGAGATAATGGGAGATAAGGAGAAATAATGGGAGATAAGGAGAAATAATGGGAGATGCGCAGAGTTAAGCCTAGATAATCGAAATTATGTAGAGATAATGGGAGATAAGGAGAAATATTGAGAGATAAGGGGAAATAATGGGAGATATTTTATTACGTTGGGTAAATTAAGGAATAAGCAGTGACGATAGTGGTGAATCAAGTCCACGCGAGCGGAGCCGCGGGCCCGGCTAGTATTTATTTATAAACGAAAGCATAGTAATTTTTTTTATGTAATACATAGGCTGAAAAGTTTTTGGTCTGACACATAGATGTGGCCCTTTTCAAAAAAATCCATATGATTTTTAGGAAGTACCAACCTTCAAACGATACGTGTCAAAATTTCATGACATTTTGACGATTAGTTTACAAGTTACAGTGGTTTTAGTGACGCCGCTTTTGATATTTTCAAAACAATGAAAAAAAATCGAATTTCGTGTGTTGATTGAACACTGTTTTTTGATGGAAAAAAATACCGTTCAAGCAAAGCCATAACTTGATAAGTGTTACGCAGACTCTGCCCCTAGAAAATCACTCGTCATTTATTGGTATGCTGGTATGCGCGCGGTCGTGCACACATAAAGACGCTCTAGACACCCAAATGAGGTGGTTACACCGGAAAACATAAAAAAATCCACCACAAAATTGTTTTGGATGACCGTAAAGTGAAACCACGTGACATAGCTGACACCCTAAAGATATCAAAATAACGTGTTGGTCATGTTTTGCATGGACATTTGAGCATGAGAAAGCTCTATTCGAAATGGGTACCGCGTTTGCTCACAGTGGACCAAAAACAACAACGTGCTGATGATTCTGAGCGCGGTTTGAAGCCGTTCGAAGTGACCGAAGCCACAACAGACAGCTGGGACAGTTTTGGCGTTTGTATTTTGGGATGCGCATGGAATAATTTTCATCGACTATTCTGAAAAGGGAAAAACTATCAACAGCGAATATTATATAAAGTTATTGGTGCGTCTGAAGGCGCGACAAGACTTGGGTGTTCTATTGGGATCCTCCAACGACGCAATGGGTTCATAAGGACTATCAACCTCCAAAAAAAAGCGAAAAATCAGGTATCCTTCTAAGCAAGGGGTAAAATTATTGATTACCGCTCCACACGCCGTCCTCATAATCGTAAATCGTGCTTATTTTTATTTACTTATTATCGTTTCTAAACGACAGAAAGTGAATCACCTAGCGGAACTCAACATATTAATTTATTAATAACACTACAAGTTGTTGCATGAATTTACAGTACATAAAAACTAGGTATTTTTTTAATGGAAAAATTGAAATAATTTATTTTGTATGAATTATTTTATTAATTGAAAGTAATGATATGTGCCGTCCAACTAAAAATTACAAAACTATAATTACAAATAGTGAGTAGTAGCAATTAAAAAAATTATATGCATATACAGTCTGTCAGGTAAGAACGTGTCCGCGATAACTCATTTATTGGTATATGCGATTTTAGCGATTCACCAAAAAATCGCTAGACGGAACCTTTGTCTATAACGCATTTTTGTAAAGGTATCAGTCGATTCCGAACTTTCGTCGAAATCACGTAAAATCCAAAATCAATCACTTGTTTGCCCTTCGACTCGAGGCAGTCTTTCTTTAATTCCATCCAAAGGGGCTTAAATTGGCACATTCCGCGGCCGCTAAATATATTAAAGAGTCTTTATCGTTTGTGAAGAAGTGAGTAAATGGTTTTTAACGAGAGGAAAAATGTCGACGATTTGCAAAACGTGGTTGGGTAGGCAAAGTCACTCTGAAAGTCGAAAAAACGAACGTGTCTTTGTTGTCACGGGAACCGAAATTGACGCTGCATCAAAATTAAGTAAATCGGATTTGGGTGTGTGAAATCACTCAACATCTGCGTGCTCATGATATCAAATTCCGAAACACTTTGAAGAAACCTTTGCTAGGCGAAAATCACGTCGCGAAGAGGCTCACTTGGGCCCACGATAAGATACTAGTGTGGCCCTCACAATCACCGGACGCAAACCCTATTGAAAACGTTTGGTCCCTTGTAAAGAGAAAGCTCAGAGGAAAGATTCTAAGGAATTTGACTCAGTTGTCTCGCGAGATTCGAAAAATTTGCAGAGTATGCAGAAAATTTCGTCGAAAATATGCCTTGAAGATACCAGGCGATTATTGATGCAGGAGGCGATTGGACAACTTACTAAGGGAATTGCACCATTGTTAGCACACAAAAGACTACATTGATGGCAACAAATTTTCTCGAAACACATTTTTTCAAGGTTACGAGCAGTCACGTTCTTACTTAACAGACTCTATTAATCATTTGCAAGAGACGTAACTGATACCCGGTCTACCCGGCGAAAACCGAGTACCCGGCTAATTTGTTGAAGTACCCCATAGTTCATTAATTTATTTCGAAGCACCATAGTGCTTGCAATGAATGTAGTTTGGACGAGTTAGGATGCATGTAATAAAAAGATAACTCATAACTAGCGTTCGGCAGCTTGAACGCATAAAACCTTTGGTTAACTAAAACTACATAAACAGGATAATATAAATTGTACAAAATATAGAATATAATTTAATAAATTTAAGGCTTTAAACCTCATTGCTAGTGAAGTGCAGTAAAATTAGAAATGTGTAAAAAAAAGTGTACATAAATTAGATTAAGATATGTATATATATGTATATATGTATGTATATGTATATATATATATATATATATATATATATATATATATATATATATATATATATATATGGAATGGAACATATTGGTATGATAGAGAGTATGGGAGAAAAGGAATGAAAGGAAGAAGAATGAAAGCGATTAGAATAGAAATTTTAAAAGTAAATAATTTTGCTACAATGTATCTGAATATATCAAGCTGGGTTTTTTCTGTCGTTTTTTCCCAGTAAACAATAACTTAAAAATCGCATCAAATATAAACAACTAATAGTAGAAACACCTTTTATCATAAAATAAATAAAGAAAATATCATGTAAGACCTTGTCGGAAATGATAATTTCATAAACAGACACAAGGTTCTAATACCAATGGCAGAACACTTACGAATGAAGATGCTGTTAAAGCACCCTGTATCCGTAGAATCCATAGAATATAAGAGAAAATATTTAGAATCTTGTAAGGACATTTGGAATAATAAAGAAATAGTTGAAAAAAAAAGCACCCAGTTTGGCCGAATATTTTATACCCTTCCGGATACCCTGCCCTATTTTCTAAGCAAAATAAAACTAAATTAGAAAGAGCATTTATTTCAAAATATGCACTACAAAAACATTTTAAACACAATAACAGCAACAAGCCTAAACTATTTATATGAACACACAAAACTTACACATAACATATTTTAACTTTTAAAAGCGAGCAAAAGTTTACAGTTACAGTTAATTTATTGGGTAAGTAGATAGCTTTACGCTATTACTATTATTCATTCGATTGATTACAGAAACATAATATACATCTTAAGATATATACATGTTAGGGACCTAACTAACTTAACCTAGGTAAGGAGTTTATATAAATGTTTGGAAGAACTTAAGATATTTGGACTTAAAATATTTCAAGAACAGAAAAGTTAAAATATTTGAACCTCACACAAAGGTATGTGATGTAGTTACAAGGATTCTTTTAAGTTTTTACAAAAAAAATTAAAGAAAAAAAAAATTTTTTTGATACAAATCATTTTATTGTTTCTCGAAATATTTGCCTTTAAGATTTGCATGCGTTTGAACCAATTCTCGAAACATTTTTTCCACTCTGAAGTTGGTACCTCAAAAAAACATGGTTTTGGAAAGATTCGACGGCTTCTTTAGGTGACGAAAATCGCTGTCTACGAATTTTTTTTGACATTAGGGGACAAAACTAAGTCGTTAGATAATATAATAAGACATTAATGTTCTCCGTCAAATAGGCAATTGTTTGGGTTGCTGTGTGAGCTGGCATTGTCATGATGAAGAATGATGCGACGTTTTCGGTTGTTTTTCCTGATTTTATTGATGATTTCTGGAAAACAAATTGTTGTATACCATTCAACATTAACTGTTCCTGATCCTCTAAAGCAACGGTTGCGACATGTCCAGTATAACCAAAGAAACAAGCGATCATTTTCTTGGAGGTGCTTCGCAAACGAACCACTTTTGTTGGATTCCCTTCATCTTGGAATATCCCAACAGTGGATTATTGCTTAGTTTCCGGCTCTTACGAATATATCCAAGTTTTGTCTCCTATTATGATGTTGTATACGGATTTTGCACGTCCTCGGTTCAATTTTTTAAGCATTTCGTTACAGCAGCTGGCACGAGCCTGTTTTTAAATTTCGGTCAATTTATGTGGAATTCATCGGAAACAGATCTTCTTCACAGCTAAATGTTCATGCAAAATCAAATATACTGCAGTCTTCGATATGCTTAAGAATGCCTCTATCTCACGGTAAATCACATGCCGATCTCCTTGAATCATGTCGCGCACAGCATCGATGTTTTTTGGAACAAAAACAGATTTTGGTCGATCTTCACGAAATTCATTGCTGACGGAAGCACTACCATGACGAAATTCTGCAAACCAATTGTAAACAGTCTTTTCTGATGATGATCTATTGCCAAAAGCTGAACGAAGCGATTCGAGGCATTATTGTTGACTTAGGTCTTTACTAAAATCGTAAAAAATCATCCTTTACCCGAAATGTCTGTTTGTTCACAAAATCCTTTTTTTATTTAAACGCTCACTGTAAACAAACTACTCGGCCAATTTCTGATCTACCACTGTTTTAACAATAACAAATGTCAAATTTTACAACAATGGGAATGTCACATTTCAATAACTCCATCTAGTGGTCGTTTGTAAAAAGTTAAAAGGCGGCCCGACCATTTTCATAAGTCAATCTGTTCCTTTTTTCTTTATATACATATCCAGTCTGAAAAAGCTGGTGCTGAAAGAAACTTAGTAGCAAGTTCTCCTAACCTAGAAAAATTCTGGAAACTAAACTGCCACCATAAAAACGGACTTGCTTTACGATCTATCAGTGGCAAACTTAAATAACACCTAAACCTTGTTTCTACCTTTTCTATTCCATGAGAGACCTGTTTACCTTTATCTCTGGTTCGACTAATATTAGAGAATACATCTCAAAATATCTGCTTCAATTTCTTACGTTTTTTTTGGTACTTTTAATTCTTTAAAATACTAAAGGGAACATCGTCCGAGGAGTCTGATCTCGATACAGATACGTGATATCTTCATCGGATTCAATATTTACTTTTAACGATATTGCCTGTCTGGTATATTTTAAAATGTCATTTTTTAACCTGTTCTTTGTTCGTGAAATATACATCTTTAAATCTTGAATCCAGGAACGTGGCAGTTATATAATTGTTATTGGATGCAATATATAGTGTGCGAACCTCTGGTTTTCAAGTAAATTATCCCGCTTAGATTCAAACCAGGAACATCGATTTCTAGTAAATATTTATTTAATAACAAAATTATTGGAATCACTTATGATATTATACAGTTATCCCACTTCGATCTTTCCAATCTCCAAGTCTTAGGTTTCTGTCTGACCCTTTGAACTCCTCCAAACCATGTCGCTTTTGGCCTCCCTCTTCTCCTCTTTTCGCTTGATAACCACTTTAGAACCATCTTTGGTATTCAGTGTTCTTCCATTCTTTGCACGTGTCCATATCATATAAGTTGCCGTTGAATTTCCTCAATAATCGTGGTTTTTGACTTTCATTTCATTCCTTATTCTTTCATTTCTAACTCTATCAATTCTTGACATCCCAGCCGATCTTCGCCAGTAATCCATGTCGAGTACCATTAGTTTTTTTTTTCCAATCGTTGTAGAGTGTACCACGTTGTTTCGTCGGTCAGCTGTATTCCCATACCTTCACATGTTCTTCGCCATCTCTCTAATACCTCATTCAGATAAATTTTGAATAATGACAGACAGCAGCCCTATCTAACACCCTTCGTTACGGAAAAATTTTCGGAAAGAATGTTTCCCAACTTTATTCAGGAACGTGACTGGTCGTACAGCTGTTTTACTGCACATATATACAGTATATATATATATATATATATATATATATATATATATATATATATATATATATATATATATATATATATATCAATCGGTTTTATAACGTCTTCCGTCTTCCGATGCCTAATTTCCACTCCTCCCGGTTTCTCCATCCCTCCTCCTCCAGATCTCTCTCTAGTACTTCCTTGTTGATTCCTGCTCTCCAGCTTTGGCGTGGTCTTCCTCGCTTTCTTTTTCCATAAGGGTTCCAATTTAAAATCTTTTTAGGCAGTCGGTCTTGTGACATTCTCTGTACATGTCCGTACCATACCAACTGTTGGGTTCTGATTTCGTCCACTATATCGTGCTTTATTTCTAAAGCTCGCCTTATCGTGTCATTTGGTATGCGGTCTTTTCTGGATTTTCTGGCTGCTCGTCTCCAGAAATCCATTTCTGTAGCTTTTAGTATTTTTTCTGTTCTTTCCTTTAATGGCCACACCTGGGAGCTGTAAGTTATTATACTTTTCACTATTGAGTTGTAAATTCTCTTCTTATTTTCAATGGTTATGTTTTTGTCCCATAGTATACTATTAAGCATTGCAATCGCTTTTCTTCCTTGGATATTCCTCTCGAATATTGCTTCTTCCAGTGTTCCGTCCCTAGATATTCTCGTTCCCAAATACTTATAACTGGCACAGTGTTTGATGGTGTGTCCTGTGGCCAGTTTCAAGTCCTGCTGTATACAGTAAACTACCTAAATATTAAGTAATTTATTGGAAGCTCCAGTAACATTTTAATTAAGTCCGACTGATTTGGTGTCAAAGAAAAAATATGAATCATATTCAGCAACAAACAAGCTGCTTGCTCTCCTTTATTCAAAAACCTTTTCAATAGATAATATCTGAAACTCCAGCGTATCAGTACACCTTATACTATTTTCTTTGCTTTATTGTTAAAATCTCTCCAGATTTGTTCTAATTTCATTTTGAAAGGAGATAAGTGGTTTAAATGAGTTACGATCCTCCTTACGACACTTGTAACGTCCGATACAGATTTTGAACTTGTAGGGAGTCGATTACTACCAGTTGTTGGATATGTTTAAAACACGATTCATTATTTACTCCTAAGTGTAATAAATATGTGAACCCTTGTGTCTTCTTTCAAATAAATAGGTACACTCTTGTGCTATTTATACTGTTTTCTTTTTCAAGCATCCGATTTAAGGCATTCTTGTTGTTTTTGCTCGTATGATTACCTTCTAGGCCTCTGATATTCGTGTTTTTAAAATTTCTTACCAATTTTTGTAAAACTAATTGGACTTGATTGCATCATATTAGATATTTTCATACATTTACTCTGCCAAACTCACGAGCAACAGTGGGTAGAATTGAGTGCAGTGTGAATGGACATAAAGTTGGTGTTACGTCTGTGTACAAACCTCTCCCAATCTCAAAACAAGAATTTACAAGTGACATAACGGAATACTTGGAATCAGCGGCCAAAGAACATATCGAAATATTAATTGGAGATATTAATATATACCTTTTGAATCATGAGAATAACGAGGTAACTAACTATATGGCGGCGATGGCACAGCAAGAATACATTTCCTATGTGAAACTCTATTACTAGATTTGACAGTAAAACATGCTTAGATCATTTGTTTGTAAGATGTGGGCTGCATTTTCGGTCTTTTGGACTTGACAGTCATGTGACTGACCATGGTCCAATAATGCTTAATATTAATTGTACCCATTCGACTCCAAACAATAACAATGCAAACTTAATCAATGCAAGCAAAGACAGGTGTGATGTAGATAAGCTTAAAATGATGCTGCAGTGCCAGGATTGGTCTTCGGTTACGACTGATTTAGATCCGGAGACGGCGACATCAACATTTGTTAATATATATAAATCTTTACTAGACTTAAGTAAAATTAAAAACAACCAAATTCACGAGTAATACCGAAAATTAAAAAATTGGATCACGAACGGAATAATAAGATCTATTAGATATAGAGACAAATTAAAGCGCAAACTTCTAAAACAATATAACTTGGATTTAGAAATAGAATACAAAATATACGGAAATATTTTAAATAAAATAATAACCAAACAAAAGAATAATTACTACAAAAACTAAATAAGTAGAAACAACAAAGATTTCAAAAAAAAAAATATGACCTAATTAAGGTTGCTACTAATGGAAAAAAAACTAATAAAGTAAATATAACTATAAATAGAGACAACGGTGATGGGTTTTTGACTGATAAAGACATATCAAATTATTATAATGATTATTTTATTAATGTCGGTGTAGAGATGGAGAAGACGATTCCTGTCGTGAATGATCCGTATCCGCTGGATGATCCTGTGTCTGATTCGCTTTATTTGTCTCCTGTCACGGATAAGGACCTAATCTGAAATATCTCAACGTTGAAGAACAATAGCGCACCGGCATATGATAGAGCAACACCAATCATAATAAAGCATACCTACACTGAAATTCTGACACCATTAACTTATATAATAAATTTAATTTTCCGAAATGGCATAGTGCCATCTGAAGTCAATATATCAATGGTGACCCCTGTACACAAGAATGGTGATAGAACAAGCATTGTTGTTATTGCCCTATAAGTTTAATCACTCGTTTTGCAAAAATCCTTGAAAGGTGTGTAGTGTAAAGGACAGATTGATTGATTTTTTTTTTTAAATAATATTTTATCTGAAAACCAATTTGGGTTTGTGCATGGTGGTAGTACCACAAATGCCTTATATGAATTTACTACACAAATATCAGGCTGTCTAAATGACACTAAAAAATGTATAGCTGTTTTGATTGACCTTGCCAAAGCCTTCGATACTGTCCCAAACGATAGACTTCTGGAAGTGCTTGCATAGTATGGAGGTAGGGGGCCAGTGTTGAGGTTAATTCGTAGCGATTTGACAGACAGAACTGAGGTTGTTAAAATTAATAATTCTATAAGCGATAGGAGGATTATCAAAATAGGGGTACCACAGGACACTGTCCTTGACCCCCTTTTGTTTATTGCATATATTAATGCCCTACTGAAACTAGACATGGGTGGAATGATGATTTCCTATGCCGCTGTTCTGATTTTTTGAGATGATGACTGGGATGGGGTTGGTTAGGGAGAACCAATTATATTGCATTTTCATTAACTGTTGCAAATAGGTCAAATTTTTTCAGTATTCAAGTAAATAATAATAATAAAATACATGAGGTGGCTAATACAAAATATCTCGGTGTTGTAACAGATCAATTTCTGAAGTCGCTGCCACACATCGACTACCTATCAATCAGATTATGAAAATTAATACACAAATTTTATATAATTAGGAATATTTTAAATACAAAGCTACTTATACCTAAATATAAATCGCTGGTAGAATCTCTGATTGGTTATGCTATTTTGGTGTGGGGAGGGCTGTATGAATCTGCATTGTTTGGACTGAATATAGTATAGAGGTATATATTAAAAATAATTTTTAAAAAACACAGAATATATCCTATTGGCCTTCTCTTGACATAAGAAACATATAATATTAGAACAATGTATCTCACAACAGTTTACACCTTTCTACATATTCGTAAAGAACGGATCAAATTTGTTAATCATACCCACAAAAAACGTTCTAGAAAAAATAGAAACTTAATACTGCCCGAGAATAAAAACATAAATCTAAAATGCATCAATTATCTAGGTCCGAGAAGCTACAACCTTCTGCCGAATTCGATAAGACTGGTGAAAAACAGCAAAAAATTTCGCGAATTATGTAAAGCATATATATTTGATAACTTTTGAATTTTTAAGTCACAAAAAGAAGGCAAAAAAAACATTAGTAAACTACCAAGACACATAGAAGTGCCCTGGCACCTAGGTGCCATTAATTTCTGATATTATTTTTTTTAACAAACCTTGAAGTTTAGCCTGCAAAATAACTGCTTCTTCATTAACATAATTATTGTGATATTTTAGTCACCATTTAGTCACCTGCCATAAAGAATACTAATGTTTAGGTTAAGCTCTTCCTTGATGTGAGGAAGTTAAATTCAGTGCTTATTTTAAATTGTAAAATATACACAAAATATTATAAATATATTATTATATTAGATATTATGTTATATTTTCGATCGTATAATTAAAAAAAAAGATATTTCCAAGAAGAAATTAAATTTAATCTATTATTTAAGTATCAATTTTTTCGAAAATACGATACCTATATCTCATAAAAAAGGCGATTATGAGATACTTAAATAATCAATTCAAACAACTGCATACAAAATCTAGTCGACGTATTCTGCACTCAATTTTACATAGAACGTTCTAGATCTCTACATATTAAAACATTTCTGATTATAATCAATTCAAACAATTGCATACAAAATCTAGTCGACAATAATCTTAAAGTGCGTTAATACCGCAACCGTAAATAATAATAAAATAGTAATTACTAGGATTAAAACAATATACAAATATTCCAATCTAATTTGAGGTTATGGTTTTAAAATTGGCGCTTTTCAGTTTGTTAAAAATGCATATCCTCTGATCCTCTTTGTGCAGCTTTAGAATAACTTATTGAACTTTTAGATGAAGCCATTAGTTTATGATACATATCAGCAGTCAAAAAATTTACTGACATGATGTGTATAACATCTAGAATTTAATAAAACTGTTTATTCTGTGATTCACCTAGTGCTTCATGTATACTAAATATTTCGTCATATACATACGTAATGTCTTAGAATTCTTTAAAAATTATTTATTTATATTAATGGCCACCTAGAAAGTTCAGAAATAGAATGTTGCAGAAATTTATTAAAATATGTAAGCTTAGTCTGGCTTGTGGGAAGTTTTTTTTTATGGGCGTAGATGCTGCAGGAAATCTCTAAAGCGACGTGTGTGTGTGAAAAAAGCGCTTCATGTTTGTCTTGAATCGCTGTAAATTATACTCGGTGAAAAACACAATTCTGGGCAAATCATTCCAATGAGATCATGTAGTAGCTCGATGTATATTCCTAGCATGCACCGCTCACAGAGAAATAAAACGGGCTACGCCCTTCGAAGACTTTCCATAAAAATACTTGTAGAATAGGTTCAAGTCACCAACCGTCCTTCGATGTTCCAAGATCTCAAGATTTCTGGGTCACCAATCTCTTCTGAATAGATTCCAACAAATGCAGTGTATGTTTGCGAGCAGAGCCTCAAATATGGAACTAATGTTCTATCGTTGATCGAATTAGAGCATTGTATAGAATTAACAGTTTTTGTGGAGTATAAAGATTTCTAGTTCGAAATAATATTCCCAGTTACTGAGAAGCTTTCATTGATATGCATGCGACGTATTCATGCCAAGAAATATTTGCTCCCAAGTTAACGCTCAACAAATTGAATGAGGATACTAGAAGAATAGAGTGTCCCGATATAACGTAGGGTTCATCAACGTTAAATTTCTTAGAAAAAATTACCGCCTGATTTTCTGCAACGTTAAATTCTACTTGGTTACTATCATTCCACGCTAGAATTTCTTCCAGGTCGTTATTAAGTTCAACAAATTCCTGCCGTCTGTGGACATCAGTACGCGATATTCGAGCGTTCAAAGCGAATGAAGCAATAAGCCTACTATCATCTGCAAAGCTGTAGATTAGAATCCGGATCCTTTCTAGCAGGTCGTTCATGTAAATTAGAAAGAGAATAGGAGACAGTATGGAACTTTGAGACATACCAGAGTTGATGATGAAAGTATTAGAAACAAATCCGTTGACTGCCATCTGTAAAGAACGCTTTCTGAGGAAATACGCGAGCTACAAATAAAACCTTTCAGACTTACCATAAAAGCGTAGCTAAGCCAACGATTCGTCATGCTAAACCCTGTTGAATGCCTTGGATATATCAAGTGCAAGCTCGAGATTCTCTAAAATGTTCAATTGCATTGTTCCAAACATGTGTTACATAGTTAGAAGATCTCCTGTTGATCTTTGCTTACGAAAGCCACAGTGACTGTCGCTAATAATTTTAAATCCTTCTGGATATTTTACACGATGCTGATTAATTGCCCTTTCCATAACTTTCGATATTATTGAAAGCAACGCGACTCATCGGTAGTTATTTGGCAAGGACTTCTTGCTCTTTTTGGGTCTCGACTGAACTCTAGCACATTTTCATCAGGAAGGAAATACTCCTTTTCTGTCGGACATTTTGAAAAGTCTACAGAAAACTGGTGTAAGTTCGCTTGCACATTTTTTAAGTACTGGGTCAGGTATTCCACCAACGCCAGAAGCTTTTTAGGTAACTAGCTTCATTAAAATATTTTTTATAATACGCTGTCTGAAGACCATATCGGGCATTCAAGTGGGTGGTGTCTTTCCCTGGAAGTCAACAGTAGAATTTAAAGCAAAAATTTGTGCAAACGAGCGAGCTTTATTCCAGAATTGTAAAAATGGGTCGATACTATTTAATGACCAAAATTTTATAAATATGTTGTATTCTGCACTCATTTTTACATAGAACGTTCTAGATCTCTACATATTAAAACATTTCTGATTATAATCAATTCAAACAATTGCATACAAAATCTAATCGACAATAATTTTAAAGTGCGTTAATACCGCAACCGTAAATAATAATACAATAGTAATTACCAGGATTAAAACAATATACAAATATTCCAATCTAATTTGAGGTTATGGTTTTAAAATTGGCGCTTTTCAGTTTGTTAAAAATGCACTTCCCCTGACCCTCTTTGTGCAGCTTTAGAATAACTTATTGAACTTTTAGATGATGCCATTAGTTTATGATATATATCACCAGTCAAAAAATTTACTAACATAATATGTATAATACCTAGAATTTTATAAAACTGTGTTTATTCTGTGTTTCAACTAGTGCTTCTTGTATACTAAATATTTCGTCTAATTTACATACCTAATGTCCTAGAATTCTCTAAAAATTATTTATTTATATTAGTGGCCACCTAGAAAGTTCAGAAATAGAATGTTGCAGAAATTTATTAAAACATATAAGCTTAATCTGGCTTGTGAGAAGTTTTTTTTATGAGCATAGATGCTGCAGGAAATCCCTAAAGCGACGCGTGTGTGAAAAAAGCGATTCACGTTTGTCTTGAATCGCTGTAAATTATACTCGGTGAAAATACAATTCTGGGCAAATCATTCCAATGAGATCATGTATTAGCGTGACGTGTATTCCTAGCATGCACCGCTTCCAGAGGAATAAAACGAGCTACGAAGACTTTCCATAAAAATACTTGTAGAATAGATACCAACCGTTCTTCGATGTTCCAAGGTCTCAAGATTTCTGGTAAGTTCTGAGTCACCAATTTCTTCTGAATAAATTCCAACAAATGCAGTGTATGTTTGAGAAAAGAGCCTCAAATGTGGAAGTAATATTCTGTCCTTAGTCGAATTTGAGCTTTGTACAGAATTAACAGTTTATTTGGAATATAAAGATTTCTAGTTCGAAATAATATTCCCAGTTATTGAGAAGCTCTCATTGATATGCATGCGACGTATTCATGCCAAGAAATATTTGCTCCCAAGTTAACGCTCAACAAATTGAATGAGGATACTAGAATAATAGAGTGTCCCGATATAACGTAGGGTTCATCAACATTAAATTTCTTAGAAAAAATTACCGCCTGATTTTCTGTAACGTTAAATTCTACTTGATTACTATCATTCCACGCTAGAATTTCTTCCAGGTCGTTATTAAGTTCAACAAATTCCTCCCGTCTGTGGACATCAGTACGCGATATTCTAGCGTTCAAAACGAATGAAGAAATAAGCCTATTACCATCTGCAAAGCTGTAGATTAGAATCCGGATCCTTTCTAGCAGGTCGTTCATGTAAATGAGAAAGAGAATAGGAGATAGTATGGAGCTTTAAGACATACCAGAGTTGATAATGAAAGTATTAGAAACAAATCCGTTGACTGCCATCTGTAAAGAACGCTTTCTGTGGAAATACGCGAGCTATAAACAAAACCCTTCAGACATACAAAATGAACAAGCGCCTACTTGCCTCTTATGCAATTCTCCTTTGACAGTCTTCCACATAATTGAGACCCCACACCTCAAATCTATCAGAGATAAACACCAAATCCCATCAAACCTATCACTATTAATAGCATCATTCGATTCACTCCACACCAATATTAAAAATTACCTAAAAGAGATTAACTTCATCGTATAAACTATTCTAACACTCTCAGGGGCGCTAAATGACCTGGCAGTCGACGCGCCCTGACCCCATAATATCCATCCATCCATCCTTCAGACATACCATAAAAGCGTAGCTAAGCCAACGATTCGTCATGCTAAACCCTGTCGAATGCCTTGAATATAATAAGTGCAAGCTCGAGATTCTCTAAAATGTTCAATTTCATTGTTCCAAACATGTGTTACATAAATTAGAAGATCTCCTGTTGATCTTTGCTTACGAGAGCCATACTGACGCTAATAATTTAAAATCCTTCTAAATATTTTACATGATGCTAATTAATTGCCCTTTCCATACCTTTCGATATTATTAAAAGCAACGCGACTCAAGCAACGCGACTCAAGCAACGCGACTCATCGGTAGTTGTTTGGCAAAGTCTTTTTGGCCCTTTTTGGATATCGGCTGAACTCTAGCACATTTTCATCAGAAAGGATATACTCTTTTTCTGTAGGATATTTTGAAAAGTGTACAGAAAACTGATGTAAGTTCGCTAGCACATTTTTTAAGTACTGTGGCAGGTAATCCACCAGCGCCAGAAGCCTTTTCGGTATATAGCTTCGTTAAAATACGTTTTATAATACGCTGTCTGAAGATCATATCGGGCATCCAAGTGGGTGGTGTCTTTCCTTGGAAATCAACAGTAGAATTTACAGCAAAGAATTGTACCAACGATTTGTTTTGTTTGTTTCTTTTTGATGAGGGCGCGTCGATGACTAGATCATTTGGCGCCCAATTTGAATTTAAATATTATTTTGGGGTATGATTTCCTTTAGAAAGTTAATTAGATTTTTGATTCCGTCATGTTTCGATCTTAGAATTTGCGATAATGGTCCTCTGATGTTGTATTTTATTTTCTTGTCAGGGAAGTCGTTTGATTTCAAAATGTTCTTAATAGTCAGTGGGTTATTGCATTTAGGACATACTGGGTGGAGTTCTCCTTTTAATAGGTGAGAATGTGTAACATAAATGTAGCCTATAACAATTCTCCTCTACATTACATTTTCCTTACGAGATAAGGAAGGGAGGAACAGTTTGGAAAAAACCAGAGGTTTCACCTCCCATAGTTTGTTCGTACCCTCTTGCAAGTCCCAGTCAAATTGGAATAGATTTGTTATAGTGGTTCGAAAATGGTTTGAAAGGTCTTTAGTGGAGAAAATGAGTTTTGTCGGAGTTCCAGTGGAAATAGCAGAGAACAGGGAGTCCGTAATAAGTATGTATTTCTTACTCGATTTTTAAGTGATTGCCCATCTTAGGGCTTCTTTGAGTCCTAATAGTTCCGCTGAGAATTTAGAAGATATTTTGTTAAGTTTAAGTTTTAAGATAAAGTTCTAAGCAATCACCGCAGTACCAACACCTGAGGATGATCTTGCCCCATCCATGTAGATTTGGAAAAAGTCTCTATACTTTTCTTTTATTATTGTGAAAAAGGAATTCCGTATAAGTCGGTCAGGAACATTTTTTATCGTATTTGAGAGGAGAGAGGTCAATGGATGGGGGTGTGGAGGTCCATGGAGGAAACATTGGAAATTTAGAAGTTTCATGGAATTGAAAAGAATGATAGTGTGTATCGAAGAATGATTTTATTCTGGCTGCTATGGAATTGGGAGGAAGAACAGAGTTGGATCGATTTAAGACTAATGAGCGCCTTAATGAAGGTTTAAATGAACCCTTGGCATAGAAGAGTAAAAGATCTAGAAAGAGAAAGACGGGGAGTAGATGAAATATACTGAAGGCTAGGTATTGGAGGGGTGCGGAAGGCAACAGTAGCGAGTCTAAGCGCCTGATTTTGAATAGTGTCAAGCTTATTCTTATAGGATTTTTTAGCGGAGTCACATATGAAACTTCTGTAATTTAGTTTGGAAAGGATCAGTGAGTTATATATATTTTCTTTAATGAAGGGTGGCTTCCTCCCCATTTGGTGTTAGATAGGAGTCTCATTATGTTCAAGTTCTTAGAGGTTTTCTCCTTCAAGTAGTTGGTGTGATCTTTCCAATTTAAATTGAAGTCAAATTTCAACCAGTTGATAGGTTTAGAGTATGGAATTTGAGACAATTCCTGATTTTACAAAAGTGAATGGAAGCAGATTTACTAGGAAAGAAGGAGAAACCTGAATTTGAGGCCCATTCTTGGATTCGTGAAAGAGCATGTTGCATAGACCTAGTGAGTGCTTGGGAGTCATTTAAGGATATGTATACTAAGATGTAGTCCGCAAAATATTTTACCTTAATATAGGGTAGAATGTAATCGTCAAGCGATTGAATTGCTAGAAGGAAAAGCGTAGGACTTAGTATAGAACCCTGTGGAATGCCAGTGATAGACGAGTCTGACAGAGAGCCATTTACTTTAAAAGTCGAGTCAACGAGTCACCTTTATTCCAGAATTGAATGGGTCGACTGTTTGATGTACAAATTAAATAGTCCAAAATTTTATAGATATATTATATTCTGCACTCATTTTTACATAGAATGTTCTAGATCTCTACATATTAAAACATGTCTAATTATTTATTTTTCATACAGAATTTCATAAAGTTAACTGTCCCGTCTAATTTTTTTTTATTTACCCACTTTTAAACCATTTTCAACCAATGCATCATGCATTTGGATACCCCGAAATTCGCTAATGTTGTCTCTAGCTATCTTATCGACGACCTAATTTTTTTAGAAGATAATCATAATTCCTCAGTTTTCGCGCATGGCAAAATATTTATGTTTTACCACGATAATTTACATTTACTGTGCAATAGTGTCATTAGTTGTATTTAAAATATATGATGTCCCAAAAAAATATTTTAAAATATCTTTTTTTTATCGTTCACTTCCCCACCTGAGTGTGCAGCCGTTTTTGTTTTATTTTTTTATTAATTAGGATTTCCACGCCTTAACTATATGAGTCAGTTTCTTTGATGTTTTGGAATAATATCTGCATGGTATATTCATATGGGAGGCTGAAATCACTGCCATTTAGTCATTCTATGTAATTATAATAGACATAAGATACTTTTTTTTGCAAAATTTTTGAATTTAATTAATATACATTTAAATATTATGATTATTATTTGGTACTTTTGATCTTCTTTCTCACATTTGGTCAATGTGGTTCCATGTTTGACTGACAGGCTTAAGCCAAGTCAGCACAAACGCTATTACCATTGTTTATTAAGGAACTAGCCGTGCCCGCGGCTCCGCTCGCGTGGACTTGATTCACTACTATTGTCACTGCTTATTCCTTATGTGACCTAACGTAATAAAATATCTGCCATTATTTCCCCTTATCTCCCATTATTTCTTCTTATCTCCCATTATCTCTACATAATTTCCATTATCTAGGCTTATCTCTGCTCATCTCCCATTATTTCTCCTTATCTCTCATTACTTCTCCTCATCTCCCATTATCTCACCTTACCTCCCATTATCTAGGCTTATCTCGACTTATCTCGTAATATTTCTCCTTATCTCCCATTATTTCTCCTTATCTCCCATTATCTCACCATAATTCCCATTACCTAGACTTATCTCTGCTTTTTTCCCATTATTTCCTCTTATCTCCCATTATTTATACTTATCTCCCATTATCTAGGCTTATCTCGACTTATCTTGCAATATTTCTCCTTATCTCCCATTATTTCTCCTTGTCTCTCATTATCTCACCATAACTCTCATTACCTAGACTTATCTCTGCTTATCTCCTATTATTTATCCTAATCTCCCATTATTTATACTTATCTCCCATTATCTCACCTTATCTCCCATTATTTAGGCTTATATCGAATTATGTAGAACATATCATATGTATAAATTTATAAAAACACGTAAATCGGATAAGTGGTTCTCAAGTAATAAGCGCACTAACGGATAGACAGACAGACAGAGAGACGTTGCATTTTATATATATTATAATCTTTTCAACATGATATTGTTCCATATTTAATGGTTTAGGCAGTCTATTGCAAGAGAACGCACTAACGGTAACCTTTTTTCCGACTTGATTCACTATTATCGTCACTGCTTATTCTCTATGCTACCTAACGCAATACAATATATCCTCTAACCTGGCCAGAGAACATACATATTTAAAAAAAAAAAATTAAGTAACGCACTAACGGACAGACATACAGACAGACAGAGAGACGTTGCATTTTATATATATTATAGATAGATAACCTGGCCAGAGAACATACATAGGTATGTTTTAAAAAAAAAAGCACGTAAATCGGATAAGTGGTTCTACAGTGATAAGCGCACTAACGGACAGACAGACAGACAGAGATACGCTGCATTTTATATATATTATAGATATAGATTATTATTATTATTATTATTATATAACGTGGCCAAAGAATATATGTATGAATTTAAAAAAAAAAAAACACGTAAATTGGATAAGTGGTTATCGCGTGATAAACGCACTAATGGACAGACAGACAGATAGAGAGACATTGCATTATATATATATATATTATAGATTATAGATACTCTCTGCTACATAATATTGTTCCATATTTAATGGTTTAGGCTGTGTATTGCAAGGGAACGCGCTAGCGGCAAACTTTTTTCCGACTTGATTCACTATTATCGTCACTGCTCATTCCTTATGCTACCTATCGTAATAAAATATAGCCTATAACCTGGCGAGAGAACATATATATGTTTTAAAAAAACGAGTACGTAAATCGGATAAGTGGTTCTCCAATGATAAGCGCACTAACGGACAGACAGACAGACAGACAGAGAGACGTTGCATTTTATATATATTATAGATGACCTGCCAATATTTGATGTTTTCTAAATCATTGACTTCTGAGTGTTTTGTGTATGTTTGTGTAGTCTTAATTGTGGTGTGAATGTTATTGGTGTAAGGCCTGTGGCTGATATGACGATGGGGACAATGATGACTTTTTCTTGTTTCCATAGCCTTTTTTACGTGGCTTGGTTTGGCTCTGGTGGTCGTGTTCGTCCCGCATCTATGTCGGTTGTACTTATGAGTGATTTCGGTGGGTCCAGGTGGCGAGTAATTTTTTTCTTAGTGATTTCTTTGTTAGGTTTTGTGATTTTGTTATAGCAACGCATGGCGTGTTCGTTGATTTCTGTGGTGCAACTCATGCGTTGCGTTGATTTTCCCGCCTTGGTGGGTGTTGGCTTACTTGCACAACATTTTGGCAGGTCCATTTTCTTTTGCCCGGTCTTCATAGTTCTGGTCGAACTGCCATTCTCGACCGTTAAGTCGCTCGCTCGATGTTTCTTTTATTGGTTTATTGTTGTTTGGGGGATTTTCAATGTTTTGTGGTGTCGAAAGCTCAAAGTGTCCCGACATTGGGTTACCTGTTAGTAGAAGGTAAATAGTTGATATGTTTTTTTTATTATTTTTTTTTTGTTCTTCTTTCTCACATTTGGTCAATTGGGCGCCAAATGACCAAATGTGGCGCCCAATTGACGCCACACGACGCGCCCACCCCAATAAATAAAAAAAAAAAAAAAAAAAACATTTGGTCAATGACAATTATATTATTAATATTATAAAAATGTACACCCAATATCAAGTATAACTTTTGTATTGAATATTTGCCGTATTAACTATAATAATAATAAGATATTGAACATTTCCGCACAAATAAACCACCTGGTACGTACTCCTAATATTTTGTTTATTTTAAATAACATCTATATATTATTTTCCTTGTTACGTTTTAATAAAATATAAGTAATGAAAACGACATATAATGTTTAAATTCCTACAATCGCACAGTGTCTCGACTAGTACAAGCTAGCGGGACAATATTATTTCTTTACTTATTTCAATTGTTTATGTATATTCCAGGTATCTTAAGCTATTTTAAGAAAAAAAAAGTTGAAAAATGTGTACTGTATGTGTATTAATCGAAATATGTAGCTGCAAGACGGAAGTGGTTTACTAATGTGTCTCATTTGTTCACTATTGTCACTAATTGTTCTTTAATTAGCTACATACGTCTACCTACTCATTATGTGTGAAAAGCACAATCATGTTTGTTTACAAAGAAATTTCTAGGAAAAAAATAAAAATCATAATGATAGTACCCACATTTATTGATTTACAAAATATTATTTCTTTTAAAATAAATTAGTGCAATAACAGTATCTATATATCAATTATTTACAATAACAAGGTGTATAAGTAAAAGAAATATAATATTAAATAACTTATATACTAAGGCATGAATTATAAGCAACTACAACACACAATAAAATAAGAATAATAATTACAATAAAAAAATACTTAAACCTACTAATCACCATCAGATGAGTCGTCATCACCGCTCTCCCCCATTCAGTAGAATATTCAGAGCGTAAATAATCCTCCTCATTTAATTCGTGATGATGACTTACTGATGGTGTTTCGGATGGCAATGAAGGTAGGATAATCAACTGCAGAACCTCCGATGGCAAAGAAGTAAATTTTCTTCGCGGTAATTCTCTATACGAGTTGATAACAGGATCAGACGTAATTAAAAGCATTCTCAAAAGATCTGTATTTGTGGCAATACGTGACCGCTTCCTGGTGTGCCGTTCACGGAATCTACGACAGTCTTTATTTCTTGCCTCCTGGGCTTCTTCGAAGAGTTGTCCAATGGGAAGAAGAAAAGACTTTATAACTTCCGCGCTGTGTACAAGAATTTTATGCACAGTAACGGGCATGGAATACCACGAATACAGATCAAGGTATAATTTTCTAGTATCAACACAAAAATTTTCGAATTCTATATAATTTATGTCATATCCCGATGACAAAGTTCTTAAAATTACATGAAATCTACGAATAAGGTTTACGTCTAATCCTGTAATTTCGCTGCTCAATTCAGCTTTGGAAAAAAAATCTACGTGCTGTGTTTCCATCCTTTGTGTTACCAAACCCAGGTTTTGGTTTATCTACAATGAGACCCAAACGATCTTTAAACACTTTTTGTATCTCTTATGAACTGACTTGCCACTTTTTTATTTCTAAACGATAGCTGATGTGAAGCAAACATTCAAACGTGCGGATCCATGCAGGTAAAGTAGATAAACCAAATGCAAGACGTTCTTCGTTGCTGGGATATTTCTTTGACTCCTCGTTCATAGTAGACGGGGTGGCACCGCAAATATAACACTTTTGTGTTGAACTTGTGTCTGTTAAGGCATTGCACACTTTTCCATCAGTCATTGTCAACAACAAATCCTGTTTAACAGAGATTTGAGATCCAGCAACGTTACATAATGTTGGAAGAAGCTGACTTACTTCATCTAAAATTTTAGAAGTTTCTTCTTTCGTAAACTCTTTTATCTCCTTGGAAAAAATAAACATAATGGGGCGGCAATATAAAGTAGAGGAAGGTCTTGGATTTTGCCAGATCACAGTTTCGCCATCAAGCAGTCTCAAAGGGACAAATGAGTATACGAACAAAAATTCGTCTGTAGCGTTAGTGTTCTCAAATTTCTGCTTATACGTGCTATGCCCCGAACTCCCATCACAGCCCCATTTGCTTACCAACGTATAATATGAACGAGGTAACACACTTCTAATGACTTCCGTCTGAGCTTTAACTAATCGTTCAGCCGTTTTATCCAAAATCGCGTGAAGTTTAATTTCAGCTCGAGATTCAGTCACAGAAATATATTCGTCAGAAGGACAAGAAGCTTTGGACTTACCTAAACTATAAAACGACGAATACACTTGATGTCCCGCTTTCATTGACCATTTTCTTGTTTGTTTATATGAGTGAGAAGTCGATTTCGAGTCCACATAATAAGCTAAAGCTTCGTCTGGTGTTAACTGCCGACTTTGTTCAGAACACTTATTCTTTTCTCTAGTTTCACTGACCGCGACGTTATGGATCTGTTTAGCAACACTTCGATGCCCTTCTTTTCGAGTAGCTAACTCAGCTGCTGTAATAAGCTCACTTGCACTTCGCGATTCCAAAAGATCTTCTACTCTCCGTCTCTTCGTTTTCGTTGATGAGTCTTCAAATGATTTTCTGGGTCGCCCTACGGAAAGAGCCGCTGATGATGTTGAAGTGCACGGCTGGTTAACACACATCTTTATTTCGATTCCGGATCCCTCTAATCAATCTTTATGTTTGATTAGAAACATTTCTTGGTTACACTTTAAAGAAGTCCACTTTTGATTGATTTTTGCTGAAAGGCTTGATATTTTCATTTTGAATCGTTTTAGAGAATCGTCAGAAACATCAGACATATTGAATTTTTCACTTATATAATAAAAAATGCCACTGTTTCGTTTAGTTTTGTCATGTTTTAGCCATTCTTCAAAAAACTCCATGTTCATTATAGTCACGACTCGTTCTGAAAAAAATAAAATAATTTTAGTTTCGGACCTTTTCGGGGTCTATAATATATATGAGTCTATGCCTGAATGTTGTAGGTATTACATATAGAAAAATCTAGGTGGATATATATGGATAAAAAAAGTTACTACTTTTAAAGTTTACAATTAATGTAAAATTTGCTGGATTTATCTATACATTTACAAATTGATATTACACCAAAAGTATACATATTTTTTATAAAAAATATAAGTCATAATAGAGTACATACCTTCAACAGAATATTCCATCATAAAAAACTCGTTTCACTTTGCTACCAATTTTAAAATATGTTATCGCAAGTGTGCATAAAATGCAACTGATTTGCAAATGAAAATGACCTCTCTTATAAGGGTTACTTTGACCTCCTGATAAGATACCTTTATGAGATGATAAACAAATTAATTCTTGGAATTCGTTAAATGGGGGGGTTGTTTACAAGTCCTTATCAGTGGTTCCTGGAAATTACGTCATGAATATTGTCCCGCTAGCATGTTCTTGCCGAATCACTGTGAATCGGCGAGTTTTGAGTCAGAAACCAAAATATTTCTGCTTGCATGTCAAGATGCAACGATTAACTTTACTGCACTGATAGGCAGTAAGTGTAGGGCATGCAGCAGAGAGACGTAATTACTTATGCACCTCATCACTCCAATGTTGATTCGTTACGACTACGTGACCTCTGTTCGAAATTCGTTACATAAGTATGTCTTTCGACGACATTCAGTTATAATGATAGACGTTGTTACATAAATTTTCGAAGAAACTAGTTAAATCGTGAGAGATGCGACTCGAGTCTCTTGAGTAATGTTCTTTCGACATTAATGCACAAATCACAATCACAAATTTTCATAATGGCTCATCTCAGATTTTTGAAATTTTACCGGAGACACAAAACACTGAATTTCTTTCTGACAGTTTGAATTAAAGGAGACGTTTTTTTTTTAAACTGCTACCTTCTGTGTTACATCTTAACATATTGAAATGATTACGTGTACCTTGAATGAAGATGCGTCTGGAAAAATGAATTCACGGCCTCAGATGGTTTTAGTAATAAACAGCACTATTAAAGAACGTTTATTAACCAAAAGAGCAAAGTATTATTCCCTGACTATTTTCTTTTATTGTTGCTGCATACAGGGTGAGTCAACGATAGAGTAAAATTCATTATCTCATTTGTTTCGGGAATGACCAAAAAATATTAAATACAGTAGTTTTAGGGAATGTTAAGGTGCACAGTTTAAAATTATTTTTGAGTATATAGGGTACTGCAAAAAAATGTAGCCGATATACCATATGTTTTTTATTAAATGGAACATCCTCTTTTCTAATTTATTGTTAAATTCTGCCTAAAAATTTATGACTCTTTTATTAATAATGTTATATACCTAAATTTAGTAGTTTTTCCTAATTGATATGGTTTATATATTGGGCGAGGCAGGAAAATCTTTTTAGTGCTTAAGGGAACGGAACAATGAGGAAAAAGAAATGGAGATTTTACTTCATGTTGAAGATAATCCCCAGGTCAGCAGCCGTCAACTAGCCGACTTATCTGACACATCTCAATCTACGGCTAATCGCACCACAATGAAAATACAAGTATCATTCCTTTCATATGGAACTACACCAAGCATTTCAAGACCGTGATTTTAAACGACGAGTAAACTTTTGTACCACCATGAATGGAGCATTAGAGGCCGACCCAAATTTTTTATCCACTTTTACTTTTTGCAGTAATGGAGCAGTTAACAGCCATAACATGCATTATTATTCAACAGTTAATCCATTTTGGGTCCGAGAGGTTCAAAACCAAAACCATTGGTCGCTTAATGTATGCTTCATATTTTTCCGTAAATTGCTGAACGGGCCTAGATATCTAAATTTTCACCCTTTTTAGTGTTCCGTACGGAACACTTATAAGATAACTTCGGTGTCTGTCTGTCTGTTTGTCTGCCACACCCCGATTTTCTCTCCGAAACTATTTGACATAGAAAGTTGAAATTTGGTAATAATATAGGAATTAATGGCCGCATCAGAGCCATGTAGTTCTGAGAGTTAAATTTTGACTTAAGGGGTTAGTTTTGGAGGGTGAAATCGGAAGTGAAAAAAAAATTTTTTTACTAGGTCATCGAGTGTGGTGTCAAATGAAAGCTTGTGAAAACACGAGTAAAAAATATATATGTAATGTAATACCTGCGCGCATTTTTCTTTGTATTATTTTTAAAAAATCGCGAAAAATCGCTGCCCCCCCCCCCGCCTTATCTCGAAAAGTACTTATCAAAAATTTTGAAAAAATTCTGGAATATTCTCCACGGGGTGTAGATTGAACGAAAATTATCACCAGTACATTACCTTTAATAACACAAGTCTGCAAAAAAAAAATTGAGAGCTGTTTTGGTTTTTTTTTGCCTAATTCTTATGTTTTTAGGTGTACTGAATCCGGAAATTGCTTTCATTTTGTCATAGAACGTCACGTTTTCTGACAATCTAGGTATCTATGTTAAACAAGTTATCATCTTAAAATAAAAGATGAAAGACTAAAAATTTTTTTTTTAATTTATAATTGCGTAACAAAAGTTATTTTTTTATCTAAAATACATTCATTAGTAAGCACTAAACACATTTCTTTTTCCCAGTGAGACTCCTTTTGCTACATTTTCGCTTGTAGGAAGCATCTGGAAGGGCTCTCTGAAGCGTCCAACAGTAGTCTGCCATCATTGAGACGCTCCATCTTCCCTGGTACCTTTTTCCATCTCCTTAATATCTTGGTGAAATCGTTCACCTTGCTCTTCACTCAGATCTCCTAAATTTTCTGGAAAGTAGTCGAGGTGGGAATGAAGAAAATGTACTTTTAAACTCATTAGGCAACCTAAAGCTTGAAATGCTTTTAACATTCTTTTGACGATTTGTTTGTAGTTATGATCTTTGTTATTGCCTAAAAATTTCTCTATGACCTCTTTAAAGGCAATCCACCCTTCTCTTTGAGGATCCGTCATGGTTGTGATGAATTGTGAATCAGCTATAAGCCGTCTAATATCTGGTCCAACGAAAACACCTTCCTTCAACTTTGCCTCCGAGAGGCCTGGAAACTTTGATATTAAGTATTTGAAGCAATTTCCATCTCTTGGAAGTGACTTTACAAATTGCTTCATCAATCCCAGCTTTATGTGAAGCGGTGGTAGAAGAACTTTATGAGAAGGCACCAAAGTTTCATGCAGGACGTTCTCTTCGTCAACTTTAAGCTCCCTCGGAGGCCAACACTTTTTGGTCCAGTGATTTGCTCGGTCTCTACTATCCCATAGACACAAAAAGCAAGGGAATTTGGTAAACCCAGATTGTTGTCCGAGCAACATGCCCAAGATTTTTAAATCACCGCACACTTGCCAACCGTGGTCTTTATATTTTAATTTGCAAAGAACCAATTCCAGGTTCTTGTAGGTTTCCTTGAGGTGTACGGAATGACCGACAGGAATGGAAGCATAGAAACCGTCATTGTGAAGCAGAACTGCTTTAAGGCTTCTTTTTGAAGAATCTATGAAAATACGCCACTGTGCTGGGTCGTATGAGATCTTAAATGTATCCATCAAACCTTCAATATTGGTACAATAAACCAACCCGTCCTCTTGGGCAAAGTAGGAAGTGAACTGCTTCTCACGATATCTAAACCAGGAGGAAGACACTCCCGGCAAAAGTAAGTCCCTGCTTTTGAGCCTTGATCCAAGCAACTCAGCAGCGTTTTTGGGAAGATTCAAGTCTCTTACCAAATCATTTAGCTCGCCCTGGGAAAACAATTTCGGACTGCTGTCATCTTCAAATTGAAAACTTGACTTGTCATCACACACTTCCGCACAGATGACAGACATTGCACTATATTGAACCAAGATCTATAAAACAATGACGAGTTAACACGTAATTGTACCGCGCCACTTTCTACACTATCGGAGCGCGCACGTTCTGGTTACAACGTTTATGTTTGTTAATTTAGCTCACACAGGGCGTTCTTTATTTAGAAAGTAATGATAGTTATGGCCTGTATACATTTAAAAACAGTAATCAAAATAAAATTGTACCTATTTATTTATGACTTCAAGTTAGCCCAAAAAAAACCCTCTTTTATAATAAAATTTTGCGTTTTGCAAAATAACCTGACGTTCTGGAATTTTTTGAGTATTTTTTTAGTTTTCAGAACACCTAAATACATAGAAATCAGTTGAAAACATCCAGACAGCATTTTTGTTGCAGACCTGTGTTATTAATATGTTTTAAACATTAACATTATTTTTTTTTATCTGGTTAAATGGACCACTGACAAAAACTATGGTGCCTCCTTGTCTGCAGGAAAACTTTACAAAAAATAATCCAACTTGCAAAAATAAAAATTAATCTTGTAAAATAATATAGTAGTTAAAATTTGTCGAAGGTTTTTTTTTTTTAAAAATAGAAAAATCTGCGGTGTTTCAAACTTTAGTATGCAAATTTCGACCAAAAAATGTATGTTTAATTATTTATAAAAAAGTGTCTATTAGAAAAATTTAAAAAACCTCTCGATATTTTATAGAAAAAGTAATTGTTAAGATTTAAAAAAAAAGTTAAAAAATATTAAAAATTGATTGAGTAGTATTGCATACAGTGTCGAGAAAAACGTTTAAAGTTCGAGTAAATACGAGGCTGGTTTGAAAAGTCCGTGCAAAAATAAAAAACTACTTATGTGTTTGGGGTAAACCTTTTTTATTTTTCGACATAGTCTCCTTTTAGGCTTATACACTTCGTCCAACGATGTTCTAGTTTGTTGATTCCTTCCGAATAATAGGATTTGTCCAAGTCTGCAAAATATCCATGCAATCACCTCCTCGTTTGAATAAAATCTTTGTCCCGCCAGCCATCTTCAAATTGGGGAACAAATAGTAGTCCGAGGGAGCCAAGTCTGGAGAATAGGGGGGATGTGAAACGAGTTGGAATCCTATTTCCATTAATTTTGCGACCACAACTGCTAAGGTGTGTGCTGGTGCGTTGTCGTGATGGAAAAGGACTTTCTTGTGGGCCAATCGCGGGCGTTTTTCTTGCAGCTCGGTTTTCAAACGGGCCAATAACGATGAATAATATTCACCTGTAATAGTTTTACCCTTTTCCAGATAGTCGATGAAGATTATCCCTTGCGAATCCCAAAAGACAGTCGCCATAACCTTTCCGGTCGAAGGAACGGTCTTCGCCTTTTTTGGTGCAGATTCCCCCTTGGTAACCCATTCTTTAGATTGTTGTTTGATCTCAGGAGTATAGTAATGTATCCATGTTTCATCCACAGTGACGAAACGACGCTTAAAGTCCTCCGGATTCTTCTGGAACAGCTGCAAATCATCCTTGCAACACTTCACATGATTCCGTTTTTGGTCAGGCGTGAGCAATCGCGGCACCCATCTTGCGGATAGCTTTCTCATGTCCAAATGTTTATGCAAAATATTATGTACCCATTCAGGCAAGATGCTCACAGCACTAGCAATCTCACGCACCTTAACTCTTCTGTCATCCATCACCATATCATGGATTTGATCAATGATTTCTGGAGTCGTAACCTCCACAGGCCGTCCAGAACGTTCAGCGTCACTTGTGCCCATATGGCCAGTCCGAAAATTTTGAAACCACTTATAAACTGTTCTAATCGAAGGTGCAGAGTCACCATAATGTTTATCAAGCTTCTCTTTAGTCTCCTGAGGCGTTTTGCCTTTCATAAAGTAATGTTTAATCACCACACGAAATTCTTTTTCGTCCATTTCTTGAAAATCACTCGACTTCCTTGATTCACACGAATGCGAAACACAAAGAAATAGACCAATATGACTGAAACTTGGTGTGCGTTCATTCAAGAGATGCTACTAACTATACATGACCTCGATACGCGCCGGTGGTGACATCTCTCGGACTTTGCACGGACTTTTCAAACCAGCCTCGTACAAAGTGAACTAACGACTAGCCTTCAATGCCAATTTCGTACTCTATGCCTTCTTCCTCTTGCATCTTAGTGTTATTAATATAAGTATAGAGAATAAAAATCCGTAAAAAAATATCGAATTTTTGAAAAGAGGTGTATACAGGTGTAATGTAAATGTAGAGGGTGAGTCAACGATAGAATCAAGTCCATTATCTCATTTGTTTCGGGAATGACGAAAAAATGTTAAACACATTAGTTTTAGGGAATATTAGGTGCTTAGTTTAAAATTATTTTTGAGTATACAGGGTACTTCGAAAAAGTGCGGCCGATATAACATATGTTTTTTTTTTTTAATATAACATCCTATTTTCTAATTTAATTTTAAATTCTGCGTCAAATTTTATAACTTTTTTATCAAAAATGTTATATACCTAAACCTAACAGTTTTTCTAATATTTCAATTTAAAAAAAAAATACTAGTCTTTAGTTTTATAAAAAAAATTGCCAGTAGCGCCATTGTTTCTGAAGGTGGAACGCTCATAATTGGTACGAACGTTCTATAGAGATAAAAAAAAAAACATATGTAAAGAAATTTGAGTTAGATGCTACAGGGTGTTCAAAATAAATTTATACATTTCGACTATTTTAAATTAAAAAATCTCAAATTTTTTAAATGGCACATCCTGTATATTATTATTTTTTCTGATAGACTTTGCAAAACCCTCCAACTTTTGTTAAGTATGTCATATACCTATTTCTAATAGTTTCCGATTTATTTGGAATTTTTCAATTTTTACCCTTGTTTTTAATACACTTACGCTATAACATCATATTTGCCAAGATAAAACAAAAATGTAGGCATTGTCAAATTTTGACATGTCTATTAAACAAGTAAAAATAGTTTAATTTGTTGTAGTAAGTGACGTATAAAGGTAATAGTTATGGATTTTCCTAAAAATGAATTAATTGATATGGTTTATATACTAGGCGAGGCGGGAAAAATTTGTCTTTTGGCAGTAAGGCTTTACGGAGCGAAGTACCCTAATAGAGGTATACCATCTAGAAAATCTTTTCAGCGCTTAATGGAACGGTTTGATGGTAGTGGTAGCGTTGAGTATATAAAACGGAAAGTAGTAAATGAGAATGCTATCAATAAGGAAAAAGAAATGGAGATTTTACTTCATGTTGAAGATAATCCCCAGGTCAGCAGCCGTCAACTAGCTGACTTATCTGACACATCCTAATCTACCGCTAATCGCACCACGAGAAAATACAAGTATCATCGCTTTCATATGAAACTACACCCGAGAACTCAAGACCATGATTTTGAACGACGATAAAATGATACCACCATGAATGGAGCAACAGAGGCCAATCCAAATTTTTTATCCAAAATAATCTTTTCTGATGAAGCTACTTTTCGCAGTAATGGTGCAGTTTTGGGTCCCGGGAAGTTTAAAACCAAACCATTGGTCGCTTAATGTATGGTGTGGAATATTAAATTTTCGAATTATTGGTCCATATTTTTTCCACGAACCGCTTAACGGGGCTAGATATCTAAATTTTCTGCAAAACGAATGTGAATCCCCCTACAACACCAGTAGATATGGAAAATAGGATACGGGATGCGTGTAGGACAATAACACCCTTTATGCTGAGGAAAGTGAAGGAAAATATAATAAAACGACTAAACATGTATATTCAAGTAAACGGGCATATTTTTGAACATTTATTACGTCATAATAATTAATCATTAGATAAGTTAAACTATATTAAAATTGTTATTAACTATTTGTTTGTGTTTTCATAATAACGTAAGTGTATTAAAAACAAGGATAAAAATTGAAAAATTCAAAATAAATCGAAAACTATTAGAAATAGAAATGACATACTTAATAAAAGTTGGAGGGTTTTGTAAAATTTATCAGAAAAAATAATAATATACAGTGTGTGCCGTTTAAAAAATTTGAGATTTTTCAATTTAAAATAGTCAAAATGTATAAATTTGTTTTGAACTCCATGTAGCATCTAACTCAAATTTCTTTACATATATCTTTTTCTCATCTCTATTAAACACTCGTACCAATTATGAGTATTCCACCTTTAGAAACAATGGCGCTATTGGCAATTTTTTACAAAACTGAAAACTAGTATTTTTTTTTAATTGAAATATTAGAAAAACTACTAGGTTTAGGTAAAACTTATAAAATTTTACGCAAAATTTAAAAATAAATTGGAAAATAGGATGTTCCATTTAAAAAAAACATATGTACACTTTTTTGAAGTACCTTGTATACTCAAAAATAATTTTAAACTAAGCACCTAACATTCCCTAAAACTATTGTAATTAACATTTTTTTGTTATTCCCCAAACAAATGAGATAATGAACTTTACTCTAATTTACTCACCCTGTACATAAAAGCTCAAGAAATGAATTTCTATATAAAAAAATTTAAAAATTCAAAATAAATCGAAAACGATTAGAAATAGGTATATGACACACTTAAAAGTTAGAGGGTTTTGTAAAATCTATCAGAAAAAATAATAATATACAGAGTGTGCCATTTAATAATTTGAGACTTTTCAATTCAAAATAGTTGAAATGTATAAATTTATTTTGGACATCTTATAGCAGGGATGCTCAAACGGTCAGAGTGAATTAAGAAAACGAAAAGTACGTGATTTGATAACTTGTTTGAAAAAAGAATAAACCATGTTCACAAGACCAGCCAAACAATCAAAAGCTGCAACGATCGCATCATTTAAAATATCTCATATATTGGCGAAACACAAGAAACCATTTGATGATGGATTGGTTGTGAAGGAAGCATTTATTAAAGCGGGTGAGACTTTATTTGGAGATTTTAAAAATAAAACAGAGATTATGTCTGCTATTAGAGAACTTCAGTTATCTCGTCCGGCTGTCACAAGGCGTGTTGAAATCATAAGTCAGGACATGGCAGATAAACTAAAACATGATATCATGGAATGTACATGCTTTTCTTTACAGTTCGACGAATCCACCGATATGACAGACACTGCCCAGCTGTGTATTTTTATTCGAATGGTATTCAATGACATGTCGGCTAAGGAAGAGTTTTTGACAATGATTCCTCTGAAAGAAAGTACCTGTGGCGAAGATATATATGACGTTTTCTTCAATTTTGTAACAAACTACAAGCTACGAATATATAAACTAGTGTGCATTACAACCGATGGAGCACCAGCAATGACTGGAAACAAAAACGGTTTTGTGGCATTGTGTCGAGCTAATGATGATTTCCCTTCATTTTTCTCCTTCCATTGCATTATATATCAACAAGTTTTGTGTTCAAAAGTTCTAAACATGGAGGAGATTATGGACATTGCAATAAAAATTGTGACTTCTATCCGTGCACGTAGCTTGCAACGACGGCTCTTTAAATTGCAGTTGGAAGATAGTGACTCAGCTGAACTCACTGATTTAGTTCTTCACACGGACGTCAGGTGGTTGAGTCGCGGAAATTTCCCAGAAAGGCTTCAAGAAATATTGCCCGAAATAACAGCTTTTCTGGACGAAAGAGGTGATGACACTCAGATGCTGAAAAACGGAAAATGGCTGACTGATTTGGCATTTTTGACAGACATCACAATGCATTTAAACACCATTAATTTGGAGCTTCAAGGTAAAGGAAAAACTATTATTGAGATGATTAGCGCAATAAACGCATTCAAAAGTAAATTCAAACTTATGATAGATCAACTGAAAAGAAAGGATCTGAAAAATTTTCCGTCTTTGAAAGCAAGGATTCCTCAGTTGAATTATGATATTTATGAGGCAGAAATACGTTTTTATGATTTCAGTAAATTGGCAAATATCGCATCATTTATGAGTTATCCTTTTTCGTGTAAAAATATTGAGGAATTAGCTACTGAAATAGCAAGTCAGTTTAACATGGACTCATGTTCTGTTGAAAATGAGTTAGTGCAGATTATATCAGATATACATCTCAAAGCCACAGCATCTGATACAAAATTCTGGTGTTTTATATCTGAAGATAAATATCCAAATCTAAGGCAAATCGCCCTTCAACCGACGGCAATGTTTGGGTCAACTTACTTGTGCGATTGTTACTGCTTGCGATTAGCACTCGGTAATTACGTATTATCTTATGAAAAGTATGCTGAGGACATGCAGTGCCACGCTTCAACATCCAAAGTTACTTTTTAGTTGTTTAAACACTAGAACTCGTTTGTTTTGTAAGAACCAATAAACTCGCAATTTTGAATAATTATGAGTTTTTTCATTGACATTTTAGAGCAGACCTACACTTACCTTGACTAAAAAAATGCATATTGTGCGGAAAACTAATATCTATACCACGATACACCCTACCTAGACGACAATCCTGCATCACACTTACTTGCAGCCTCTCAGAGTCGATCGATCGTAGTCTAACAATATTGAGGTAGATCGCCAGCAGTTCAAGTTTGAGCACCCCTGCCTTATAGTATCTAACTCAAATTTCTTTACATATATCTTTTTTCTCATCTCTATTGAACACTCGTACTAATTATGAGTATTCGACCTTTAGAAACAATGGCGGTACTGGCAATTTCTTACAAAACTGAAAACTAGTATTTTAAAAAAAAAAAAATTGAAATATTATAAAAACTACTAGGTTTAGGTATATAACATTTTTAACAAAAAAGTTATAAAATTTTACGCAGAATTTAAAAATAAATTAGAAAATGTTCCATTTAAAAAAACATATGTTTTTGAAGCACCCTGTATACTCAAAAATAATTTTAAACTGTGGACCTTAACATTCCCTAAAACTATTGTGTTTAACATTTTTTCGTCATTCCCGAAACAAATGAGATAATAAACTTTACTCTATCGTTGACTCACCCTGTATAGTGCACATTTGAACAAAATAATTTTATTTTTTGTAAAAAAAACATCTAGAATTAACAGCAATATATGTATTATTTGGTTCCGCAGGAATGTGACAAAACAACGTCAATGACAGGGTTCAGTGGCTCTATTTTGAAAAACAAAAATATTTAGTTATAAGTCAAGTACTGTGTCACTCTTTAATGATTATTTAGATCAATAGTTTTCCCAGCGAAGTCACACGACCTCGTAAAGCGATAGTTACGTGACATTACACCATTTTAAAAATAAAGAAAAGGTTTTAAGGCCTTGAGAATATTAATTCTCCGAGATCAAGTGACAAAACTAGTTACTAATCAGTAATTCATACCACAGTAAACACACTATACACAGTAGCGAAACTCAAGTATAATCGCATAGGAAAATCGGGTTCGTTTTCAGAAGGTCACGTGCCAATCCGCCATGTTAAAAGTGGACCAGCGCGAGATTTGAAATACAAATAAAGTTGTGCAAAGTTTTATTATTCAAAATTATAGATATAGAAATGTTTGAAAATTTTTGATTTGTTATTTAATACAGCATGAGTAATATAAAAGTTAACGCAGCATGAGTAATATAAAAAAAAAACAAAAAGAATGGAGCACTTTGTTAGAAAAGAACTGAATACAGGTGAAAAACTTGATAGGAAGGTATTTGATGGAATTCTTCGTATTCAACTTCAGTTTTTGATAACCTTATCCAAAAATTCAAAAGTCTATCAAAGTTAAACGTCACTGTTTGAGGTTAAAGTTTTTATTTACATCATTTTTCAAGTAAATTTGTGATTAAAGATGTTTTTCAAGGACTAAATTAATTTAATCTTAATTGTCATTGCTAAGATGTCAACATCTTCTAAAATAAGAGCATTTTTTTCTAAGTAGTGTAGTGTTGTGTTGTTTGGTGTGATAGATCTCTCGTTAATTAAAAAACACTGTATCTACTTTTTTGGTACTTATTTTTGTTTATGTGTGATCTCAACACGACACTTAATATTTAAACTTTCTAACCCAGCTTATAAGAAAATAAAATATACTGTCTAAAATTTGAAAATAATAAATATGTTGTTATAGGTTCTGTATTCCTTACAATATATTCACAGAAATTTTTGAAAGATTGGCATGAAAAAGGAGCAATGTAATTTATAGAGAAAAATAGAAAAAAAAAGTCACTTTCAGAGTATTAATTGTAGTTGCAATTCAACAGTGTTAAATTTATCAGGTTTATTATTAGAAAAGGTGTGTCAAACAATTCAGATGAAATTATTGAAAACTAGAAACCTCTTGAGAATACACCTTTTAGAAAAAAATAATATGTTTTATTTATAATTTATCAAATATAAATAGTTTTAAATAACTGAATACTAGTTTACACAAAAATAAATCTTTTAAAAACCAGAATTTGGAGGATTATTTATTAATGATAAAAAAATTACACAGGCACACAAAAAAAGTTTTTCACTACCGAACAGATCGCTATACCGCTATGTATTTTTGGGCGCTGAAACCGAATCCGAGGTCAGAATTGAGCAATCACGTCAGGATTTTTAAATAATCAGCCGAACTAAGTTTAGAAATAAATTTCAAGCTTTAATGACCAAATCACTCTACCAATACGAACATTTTATTAAATCAATCAAGGTTCCCTGGAAGGCCGTCTCTTGAGCAAATACGCCTAAACAAAATGTACATTAGTAATGATAATATTGCTTCATGCATATGTATTTTTTCAAAAATGCATTTAAGTTGTCTTGTGAAAGCAAGCAATAGAGATTTATTAAAATAATTAACAACTCCAACAACTTTAATCGCGTACCATGATTTCTATGAAATCATAGTTTGAACTAAAAACAGAGGAACTGCAAAAAAAAAAATCATTAATGCAGCAACTTAAACTTTGACGGATAATACTGTTGATGATTACATGTGATGTAAATAAAGCATAATTAAATTTAGTTATGATTTAGAATAATAGTCTTAGCGCGCCCTGATTGAGTTAGAAATTTCTTATTTGCAAATTTTAGAGCATAAAAAAGTGTGACTCGAGCAAATAATTTCTGAAAATAATTATATGGAATATTGTAATTCTCAACGGCACAACAATAACCTCCTTTCCCCATGATTATATAAATTGTTTCTCAACCTTTTCGATTCTCTTCACTTACAAACGTTTTTAATTCTCTTTTTCTACAAACTCTCTTTTCCTTCTGTCTTTATATTCTTATAAACTGCAGTCACATCAAGAAACGATGGACAATATATTTCCAAAGACACATTCCGAGATCGGATGTAAACACTGAGCGGCCATTTTGAAAAAGGACCGGTCGACGCACGCGCCGTCAAAATCTCGTCACAAAATTGGAGCTCAGTTTCGCTTCTGTAGTATGTTTACTGTGTTCATACGTTTAGTGTGTTCCGACTACACGTTAGAGACTACATAATTTTCCAGAAAATATAATATTTTTTTACTGGTTGTTAGGTATTTAGGACCAAATTTGTTTATCTCCAAACTTCTTTTAATCCACTACAGTTTGATAAGTTATTAAGCATTCTTATTCTCTTAAAATAAATGAAATTTAAAAAGAAAATTAGACAAAATTTCAGCGAAGGAAATTTTCTTATTTTTCATAAGTTCACATAACTTTTAATATCAAACTGTCAGAGAAATAACCGGTCACAATTAGTGTTCCGTACGTTGATTGCTTTTAAAATAAAAAAAATTGTTACGGTGCAGAATGGGACAGAATCGTGCGTACCGTCTCAAAAATAGGTTTTGCGAATGTTCGATATTGAATATTTTGTTAATGCACATATCTAACTGAATGTCTAATACATATTATATAGAATTTAAAATAGATTATTTCTCATTTTTTCTTAATAAAACTTGACTTGCAAGTTGACGCCCAAAATAATGTCGATTATGTAGAACAGAATTGCACCAGTTTACATGGTCATATTTTCATTATTTTCAATGCAAATATGTAAGTGTGATATATGGTTAGAATGGTTATTAAGTACCTTATTTAAAAAGCATTTAAGTAGACATTTATGTAAAAACTGGAGAGGTACACGATTGTTTTTGCAGTATCAAATATCCTAACCTTATTAGAAACTTTAAATAGACTTTTAACAGTTAGCGATGTCTGCCGATGTCGTAATTTTGATACCATCACATAGAGCAGCTCATATAAAAGTCAAGGAAAAAAAAAAAAAATTTCGCGAATCTGCCCCCTTTTAAATGGGACGAAAAATACCTGATGGGGAGGGAAATGCAAAATATTTTAAAAAAATTTTTAAGATTTGATTCAGGAGATTTTTCGAAAAATAGATCATTTCTGACAGTTTAATTGCTAAATAATATTGTCTACTAGCGTCTATAGCGGACATACGTAGGCAGGTAGATATGTAGGTAGGTAGATAGGTACAAGACAGCTTTACCAGGTAATATCACTAGAACAGGTGACTATTGTTTACATCCCAGCAAGTTGTCAAAATTTTGTTTACAAACTACCGCATTGAACTACCTACATACATAAAGTGGTTGTTTTTTGAGAGAATGAACTACATACATACATAAAGTGGTTGTTTTTTGAGAGAAGCTCTCGTGATTTTTGATAATGTGGTGAATTTTCTACCAACAAAATACATGTGATTTTTTTTCGGCTTTGTTGCTATTGCCGAACTGCTACTATCTGGTAGAGCTGCCTTGGGTAGGTAGAAACATTTTTTGTGTTTTATATATAAAGATAGATTACTACCTAAATTAAAGTTTAGGTAAGGTGGAATTACTGTTATTGGAAATCATATCATATCATATAAGAACGCGATAAATATGTGACTACCCGCAGATAATAATATTTTTCTCACGGAATTGAGGTATAAAAGTTATTGATTTAATTGTCATTTACCAGTACTTTATTGTGCTTCGACATAGAATCTTCACCAACCTCGGTAAAAACAATATTTGCGAAGTACCTAGACAACAAAATGAATGAATTTGTTGTGCCTCGACAAGTATTATGCGAATTTTTCATTGACCATGGGACAAAAAGAGAAAGATATTCAAAAATACTTAGAAGAATACCATCATTTGTCGTCTTCAAAAAGGGAACTAGTTGTGAAAAGTATTCAAAAATCACTTATTTATAGCGTCTTTGGTACCAAATAAGTCACGAGCTGTTCTTAACTATGGGGGATGGAAAAGTTACACAAGTTCTAACTGACACAAGTTCTGGAGCTGTGTGTACGGCGTGTGGGGCTAAACCAAGCGATATGAATAATTTGGAGAAGATTGAATCAAAGCCAGATAATATGAATGCTTACGAGTACGGTTTGTCGACGTTGCATGCATGGATTAGGTGCATGCAGTTAGTTTTACATATTTCATATAATCTTTCCTTTAAAAAATGGGCTGCGAGAACTCTGGAAGATAAAAAAGTAGAGAAGACAAGAAAAAACTTGTACAAAGTCTATTTCGAAGCCGAATAGGATTCCATGTTGATAAACCCCGGCAAGGAAGTGGAAATAGCAATGACGGCAATACAACTCGACGTTTTTTTGAGAACTACTACTGCTCTTCAGAAATAACAGGAGTTAATGAGGATCTTATTAAAAGGTTTTATGTTATTCTTCAGACTTTGGCATGCGGTATTGCTGTAAATCCAGAAAAATTTGGTGAATATACTCGCGCTACTGCACAATTGTACGTTACACAATATATGTGGTATAACATGCCTTCTTCAGTACATAAGATCTTAATACATGGAGAAAGTATAATTAGACATTTTGCTGTTCTGCCTATTGGTAATTTATCTGAGGATGCCCAAGAATCTCGTAATAAAGATTACAAAAATATCAGATTATGTCACGCTAGAAAGTGCTCTAGGTCCGCAACGAATGAAGACGTATTTCATGGTCTTTTATTTACATATCAAGTATCAGAAAACCATCAGTCAGTGTTGCCAAGAAACTGTTAGACGAAGCCAAGAACCTCTTAGATATTTAAATTGTAGTTTGTATATCAATTTTTTTTTTCTATTTTATGTAGTGGGTTAATAGATGTTTGTCATTTATTATATGCTATTTTTATATGTAATATTAACAAAAATACGAAATAATAGTGTATATCATTAAACTGTATAATTATCATTCAATAAGTTAAGTAAACTATGTTTTTGTATGAAAAAGTGTCATTTTTATTTTTGTATTATTTTTTCATATATTATAAATAAAATAATTCTCGCAAAAAAGAAAACCGACTTCCTCCCTTCGATTTTCATAAATTTTCAATAGAGTTATCTAAAAATCAATACTTTGGACAGACAAAATATCCGTCCGATTTCCGAAATTTTTTTATATATTCAGCCTGTTGACAAATTCTTTCAAAAAGAAGAAAAATTTTGAAAATCGGTTTATAAATGGCCGAGATATTCAAAAATTAATTTTTCGGTCGGACATTTTGTCCGTCCGATTTCCAAAAAAAAAATTAGGGGACCCAACTGCAAGCAATACCTTTCAAACAAAAAAAGAATTTTTAAAATCGGTTCACAAATGGCGGACTAATATTGGAACAAACATTAAAAAAAAACAAAAAAAAAATACACACGTGAAGTCGGTTAAAAATTAACTACGAATGTACCATTATTTGATAGTATATACATTAGAGATACTACGTACCAAATTTCAGCTATTTACTTCAATCAACGACAAAGTTATAGATTTTTGAGACAGTACGCACCATTCTGTCCCATAGTGAGGTGGTATAAAATGATCAGTGGCTTCACAAAACACACCCCAAAGGAGTTTTCAACAAAGTTTGTTTCCAATCTTTACTGAATACTGATGACCTTGAACTTTTTGTTTTTTTTTTATATACCAAATAAATTATTAAAGGTAATACACTCGTGATAGTTTTCGTTCAATCTACACCCCGTGGAGAATATTCCAGAATTTTTTCAAAATTTTTTGATCAGTACTTTGCGAGATAAGGTGGGGGGACAGCGATTTTTCGCGATTTTTTTTAAAAATAATACAAAGAAAAGTGAGCCGAAGTATTACATTATATATATATATATATATATATATATATATATATATATATATATATATATATATATATATATATATTACTCTTGTTTTCACAAGCTTTCATTTGACACCACACTAGATGACCTAGTAAAAAAATTTTTTTTTCACTTCTGATTTCACCCCCCAAAACTAACCCCTTAAGTCAAAATTTCACTTTCAAAACTACACGGCTCTGATGAGGCCACCAATTACTATATTATTACCAAATTTCAACTTTCTGTGACAAATAGTTTTGGAGAAAATCGGATGTGACAGACAGACAGACAGACACCGAAGTCATCTTATAAGTATTCCGTACGGAACACTAAAAAATCACTCTTTTATTTCCACTGTTATGGTTAACCGAGACTTATTTAACATTTAGTTATAGTACATTTTAAGTTACAATACGAAGGCCGCCTTTTAAATTTTTACAAACGACCACTAGATGACGCTATTGAGATATGACATTACCATTGTTGTAAAATTTGATATTTGTTATTGCTAAAACAGTGGCAGCTCAAAAAATGACCGAGTAGTTTGTTTACAGTGAGCGTTTAAAAAACCAGTTTTGTGAACAAATGAAAATTTCACGTGAAGGTTTTCTTTGCATGATTTTTTACGATTTTAGTATAGGCCTAACTCAATAACAATGCCTCGAATCGCTTGGTAATAAACCACCAACAGAAAACACTGTTTACAATTGATTTACAGAATTTAGTCCTGGTTCGTGAAGGTCGACCAAAATCGGTTGTTGTTCTAAAAAACATCAATGCAGCTGCGCAATATGTTTGAAGATGATCGACATGTGACTCACCGTGAGATAGAGGCTTCCGTAGGCATTTCGAAGGCTGCAGTACATTCAATTTTGCATAAATTTGGCTGTGAAAAGGATCTATTCCCGATGGATTCCGCATAATTAGACCCAAAAACAGGTCAATTGGTGTAAAGAAATACTCAAAAAATTCGATCGAGGACATGCAAAATCCGTATACAACATCATAATAGAAGACGAAACTTAGATATAGTCGTACGAGCCGGAAATTAAGCAACAATCAACTATTGGGTGTTTCAAGGTGAACCGAATCCAACAAAAGTGGTTCGCTTGAATTGATTCAGCCGATACTTGGTGGAAATCCATAACTAGAAGTTACCAGAAAATTATTAAATCAACGATCTCTAATTGTAAAAGTTTGTTTAATGATAAAGATCATAGAATTCTCCCTCTTATGAACCCACAAACACCTAAACTATATTCACTAATAAAACTTCACAAAACGGGTTATCCTATAAAGCCAGTAGTATCTTTCGTGTCAGCTCTATCTTATAAGCTATCAAAACGTCTTGTTCAAATACTCATGGACAACGTTAAATTTAAAGCTAAATTTGCAATAAAAAATTCACAACAACTAGTTGACAACATCAAACATTTAAAGTTACCTGACAATTCAAAATTAATCTCTTTCAATGTTCAAAATCTTTTTCCAAGTATACTAAGTAGAGAAACTATATTACAAATTGAAAAACTTCTTTTTGAAATCAATGTCAACCCAATAATAAAACAAGACATCTTAAATTGCTTAAAGGTTTGCCTAGAACAAAATTATTTTGAATTTAATAACGACCTATACAGCAGCCTAGACGGTCTCATAATGGGCAATCCACCTAGTCCTCTTTTGGCGGAAATATTTATGAATAACAAAGAATACCAAATAAGCAAGTACCCACTGTTTAAAAAATATGTATACCGGCATAGATATGTTGATGATATCTTATGTTGTTTAAGAGGAAGTGATAGACAATTTGCCACATTTCAAAATTTTTTGAATAATATACACAAAAATATAAAATTCACCAGTGAAGTTGAAATTAACAATAGCTTAAATTTCCTTGACCTAGCAATAAAAAGACATAACAACAAATACAGTTTTTCTATTTACCATAAACCGTCACATACTGAAATAGTTATCCATAATAACTCATGTCATCCACCAAGTCACAAACTTGCTGTTTTCCATAATATGATTCACACACTAATAAATATTCCTCTAAACCAAGACGATTTTCAATAAGAACTTAATATTATAAAACAATTAGCAGTAAATAATGACTATTCACCATCCATAATAGATAATATTCTTAAGAAAAAAACTTTACAAAAAAGCCATTAGTACAGTTTTTCCGAATACTATGGTAGATGCACCACTAAATTAAATAGTTTCTTGAAAAAATTAAATATTAACACAGCATTTAAAACATCTAACACACTTGGCAAATTTATAAAAAATAACAAAACTAAAACGGATAGAGACAATAGATCCGGAGTATACAAATTAAATTGTGGAAATTGCTCAAAAACATATATAGGCCAAACAGGGAGAACTTTTCAAAAAGAATAAAAGAACATACTTAATCATACATCCATAGAAAAAATAAGTCAAATTATGCAAATCATTTAATTGCTTAATTACCTAGAATCTTTAGAAATAAACAAATTGAAAAATTCAGATTCCTTAATAAATGGACAATTGAACTTAAATAATTCACCATTACTAAATCTATTTTAATTAAATTATTTTATTACCTGCCATAAATTGTGAACCAACCATTTATTATAGTAATTTTATCCTCATTTTGTAACAAACCATCTGAAGAAGCTGTCGACAGCGAAACATGTCATGGTGTTAAACATTGAGTGGAAATTTAAGTTGTATTTTACTTCTTGCGAAACTAAAAGTGGTTCGCTTGCGAAGTATTTCCAAGAAAATGATCGCTGGTTTTTTTGGTTATACTGGACATATTGCAACCATTGCTTTAGAGGATCGAAGCATAGTTAATGCTGAATGGTATACAACGATTTGTTTACCAAAAATCATCGATGAAATCAGGAAAAATAATCGAAAACGTCGCATCATTCTTCATCATGATAATGCCAGCTCTCACACAACACAACACAAAGAATTGATTATTTGACGGAGAAAAACATGGAATTATTATCTTATTGCTCGTATTCACCTGATTTATCGCCTAATGACTTATTTTTGTTTCCGAATGCGAAAGAAAAATGCTTAGACAGCGATTTTCCGTGGCGCACCCGCGCCAAAGAAGTCCAATGCGACTTAATCGGCCAACAAAGTCATAGCCACAGTGTTTTGAGATGCGCGCGGCATAATCCACGTCGATCACCTTGAAAAGGGCAAAAATATTCATGGAGAGTATTATGCCAACTTATTGGATCGTTTCAACCATGCTGTCAAAGAAGAACGTCCGCATTTGGCGGAGAAAAAATTATCTTTCATCAAGACATTGCATGCGTGCATACTTATGTCATCGTCATGGTAAAATTCCATGAGTTAGGATACGAATTGCTTCCGCATACACCATATTTGCCAGATTTAGCCTCCAACGATTATTTCCAATTTCCGAATATCAGAAAATGGCTCTGCGGAAAAAAATTTGTCTCAAACGATGAAGTGATTGCTGAAACGAACGCATTTTGAAGCATTGGAGAAATCGTACTTTTTAGATAGAAAAACGTCGGACTAATTTATTGAGCTAAAATGAGACTATGTTGAACAATAAAATAAATTTAGACATAAAAATGTTTTTTTCTTGTCAAGGTCAGGTATTTATTGTACAACCCCCGTATTCAAATTTAAACTGGTTTATGTTCTTAACCTGTACGTGCAGAGAATATCGGGGTAAGACAAGCTCATACAAATTGTGAAATAAACTCATTATCTACTTAAATTTAAATTATTACGCTGTGGTCTCATTAGGAAGGTCATATTTGTATGTATATTAATCAGTAAATGTTTGTACGAGGGGTAATCTACAAACTATTTAGCTGTAGATGAAAACGAAATTTGAGGATACGACACACTACATTATTTTCCTTCTTGTGTATCTATTGCATGGTGGTAGGTACATGTTTCAGTTTAGGGATCAACACAATTTAATAAGTATTTCTTAGAATGTGAAAAAATTGATGAATATTGAAACTTTTTCCTAACTTAAGAAACGGAATTGGTAAGATCAACCTAAACGTATCTAAAAAAGCTTTAGTGATATACCCTGCTCGGTTTTACAAGGAGAGATTAAAAAGTCTTGTAAAAAACCAGGCGAAAAAACAAAAACTTATTTCTCAATATAATCTCCATTGAGCTCAATAGGTTTGATCCAGCCAGATTCCATTTTTTAAATTCCGTCAGAAAAAAAATTGTTTCGAGCTCATTTACAGCATAGATAATCTCTTTATCTGACCAAAATTTATTCCTCCAATTTTCAAGGGTAGGAAACAAAAAAAATCTGGCCAATACGATGGGTAGAGAGCTATTTGGAAGCCCAGGGTGCTAATCTTGGTCGCTTCTGCTTCAACTCAGTATGCAAACGCTTTTACTCTTTTCCAAATAGTCAGTCATATTAGGTGTGAATTAATTTTGAGGGATTTTTCTATAAAAATATCGCTTTATTGTAAAGAAATGGTTACAAATTGATTATTTAAAGTATGGTCCATCGCTAGCCACTACTCTCTCCTTTTTTGTGGGAGTATATGAATACCATGTTGAAAGAACGACTCATCTTTTGAGGCTATCCACGAATCGACACATTTTTAGTATCCTCATAAGAATGGCAGGCAGGTGACATAGGACATCCCATCCAAGCGTTTCGTTGACGGGTTTTGCAACATGTAGCCGAGCGTTGTCAAGTTGAAAAATCACTTTGTAGTGTCTTTTGTCATATGGCTGTCGTTTTTCCTTCAACGCTCGGCTCAATTGCATCAATTATTGTCAGTAACATTTCCTAGTAATCGTTTCGTTTGGTTGGAGCAGCTCATAACCGACTACACCCAGCTGATACAACAGATACACAACATAAGTTTGGAATCATTTTGTCGGCTTTGATGAGGATGTTGTTGGTTCACCAGGTTACTAATGATTCTGCAAGTTCTTTTTCCATGGCACGTGTCTTCATCGAGTATTGCCTCCAATTCTTCATCTTTAAAGTTTTTCGGCTGGCCTGGACGTTCTTTGTCTTCCGTGTCGTAATCACCACTTTTAAAGCGTCGAAACCAGTACTCACATGTTTTTATCGATGAAATATTATCACCACAGGTTTCCGACAGCAACTGATAACTTTCAGCAGCGCTTTTCATCGAATTAAACTAGAAAAGTAAAGCTTCCCGCAAATGGTGTTTTGTTGGCACGTAATTCGCCACATTCAATGCTCAAAAAATCATGTTATTTACACTTACACGGCAAAATAACGTATACTAAAAATTAAAATCTAATAATGGTGTTTCACCATGAATATAGCAACGGTATGCTCTGATGCGATATAATACAAGTTACGCCCTCTATTAGAAATCCCTCACAATTAATTCACACTCCTTATACGTTATACTGAGCCAGAGGATTCTAATCCCAAATATAGTCTGATCAATGGGTCTTTGCAGTCATGTGATCAACGCGATGTCAAGAATATTCATACGATTCAATCGATTAAATCATAATTTCAAAAGTCAAAATAGAATTTAAAATTTTTCATCCAGTTTGGTAATTAACGAAAACTACGGATATATTAAATGTGTGTGATGTGTAAAATACCCTAGTTCTTACTTGTGAAGGACATTTACCTCTCTGCATAAATCCAATGTCTAAAATCACCTATTTTTATTTTTCAAGCTATTAGATTATTTCGTGAGTAAATTTACTTTATGAAGAATTTACAATTGTTTTCTGTTAGTTATTTGAAGTTTGTGTAATGAAATTACAATACACACTTAACAGAGCTTTATCAAATTTACATATATGGTAAGGCAGGGGTGCTCAAACGGTCGATCGCGATCGACAAGTCGATCGCGAGTGCTTTTTGAGTCGATCTCGAGAAAAAAATTCCGATATAGAACTATTCACAGATTTTGTTTTAGGTAACTAAAACAAAATGTAATGAATAAACTACTAAAATTTATTCGATCCACAATTAGGCCAGAATAACCCCCTCATCACTTTCTTTTATCGTAATAACAACCACCTGCTAGCGGCAAAAGGCGGCTTTATCAAAGGAACGCGCGGTACTTGTCAAAGAAAAGCCGCGTTTTTGATTCCCGCCGATTTTTCTAGAAACTTCGGGCGGCGTGTTTGACGGGAACATTCGAGACTTCGTTCGCGCCGATATAAATGTTGCGCCTGCAGGAATAGGAGTCATTCTGAGTTGTAACTTGAAGGCGATACATCGATACAAAGTTTCTTAATAAATAGTCCAAAATGAGTGCGGCGAAGAAAAGTAAAACTTATCATTTTAATAACGATTGGGAGGAAGAATTTTTCTTTTGTATGGTAAAGGATAAGTGCATTTGTCTCATTTGCCGTGCGTCAGTTGCAATACCTAAGCGAGGGAACTTAGAGAGGCATCATAAAATGGTTCATAAAAACTATGAAAAGGATTTTTCGTCACAGAGTGAATTAAGAAAACGAAAAGTACGTGATTTGATAACTTGTTTGAAAAAAGAACAAACCATGTTCACAAGACCAGCCAAACAATCAAAAGCTGCAACGATCGCGTCATTTAAAATATCTCATATATTGGCGAAACACAAGAAACCATTTGATGATGGATTGGTTGTGAAGGAAGCATTTATTAAAGCGGGTGAGACTTTATTTGGAGATTTTAAAAATAAAACAGAGATTATGTGTGCTATTAGAGAACTTCAGTTATCTCGTCCGACTGTCACAAGGCGTGTTGAAGTCATGAGTCAGGACATGGCAGATAATGAAGGCATGGAATGATGAATGAACTTTTCTTTACAGTTCGACGAATCCACCGATACGACAGACACTGCCCAGCTGTGTATTTTTATTCGAATGGTATTCAATGACATGTCGGCTAAGGAAGAGTTTTTGACAATGATTCCTCTGAAAGGAAAGACCCGTGGCGAAGATATATATGACGTTTTCTTCAATTTTGTAACAAACTACAAGCTACCAATATATAAACTAGTGTGCATTACAACCGATGGAGCACCAGCAATGACTGGAAACAAAAACGGTTTTGTGGCATTGTGTCGAGCTAATGATGATTTCCCTTCATTTTTCTCCTTCCATTGCATTATACATCAACAAGTTTTGTGTTCAAAAGTTCTAAATATGGAGGAGATTATGGGCATTGCAATAAAAATTGTGAATTCTATCCGTGCACCTAGCTTGCAACGACGGCTCTTTAAATTGCAGTTGGAAGATAGTGAGTCAGCTGAACACACTGATTTAGTTCTTCACACAGACGTCAGGTGGTTGAGTCGCGGAAAATTCCTAGAAAGGTTTCAAGAATTATTGCCCGAAATAACAGCTTTTCTGGACGAAAGATTTGATGACACTCAGGTGCTGAAAAACGGAAAATGGCTGACTGATTTGGCATTTTTGACACACATCATAATGCATTTAAACACCATTAATTTGGAGCTTCAAGGTAAAGGAAAAACTATTATTGAGATGATTAGCGCAATAAACGCATTCAAAAGTAAATTGCAACTCATGATAGATCAACTGAAAAGAAAGGATCTGAAAAATTTTCCGTCTTTGAAAGCAAGGATTCCTCAGTTGAATTATGATATTTATAAGGCAGAATTATCAAATATTTTGGGCCAATTCGAAATACGTTTTTTATGATTTCAGTAAATTGGCAAATATCGCATCATTTATGAGTTATCCTTTTTCGTATAAAAACATTGAGGAATTAGCTACTGAAATAGCAAGTCAGTTTAACATGGACTCATGTTCTGTTGAAAATGAGTTAGTGCAGATTATATCAGATATACATCTCAAGGCCACAGCATCTGATACAAAATTCTGGTGTTTTATATCTGAAGATAAATATCCGAATCTAAGGCAAATCGCCCTTCAACTGACGGCAATGTTTGGGTCAACTTACTTGTGCGAGTCTGCTTTTTCTGAAATGAAGATAATTAAGTCAAAATATCGCACTCGACTAACTGACGAACATATGACATCATGCTTGCGATTAGCACTCGGTAATTACGTACCATCTTATGAAAAGTATGCTGAGGACATGCAGTGCCACGCTTCAACATCCAAATTCACTCTTTAGTTAAGTTTAGACACTAGAACTGGTTTGTTTTGTTAGAACCAATTTTGAATAATTATGAGTTTTTTCATTGACATTTTAGAGCAGACCTACACTTACCTTGACTAAAAAAATGCATATTGTGCTGAGAACTAATATCTATGCCACGATACACCCTACCTAGACGACAATCCTGCTTCACACTTACTTGCAGCCTCTCAGAGTCGATCGATCGTAGTCTAACAATATTGAGGTAGATCGCCAGCAGTTCAAGTTTGAGTGACAGAGAGGCGCCTAGGCCGCGCAAGATTTGGCACTACAAATCTGCTAAATGGGAAGATCTCATGGAATACTTTCGAACTTTCCCTTGGATGGACGTTTGTTTTCGATCCGATAACCCATCTGACTGCGCCAGGGAGGTCTCCGATGTTATTTTGGCTGGTATGGAAGCTTACATCCCTTTTTCGAAGAAATGCTCCTCCAACGGCAAGCCTTGGTTCGACCGAAAATGCAAAGAAGCTGTTGCTTCTAAACATATTGCCTACCGACAATGGCGTGAAAATCCTAACACCTTAAATCGAAACATCTTTGTTCATGCCCGGAACAGATGCAAGGGAATTACCGACGAAACCAAGGAGGCACACAATCAACGAATTAGAAACAAACTTCTCGCTTGTCCCAACAATTCCAGGTCCTTTTGGGCAGTCGCTAAGGCAGTTAATCAAAATTTTAGCAAATCCACCATACCACCACTCACACGGCCAGATAATTCCATAGCAACCACACCTGTTGAGAGAGCGAACTTGTTGGCTGAACTCTTTGCTTCACATTCTACTGTTGATTTCCAAGGAAAAACACCACCTACTATTCCTATATTGCAGTCAAGGATGCCAGATGTTGTTTTCAGACAGCGCATCATAAAGCGTATTTTAACGAAGCTAGACACCAAAAAGGCTTCTGGCGCTGACGGAATACCTGCCATAGTTCTCAAAAACTGTGCAAGGGAACTAACACCAGTTTTCTGTAGACTTTTTAACCTATCCTACAGAAAGGGAATATTTCCGTCCTGCTGGAAATGTGCCACGGTTCAGCCGATACCTAAAAAAGGTAAGAAGACCTTGCCAAATAACTACCGACCAGTTGCACTGCTTTCAATAATATCGAAAGTCATGGAAAAGGTTATCAATGAGCATCTTCTAAAATATCTTGAACGATTCAATATTATTAGCGATCACCAATATGGTTTTCGTAAACATAGATCAACAGGAGATCTTCTGACTTATGTAACACATGTTTGGAACAACGCAATTGAACACTTTGGAGAATCTCGAGCGGTTGCTCTTGACATATCCAAGGCATTCGACCGTGTTTGGCACGATGGACTGTTGGCTAAGTTGCGCTCTTATGGTATGTCTGAAAGGTTCTGTTTGTGGCTTTCATGTTTCCTCAGAGAGCGTTCTTTACGAGTGGCGGTCGACGGATTTCTTTCTAACACCCTCACTATCAACGCCGGTGTGCCACAAGGCTCCATACTGTCTCCTACTCTCTTTCTCATTTACATTAACGATCTGCTGGAAAAGACCGGGAATCCAATCTATAGCTTTGCAGATGACAGTACGCTTGTCTCTTCATTCACCTTGAACGCTCGGACATCGGCTGCTCAGGCGAATATCCGCAGACAGCAGGAGGTCGTTCAGCTTAACAAAGACCTGGAAGAAATTCTATCTTGGAGTGACAGTAACCAAGTGGAATTTAACGCTACAAAAACCCAAGCGGCAGTTTTTTCTAAAAAAGTTAACGTTGCTGAACCCGACATAGTTATGTCGGGGCACTCCATTCCCCTAGCATCGTCGCTCAATTTGTTGGGCGTTAGTTTGGGAGCAAATATGTCTTGGCATGAACATGTTGCAGGCATAGCAAGGAGAGCTTCTCAAAAGTTGGGAATATTATTTAGAACCAGAAAGCTTTACACCCCACAGCAACTGTTAATTCTTTACAAAGCCCAAATTCGACCAACTATGGAATACTGCTCCCACGTTTGGGGCTCCGCTCCCAAACATACACTGCATTTGTTGGATTCTGTTCAGAGAAGAGCGGTCCGTCTGATTGGGGACCCGGAATTGACCGGCGGCCTTGATTCGCTGGAACATCGAAGAACGGTTGGCGACTTGAGTCTGTTCTACAAGTATTTTCATGGAAAGTGTTCGAAGGATGTAGCCCGCTTAATTCCTCTCAAAGCGGTGCATGTTAGAAATACACGTCGCGCTGGTGCTTCGCATCCGTATGAGGTTCAGCTTGTTACTCCGCGTACGACGCTTTTCAAGCAATCTTTTATATGGAGAACGTCATCCCTTTGGAATAATTTGCCCAGCGCTGTGTTTCCCACCGAGTACAATTTACAGCGATTCAAGAACAACGTGAATCGCTTTTTCCGCACTCGTGCCGCTCCTGGAGCGCTTTAGGGACTTCCCTGCAGCACGTGTGCTAGACCAATAAAAAAAAAAAAAAAAAAAAAAAAAAAGAGCACCCCTGTGGTAAGGCATTATAAAAACTGTAAAAAGTTGCACCGTAGAAATAAAATTTTAAAATAGAGAATTGAAATATAATACTTTTAAAAGCAGAAAGATCTCTATCCAAATATAAAAAAAGAAAAACTCCAGACAGCTGGGAGTCTTATAGGCAGCTTAGAAATTTTGTTAGCTCGGCCATTGTTAGGGAAAAAAGACCATATCTTGAAAATAGTATTCGAAATAATGGACCAAGAGATAATTGGAAACTTATGAAGGAAATGGATATCTACTCAAAAAATAAAAAGGTGATTCCTGAGTTCTTGGGTAGTGCTGATGATATTAATAGGGTCTTCGCAGGTGCGGCACAATCCGGCGAACCGAACCCTGAGATTTTAAATTTTTATAATAATAGAAAACTCGGGGTGGGTAATTTTCGATTTAGACTGGCAACGGTTGAGGATGTAGAGAAGGCCTTATCTTCCATTGAATCAAAGGCCATTGGCTGTGATCAGATCGGGTTGACAATGATAAATCGCTGCTGTCCTCACATTATTCCAGTAATTGTCCATTTGGTAAATTTTTGTATTGAGACCTGTACTTTTCCTGAAATATGGAAAACATCATTTGTTCTACCGCTTCCCAAGGTCAATTGCCCGAGTGAATTAAAGGACCTAACACCCATTAGCATTCTGCCCACTCTTTCCAAAATAATTGAAAGAGTGATGGACGGACAAATCAGACAGTATGTCGCCAGTTTTAAAATTTTTCCCACTGTACAATCGGGCTTCCGTAAGGATCATAGCTGTACTACTGCTCTGTTGTGGGTAATGGACGATATCCTGGAGGATGCGGATCGTGACGAATTGACAGCATTGGTTATTTTGGACTATTCAAAGGCCTTTGACCGGCTAAATCACGATCTTTTTCTGAGCATTCTGAATTATATCGGCTTTGATGTCAGCGCACGGCGTCTTGTTAATGCATACCTTATTGGTAGGAAGCAGATGGTTAGAGTTGGTGATGCGCTGTCGAGCCCTCTGAAAATGTCCTGCGATGTGCCTCAAGGATCGATCGTGGGCCCGCTATTTTTCACCATTTATACGTCACAACTTATTTCATACTTAAAATATTCCTCAGCACATTTCTATGCTGATGACACGCAATTATACATTTCTTTTAAGCCAGACCAAATATTGCAGGCTAATGATAAACTGACGCTTGATCTGGATGCCCTTATGAAGGCGTCGAGTGCACACTACTTAGAAATAAATCCAACTAAATCACGGATTCTGTTATTTGGACGGACTCAGTCTCGGATTCGGCCCCAGAATCTGCTACAAATTAGCCTGAATAATATAGTGCTAAGTGCATGTACTGACGCTAAAAACTTGGGCCTAGTAATGGCCTCCGACCTGACATTCACGGGACATATAAATTTATCTCTTACAAGAGCATTCGCTAACCTTAACAGGTTGACTGCCGACCACTCCGATCGGAGTGCGTCGGGTCTCTTCGCTAACGCCGTCTACTCCGATCGGAGTTCGACATGCGTTCTTACGAAACGTTTTAGTATTCCATCGGCGTTGTATATGAAACGTGTTTCTAGTGGTGGCGTTGCTTAAAAACGCAAGTTCTAACAGGTGCTTAAGTGGTTCCGCGGATTTGGTTTGGTTGTAATCTGCCGTACAATATGGACAATCAACCTGGGCCTTCTGGTATTAAAAAAAGACATTGTAGTGATGAAAAAAAGGTATATGATAAGAAAAAGAAGCTAACTGACACTGAATTATTGCAGCTATTGGAAGAAAGCGGAGGTAGTAGTGACGAACATTACGTACCAGACACAGACGATAGTGATGTAAATTCAAGCTCCGAGTCCGAAGAAGAGAATTTTATAGACCCTATTCGGCCACATCAAACACTTCCTAGCCTTGATGAGATAAAATGGAACGACAGAGGTGCGTTAAAACAAATTTTGTTCCAGAAAACCCAGGAATTATTGGTGCAAATTCCAGGACAGGGTGTACCTATCGATTTTTTCGAAATGATCATTGATGATGATTTTTTACAAACTATTGTAGAACGAACGAACTCTTACGCAGTCGCGGTTTTGCTGCGCCCAGAAACAAGTACAAAATCACGTATTACTAATTTTAAAGATCTTACTCTTGACGAACTAAAAATTTTTTTGGCCCTGTTACTTCACACTGGCACAATATCCTTGAGCCGTCTTAACGATTATTGGATAACTGATCCGCTATTTAATCTACCTGTTTTTAGAAAATATATGTCAAGGAATAGTTTTTTGCTTATCTTGAGGTGTTTGCATTTTACATCTCCAGATATGGATCCGGCAGATCGGCTAGGAAAGATTAGATTTGTGGCAGATTTTTTTAACAACAAGATGGGAGAAATTTACTATCCTGGAAGAGAGTTGTCTTTGGATGAAGCTATGGTACTTTATCGGGGTCGTCTCCAGTTTAAACAGTATATCAAGAATAAGCGTCATAAGTATGGTATGAAGTTATACATGCTGACAGAGCCTAATGGACTTATTTTGAAATTTCGTGTCTACGAAGGTGCGACAGATGTTTATGGTGGAAGCGGACATACTGAAAAGATTGTTTTACATTTATTGGAGGAAAAATTGGGTGTGGGACATGCTGTTTATCTAGACAATTTTTACAATAGTGTTAATTTAGCTAGAAAATTACTTCAACAAAATACATACTGCACTGGTACGCTGAGAGCTGAGAGGAAAGATAATCCGAAAGAGGTAATGAGTGCAAACTTAAAACGTGGTGAGAATAAATCTATGTTTTGCAATGGAGTGCATGTCGGAAAATGGCGCGATAAACGCAATTTTCAATATATTTCAACAGAATTTGGAAGCGAAATGGGCATTTTTAAAAACAAAAGAAATCAAGAATCTGAAAAACCTTCCGCAATCATTGGATATAATGCTTTTATGTCCGGTATAGATAGACAGGATCAAATGATGGCATATTATCCTTGCAGCCGTAAAACCATTCGGTGGTACAAAAAGTTATTCATGCATGTGCTGCAAATGAGCATGATAAACGCCTATTTTTTGTACAATAAATATTCGCGGTCTGACCAGTTACGATTATATGACTTCCGATTGGATGTCATAAGAAATTTACTAGCCAGACGACCAATTACTAATTTGCCGCAAATTCCTCCAGGCCAAATAAATGTCCACAGCATTAGCAAAGTAGAAAAAATTGTTAGTGAAAAAAAAGGAACTAAAGAAACAAAACGGGTAAGCAGAAAGGAATGCAAAGAATGCAGGAAAAATAAAATAAGAAAGCAAACAGTGTATGAATGCAAAATGTGCCCTGGACAACCAGGTTTTTGCCTTAATTGCTTTGAGGATTACCATAAAAATGTACAAAAATGATTTAGAAATAAATGTTTTGAGTTCATGAGTTCGATTTATTATTTCTTTACTTATTTAATTGGACACTCCGATCGGAGTGTTCGGCATCTAGTAAAAATTTTCACTTGCAATGCCGATTACTCCGATCGGAGTGAAATTTTTTTTTTCCTAATATTTTGAATGGCACATAAAAAAAAAACACATCCAAGACTCATTTTAATTCATATTTACCACAATAAAATAAAAATATTTGGAAAAATCTTACCGGCGTCAACCACAAACTCAAAAATATAGATCGGCAGTCAACCTGTTAAATTAATTTTCAATCAACGCGCTCTTCTTACCAAGAATCTTAGAAAGATGTTGTGTGACTCCATTGTTCTGTCGCATTTTAACTACTGTGATGTGGTATACAGGCCCTACCTTTTAGACTGTGACGCTAAGAGGATCCAACTTATGCAAAATTCGTGCGTGCGTTTTATTGGCGGTATTCGAGACCGTCAGAGAGGTGTCAGTGCAAAATTGCGTGTCATAAAGTGGTTAAACATGAATGAAAGACGGATGCTACACAGTTTGGTACTATATAATAGGATTATTTGTAATAAACGTCCTGGCTACTTATATAGCAAAATAAAATTTAGATACGATGCACATAATCTGAGGCATAGATTCACCATGTCTCCGCCCATGCACTTGACTACAATGTATGAGCGTTCTGTCAGTTACCAAATAGCTAAATTGTACAATAACCAACCAGCAGACTTCCAAGTAGTTCTCGTTCGGAAACACGTTGGTGAAATAGAGATTTCCTGCAATCCAATCGATGGCTAAGCCTCTAACCCCATTGCTGCCGATACCATCTTTGACTATGTGTTGAAGTTCTGGAAATTTACGAAAAAAAAACCATAAATTCAAGGGAAGGTTTCTTTTAAATCGCATAAACGCGATTTGAAAGTGTTTCTAGGGATAGAAAAGAGCTACCGGACTTACCTGTACCGTTGGGTCTAATTCTGAATATATCATTCCAATAACCACGATTAAATTCGACCCAGTATATCCAGTTTTCGGCATAATGGATGTCCACGTGCAAAATATGGTGACCCAGGCCGGTGATGGGTACCATTGCTTCGGCTGAGTCTTTGAGACTGTATCTAGTGCGAACAAGAAAAAAATTAATTTAAGAAATTTATAAATAATTAGAGAAAGAAAACACACAAAGAAAGACTATAAAAATTCTTAATGTATTTAAATTAATTTACAAAATTCTCACCCTCTAGCTTTGTCCAATATATAAAATTTAGATACGATGCACATAATCTGAGGCATAAATTCACCTTGACTCCGCCCATGCACTTGACTACAATGTATGAGCGTTCTGTCAGTTACCAAATAGCTAAATTGTACAATAAAGTGCCTGTTGATCTGAGGGATGCGACAGGTCACAGATTTAAAAGAGCAGTAAAAACCATTGTTCATAGCTTATGCTGACTCCTTCCTCCTGCAGCTCGGACAATAGTCACCTCAATCGACCTCTCTAATGTTACATATATAGCAGTAGCCATACCTTTAGCCACCCACAGTATTAATATTAACTTCTATCATGTATTGATATTTTTTATTTTATATGCAATCGACCTCTCTATTGTTACATATATAGGAGTAGCTATACCCTTGCCACCCACAGTATTGATATTAACTTCTGTCATGGTAGTACATTGTGTATTGATTATTATATTTTGTATTTTATATGCAATACTAGTTTCTAAATGTTGTTGTATACCAGAGGTGTCAAACTCAATTTTGCAGAGGGCCATATATTAAATTTAGAATGTGTAGGCGGGCCAGATTCAAATAAAAAAAATGTACTGAATTATTATAACATTTTATTTATTTAATTATATAGTATATAATATACGGTTGTTAAAAATTATATCAAAGTTATAAAAGAGGGTAATTATTTTGAGCTCGAGGATCCAGATACCTGACTTCTCTTGTTTTTTACAAACTCATTGATGTGAGGTATCATATTCGTTGTAGTTATTCTAAGAATTGATTGGAGATGTTCATTCGAAAGTCTTGTGCGATGTTTTTCTTATTTATTTTTATGACGGAAAACATCTGCTCACATAAATAGGTGCTACCAAACATGCAGAGAATGCGTGCTGCATGCTTTTTTAATTCCGGGTAGTTATCCAAAACTCTTGAAATATTGTGTATAAAATGTAAGAGCGTTAATTTCTTTAAATTTTTCTTTCAAAATACTGTCCGATTGAAGATCTGTCAACTCCATTTGCAAATGAACTGGTGCCTGTGAAGCTTCAAAATTGAATGGATTGTTGAAAATTGGGAATTCCATCGCATTCATTTTGTGAAAGTCTTCAAAACGATTGTTGAATTCCGTGATCAAATTTTGCAGAAGTTGAGAATATTGATCCAATTTTTTTTTGGTTCACTGTGCCAAATGATTTTAAATGAGGGAAATGATCCAAAGTTTGATTTTTTTTACCTGATTTTCCCACAGCCTCAACTTTGTTTCAAAGGCTTGAATACATGAATACATTTGAGTGACAATCAGATTTTTACCCTGTAACTTTACATTCAGATCAGTCAAGTGTTTATTCATATCTACCAAAAAGGCACAATCAACCCACCAGTCATTGTCATAATCAATTGGGTTGCCTTTTTCTAACATGAAAGCTTGAATAGGGTCACGTAATGCAAAAAATTTTTTCTAAAACTACTCCTCGACTGAGCCAACGAACTTCGGTGAAGTAAGGAACATCAGAAAACTTTTCGTCCAAATCTTGTAAAAACTGCCTGAACTGTCGGTGATTTAGTCCTCTGCTTCTTATAAAATTTACTATTTTAATTATAGGTTGCATGACATGGTCCATTTTTAAATGTTTGGATACCAATGATTCCTGATGAATTATACAGTGAAATCCCACAAAATTCCCTGATGTTTTCTGTTTTAATTTAGTTACAACGCCCGAATGTTTGCCAGCCATGGCAGGAGCGCCATCCGTAGTTGTGCTGCTAAGTATATTCCAGTCGAGTTCATATTCTGCTATCAAATGCTCAATTGCAGAATAAATATCATTTGCTGTTGTAGTACCTGTCAATGGAACGCACTTTAATAGTTCTTCAGTTATTTCAAAGTTACTGTTAATACCTCCTATAAAAACAGCAAGTTGAGCTGTATCAACAGTATCAGTGCTCTCGTCAACAGCCAGTGAAAAGTTTGTAAATTCCTTAATTTTCTCCTTCAGTTGAAGAACCAAATTTTGAGATAAATCATTTATTCTTGAAGGAACAGTGTTTCTTTCACAGCGAAATATTTTGAATTATTGACTTTTGAAATGGAAATGAAACATCGGCAACTTTCAACATACAGTCTTTAATAAAATCACTATCAGTGAAAGGTTTTGATGTCTTCGCGATTTCTAATGCAATAATAAAACTTGATTTCAGGGCATCTTCGCTCTCAGTATTAGCTTTAGTAAACATCGATTGTTGACCTTGAAGTTTAGATTTTAAAGATGACAGTGTGTCCATTCTTATTTTTTCAGTGTAACAATCTAATTTTGATTTATGATTCGTATCATAGTGTCTCTTCAAGTTAAACTCCTTACAAACAGCAACTGTTTGATTGCAAATCAAACACAGTGGTTTACCTTTCCATTCTATGAAAAAATATGCAATTTCCCATTTAGACTGAAAAACTCTGCACTCACTATCAACTTTACGTTTTTGTGACATTATGCCAAAATCGTAACAGTTATGGAACTCGACACAACAATTATGGATATCGCACGCGCACGACACAAACAAATGCACAATACCTTCACAATCACTACTTCGCAGTACAACTAAAATCCTTCTCCGACCATATCGCTTCGATTACTCGACTCACACTCAACTGACTCACGTCGCGCCGACGCACTCCTTTCATAATATCGGTATTTCCGCCTGTTGCTAAGAGATGGCGTTACTGTCTATCTCCCTCGCTTGTCAAGGCACGCGCTGCCCTTGAAATTACTTATAAATGTAATGTGCGCATTTTAAAACTTCCGTAGAGGAATCGAGTGAAGTCTAAAAGCTCTAAAAAACATGATTCTTCTTTCTGTGACACATTGCGATCGCGGGCCTTCTTGATACGTCCCGGGGGCCGGATGCGGCCCGCGGGCCGTATCTTTGACATCCCTGGTGTATACAATATGTATTCTGATTTTATGGTTGAGATAGGAAGTGTAACTTCAACTCCGCCAATTGTAATCTTACCATTTAATTACAATAAAGACATTTTATTATTATTATTATGATTATATTTCGTGGCGAGGGTATAAAATATGAATAGTAGATATAAATTGCATAATCCAATTTTAATATGATTTATCAAATCAAACTAATAGACAGATAGATAAGTCTATATTTGTCCTGCAAAATTTGCAATGAATGTTGCTTGGCACGTGTCAGTAAGTAATTTAAATTATTAATTGAATAATGACACTAATCGCTAGAAGTAGATTCGTCACTCTCGTTTTCATCATTTACAACACGAATAATGATTTCTAGAATCTCTTCGATTATTACCTCGCGATCATACCACTGTTGAATCAGGTTTTCTGTATGTTGTACGCTGGCATGCCATATCTCTGGTGTACACTTTTCTAATGCTTTATTCCACATCTGAAGTTCTTGTTTATCTCCATATCCCTCTTCACCAATGTGCTTGTTTTAAAATGTTTTTGCATTTTCCAAATCAGCTTCAAACGAATTGTACGAAGCATTATCCATTATAATTAAAGATGGTTCTTCTAAATTAGGAATCCACTGGTTTCTGACTCATTTCTCCATGATTATCAAGTGACATTGACTTGCTAGCAAATAATAAATTGGCATTTTCCACAAAACCCCTACTGTGTCCAGCTCGTAAAACAATAAACTTTTTGCCATCAAATCCCCCAGGCTTACGAACACTTTAAATGTTGTCATCCTGCAATGATATCCTTTGATTGCCTCTTGAAAAAATCCATGTTTCGTCTATGAAAACAAGCTGACGGGCAATGTGTGCATTTTTGTTTTCCATATACTTTCTAAAAAAAGCTGCCCTCATTGAACAAATTTTTGGTGTCTCCATTAATGCTCGTCTGTCATCTTTCTTAAATTTGAAACCCAAATCCAGAAGTAATGTTCGAAGTGTTTCATAACTAACATTAATTATCTCTTTTTGTCGCAGTTCTTTACATAAGTTGTTAATAGTAACATGTTTTTCTAAAAGTACAATATAATTTACTTTCGATTTTACTTAAACCGATAGATATTAATAGTTATTTACTTTGTGCATACATATCATATAATGTATTACGAACGTCTATTTGAGAACTTTCACTTAGATCATGGGTCTTAGCTTGTTTCCTTGGTCGTGATTTTTCAAGTGTTGAAAGCAATTCACTTTTATCACTGCGAATTTTGATGCCCGCTACAGTTCTCGTACTAATCTGTAAAGCAGCAACGACTCTCTGGAACCAGAACAATGTAAACACATTAAAAATATATACCTGTGTGATTTATTTGCCTCTTGTACAGCATTAAGAGATATAAGAGGACCCTTATGATCCCTTCCCGATGCAAAATACACTATTAATTTCGCCACAAAATCTCTTGCTTGACTATTCAAACGTTTTCCAGGCATTTTGGTGGCTTCATATGAAGAATATTTGGTCAATATTCCACAAATATTAGAGATCTGAACAGAACTATTTAATAGTTGGCAAGTATATTCCAAAATTCAATAATGGGATAAAAACGATAGTGACGTAACCTCAACCGTCAAAGAATTATCGATTATTTTCATTGCCTATAAACTCGGCGCTACTGGCTTCTAAAACATGAAGCTATACCCAAATTCCAGGTTGTTCGCTGTCTTTCTTGCATATGTACAATTAACCAAGACAGATAATAGAGCAAATGTCGTAAATAACTTCAGATGACAAAAGACCTACGTTTTTAAGTTTTTTAAATATACACTCCTGGACAAAATTAACGCAACAATATATTAAATCATACAAATCTCTATAATGAATTAATTTTTATAATTCTTTATGAACATTGGTTACACTAAAAGTTAGAAAAAAAAACTTATTGGGATACTTTAAAAGCGAATTAGCTACCAAATTTCTCTATAAGATTCGAATTCAAATTATTGTTAAGACCTAATAACAAAATCGTTGAAATTATGTAATAGTGAAAAAAATAAACTGGGACGCTAGTAGCAAAATTAATGGTGTAACTGGGACACTAGTAGCGTGTGTTGTCTCCTCTACTTCAGATGACAGCGTTTATGCACCTAGGCATGCTTCTAATTAAATTTTGGATAAAATCTTGAGGAATTTGCTCCCATTCTGGGGGGTGGTGGTGATCACATACATGTTCTATCGGATTCAGATCCGGGCTTTTTGGTCGCCATTGCATAATCGGTATATCAACTTGATTAAGATAATCGAGTACCTCCCTAGCCACGTGAGGTCGAGCGTTGTCTTGCATAAACAGGAAATTGGGCCCCACAAAATGAACGAAAGGCATCACATGTTCTATTACAATATTTTCAAGATAGTAGTCAGCATTCATGGATCTCGTACGGACAGGAACTAACTCTGAGCGAGCATCAAAGCAGATGCCACCCCAGAACATAACAGAGCCACCTCCGAATGGAGTCCTTGCAGAGATATTGTAAGGAGCAAACCTCTCTACTGGTCTTCGCCATACTCGCTCACGACCATCTGGATGTTTTAGAATAACCCTAGTTTCATCTGTGAAGAAAAACTTATTTCCAATCATCCACAGACCAGTTTTCGTGATTTCGAGCAACACGTAACCTGGCAACTCTGTTCTCTCTAGTAAGCAAGGGCGCAGTGGCTGGTCTCCTACTGTTTAATCCAGCTTCATTTAACCGTCTTCTAACTGTTTTAGAAGAAATTGTGACATTGCGAACAGCTTCGAGTTCGTTTCTTATTATAGAACTAGTGACAGTCCTGTTTCTTAAAGCATATTGTTTTCTGAACCGTTCATCAAGGTCGCTAGTGCATCGTTTTCGCCCTTGCCCTAACCTTCTAGAATAAGTTCCTACTTCATTCAAGCGTGTTACCATACGACTTATTGTGGAACGATGTTTGCCTAACAAATTGGCAACATAACTCTGACAATATCCCTCGTCCAATAAAACTGAGGCTCGCACTACCTCGTGTTCAGTTAAATTCCTTGTTCGATTCATTTTTCTAATTCTTCGGGGTCAAAAATAAAACAGTCTACCACAAAAACGTATTACTTTGAAAAAGGGAACAATTTATAAGCTTACTTTTAAGGAAAATTTATCGCATTATTTCAGAAAATTGTTTATCTTCTAAAAAATTCTGTAACTGTAAATCTAAACGAATTGTTTTGATTTCTGTCACGAACAACGAAACAAAATATGCATAGCCTACTATTCAAATACTCGATAAACTTTAAAACTGACATAAGAAAAAGATAAATTAATTTTCAGATTGTTGCGTTAATTTTGTCCAGGAGTTTACTTATGAACGTGCATGCAAAGAATCATTAATGTTTTCCGTGCGGAACACTCAAAATCATGATTTTTACGTTACTTGGGATTACTAGTTCATAAAATTCACTCACAAAACCACTATTAAAATAATAATCATTTTTCCAGCCATTTACAAAACTAACATTTAATTAGAAGGAAAAAAAAGTTTGTTCAACTATTCCTGTTTACCTAACCAATATAAATGTGTTCAACACGATAAGAAACCACAGGTTTGCTATTAATATCAACGTCTAGCTTAGAACTAGTTATCGTCGAATATATTTGTCTCTTTTTAATGTATCGTAAAACAGAGTGAGGTGGGTCAACATTAATAAGTTAAGTTAAATGTTTAAAAAAATATAAATATGACTTCAACAAGAGCTCTCGCTTCACTGATGTATCTAAACTGGTTGTGGTTTTCTAAGAAACCTTAACCTCATAAAAATCTAAAATTATTCAAATGACTCAAGTTCTTAAGGGGTTATATACACCTGGGCGCTGCAAAAAGTATGTATATTTAAAAAAATATATATTAAGCGAATAATACAAAAGAATGGCAACTAGTATTTCTATTGTACCTTAAATAATAAGATTTTTTTTAACACTTAGCGTACACCGTGGGTTTCGGTGACCCCAGACAATTTCGAGGGCAGTTTACTGTAATTCAGAACTAGAAAATTAAACTTATAGTGCCATCTAGTATTAGTTTAGGGTACCCTCTTCCCGCACTGGCCTTATTCGTTACTCGCCAAGCGTCAGTGTGCGGTTTTTAAGTAAGGTTAACGTTTCGATTCTTGGTGTCTGATTTACCCCAGTGTGCACGTTGCACAAAGATCTGAGGCTCGAATTGCTAGTATTTTGAATAAAGATCGACTTTCCGAAGGATTAAAAGAACGCATTGTATTGGAGAGAAAAGAGTTGGGTGTCAATTCTGTGATCGAAAAGACGATCATAAAACAAAATAAGTCAGCCAGTCACGACCGGTGAGTTTTTTTTAAGGGTCTAGCACACGTGCTGCAGGAAAGTCCCTAAAGGGCTACAGGAGCGACATGTGTGCGGAAAAAGCGATTCACGTTGTTCTTGAATCGCTGTAAATTGTACTCTGATGGGAAACACAGTCCTGGGCAAATTATTCCAAACGAATGATGTTCTCCATATAAAAGACTGCTTGAAAAGCGTTGTACGAGGAGTAAGAAGCTGAACCTCATACGGATGTGAAGTATTAGCGCGACGTGTATTTCTAACATGCACTGCTCTGGTAGAAATTAAGCGGACTACATCCTTCGAACACTTGCCATGAAATTACTTGTAGAATAGGCTCAAGTCGCAGTTCCGGGTCTCCAATCAGACGAACAGCTCTTCTCTGAATAGAATCCAACAAATGCAGTGTATGCTTGGGAGCGGAGCCCCAAACATAAGAGCAGTATTCCGTAGTTGGTCGATTTGTAAAAAATTAACAGTTGTTGTGGAGTGTAAAGCTTTCTGGTTCGAAATAATATTTCCAACTTTTGAGAAAACTCTACTTGCTATGCCTGCAACATGTTCATGCCAGGACATATTTGCTCCCATAACTATGTCGGGTTCAGCAACGTTAACTTTTTTAGAAAAAACTGCCGCCTGGGTTTTTTTGTAGCGTTAAATTCCACTTGGTTACTGTCACCCCAAGATAGAATTTCTTCTAGGTCTTTATTAAGTTGAATAACTTCCCGCTGTCTGCGGACACTCGCCTGAGCAGCCGATGTCCGAGCGTTCAAAGTGAATGAAGAGATAAGCGTACTGTCATCTGCAAAGCTGTAGATTGGATTTCCGGGCTTTTCCAGCATATCGTTAATGTAAATGAGAAAGAGAGTAGGAGACAGTATGGAGCCTTAGGGCAAACCGGCGTTGATAGTGAAGGTGTTAGAAAGAAATCCGTCGACCGCCACTCGTAAAAAACGCTCACTAAGGAAACATGAGAGCCACAAATAGAACTTTTTAGACATACCACAAGAACGTAACTTAGCCAAAAGCCCATCGTGGCAAACACGGTCGAATGCCTTGGATATGTCAAGAGCAAAAGCTCGAGATTCTCCAAAGTGTTCAATTGCGTTGTTCCAAACATGTGTTACATAAGTCAGAAGATCTATGTTTACGAAAGCCATATTGGTGATCGCTAATAATGTTGAATTCTTCAAGATATTTTAGAAGATGTTGATTGATGGCGTGTTCCATGACTTTCGATATTATTGAAAGCAGTACGACTGGTCGGTACTTATTTGGCAAGGTCTTCTTGCCTTTTTTGGGTATCGGCTGAACTGTGGCACATTTCCAGCAGGAAGGAAATATTCCGTTTCTGTAGGATTAGTTGAAAAGTCTACAGAAAACTGGTGTCAGTTCCCTCGCACAGTTTTTGAGCACTATGGCAGGTATTCCGTCAGCGCCAGAAGCTTTTTTAGTGTCTAGCTTCATTGAACAAATAATTAAAAAATAAAGCCATTTCTTTAGTATACTTAAAGGAAGAAGACACGGATAAAAAATATCAAGTCTTAACCTATTTTGGTAACACATCAGAAACAATTAAGAACCACTTAAATAAATGTAGCTTTTAGAACAAACAACTTGTTAGGAAAATTTATTAAAAATGCAAAAGGAAAACAGAATAGAACAAAAAAATCTTGAGTGTAACAGTTAAACTGTGGTTCTTGTAAAAGTTACATAGGTCAGACAGGTCATTCTTTCAAAGTTCGGATTTTAGATCATAAAAGAAGTTATTTAAAAAACAAGGCCGATTCAGCTTACAGTAATTATTTATTTATTCTTGTCATTTTGGCTGGTATGAAAGGTTATATCCCTTTCTCGAAGAAATGCCCTTCCAACGGCAAGCCTTGGTTTGACCGAAAAGGCAAAGAAAATGTTGCTTCTAAACATCTTGCCTACCGACAATGGCGTGAAAATCCTAACGCCATAAATCGTAACACCTTTGTTCGTGCCCGGAACAGATGCAAAGAAATATCGACGAAACCAAGAAGGCACACAATCAACGAATTAGAAGTAAACTTCTTGTTTATCCCAATAATTCCAGATCCTTTTGGTCAGACGCTAAGGCAGTTAGTCAAAATTTTACCAAATCCCAACATACCACCACTCACACGGCCAGTTGCAACAACACCTATTGAGAAAGCGAACTTCTTGGTTGAATTCTTTGCTTCTTTTTTTTTTTTTTTTTTTTTTTTTTTTTTTATGGGTCTAGCACACGTGCTACAGGGAAGTCCCTAAAGCGCTACAGGAGCGACACGTGTGCGGAGAAAAACGATTCACGTTGTTCTTGAATCGCTGTAGATTGTACTCGATGGGAAACACAGTCCTGGGTAAACCATTCCAAAGGTATGATGTTCTCCATATAAAAGACTGCTTGAAAAGCGTTGTACGAGGAGTAACAAGCTGAACCTCATACGGATGTGAAGCATTAGCGCGACGTGTACTTCTAATATGCACCGCTCTGGGAGGAATTAAACGGGCCACATCTTTCGAACACTTTCCATGAAAGTACTTGTAGAATAGACTCAAGTCGCCAACCGTTCTTCGATGTTCCAGCGAATCAAGGCCGTCAGTCAACTCCGGGTGTCCAATCAGACGAACAGCTCTTCTCTGGATAGAATCCAACAAATGCAGTGTATGTTTGGGAGCGGAGCTCCAAACATGGGAGCAGTATTCCATAGTTGGTCGAATTTGAGCTTTGTAAAGGATTAACAGTTGTTGTGGAGTGTAAAGCTTTCTGGTTCGAAACAATATTCCCAACTTTTGAGAAGCTCTTCTTGCTATGCCTGCAACATGTTCATGCCAGGACATATTTGCTCCCAAATTAACGCCTAACAGATTGAGTGACGATGTTAGAGGGATGGAGTGCCCCGACATAACTATGTCGGGTTCTGCAACGTTAACTTTTTTAGAAAAAACTGCCGCCTGGGTTTTTGTAGCGTTAAATTCCACTTGGTTACTGTCACCCCAAGATAGAATTTTTTCCAAGTCTTTGTTAAGTTGAATGACTTCCTGCTGTCTGCGGATATTCGTCTGAGTAGTCGATGTCCGAGCGTTCAAAGTGAATGAAGAGATAAGTGTACTGTCATCTGCAAAGCTGTAGATTGGATTCTCGGTCTTTTCCAGCAGATCGTTAATATAAATGAGGAAGAGAGTAGGAGACAGTATGGAACCTTGGGGCACACCGGCGTTGATAGTGAAGGTGTTAGAAAGAAATCCGTCAACTGCCACTCGTAAAGAACGCTCTCTGAGGAAACATGAGAGCCACAAACAGAACTTTTCAGACATACCATAAGAACGTAGCTTAGCCAACAGCCCATCGTGCCAAACACGGTCAAATGCCTTGGATATGTCAAGAGCAACCGCTCGAGATTCTCCAAAGTGTTCAATTGCGTTGTTCCAAACATGTGTTACATAAGTCAGAAGATCTCCTGTTGATCTATTTTTACGAAAGCCATATTGGTGATCACTAATAATGTTGAATCCTTCAAGATATTTTAGAAGATGCTGATTGATAGCCCTTTCCATGACTTTCGATATTATTGAGAGTAGTGCGATTGGTCGGTAGTTATTTGGCAAGGTCTTCTTGCCTTTTTTAGGTATCGGCTGAACTGTGGCACATTTCCAGCAGGAAGGAAATATTCCCTTTCTGTAGGATAGGTTGAAAAGTCTACAGAAAACTGGTGTTAGTTCCCTCGCACAGTTCTTGAGAACTATGGCAGGTATTCCGTCAACGCCTGAAGCCTTTTTGGTGTCTAGCTTCATCAAAATACGTTTTATGATACGCTGTCTGAAGACAATATCGGGCATCCTTGACTGCACTATGGGAATAGTAGGTGGTGTTTTTCCTTGGAAATCGACAGTAGAATGTGAAGCAAAGAGTTCAGCCAACAAGTTCGCTTTCTCAACAGGTGTCGTTGCAATAGAATTATCTGGCCGTGTGAGTGGTGGTATGATGGATTTGGTGAAATTTTGACTAACTACCTTAGCGACTGACCAAAAGGATCTGGAATTGCCGGGACAAGCGAGAAGTTTGTTTCTAATCCGTTGATTGTGTACCTCCTTGGTTTCGTCGATAATTTCTTTGCATCTGTTCCTGGCACGAACAAAGATGTTACGATTTATGGTGTTAGGATCTTCACGCCACTGTCGGTATGCAAGATGTTTAGAAGCAACAGCTTCTTTGCATTTTAGGTCAAACCAAGGCTTGCCGTTGGAAGGGCATTTCTTCGAAAAAGGGGGTGTGTAAGCATCCATACCGGCCAAAATAACATCGGAAACCTCCCTGGCGCAGTCAGATGGGTCGTCGGATCGAAAACAAACGTCCAACCAAGGGAAAGTTCGAAAATATTCCATGAGATCTTCCCATTTAGCAGATTTGTAGTGCCAAATCTTGCGCGGTTTGGGCGCCTCTCTGTCACTGATTGGTAGAATACTCGATGCCGAAAGTAGTTTATGGTCGGAAGAACCTAACGGTGGATTTACGCTGACCGTGTAAATCTCCGGATTGGTGGTTAAAAACAGATCAAGAAGACTGGCGAACTCTCCGTCTCGATCAGGGATCCGTGTTGGTTCATCAATAAGCTGAGTCAAGCCACAACTGATTGAAAATGATTCGGCTTCACGACCTTGTTCGTCGGTAGTATTTGAATATTTAAGCCAGTTGATGTTGTGGACATTAAAGTCGCCCAGGATGGCAATTTCGGCATTCACAATCTATTGTCAATCTCCAAAGAAAAACATCACCTACCATTCCCATAGTGCAGTCAAAAATGCCCGACATTGTCTTCAGAAAGCGTATCATAAAACGTATTTTAATGCAGCTAGACAACAAAAAAGCTTCTGGCGCTGAAGGAATACCTGCCATAGTTCTCAAAAACTGTGCGAGGGAACTAACACCAGTTTTCTGTAGACTTTTCAACCTATCCTACAAAAAGAGAATATTTTCTTCCTACTGGAAATGTACCACAGTTCAGCCAATACCTAAAAAAAGCAAGAAGACCTTGCTAAATAACTACCGAACAATCGCACTGCTTTCAATAATATCGAAACTCATGAAAAAGGCTATCAATCAGCATCTTCTAAAATATCTTGAAGGATTCAACATTATCAGCGACCACCAATATGGCTTTCGTAAACGTAGATCAACAGATCTTCTGGCTTATATAATACAAGTTTATAACAACGCAATTGAACGCTTTGGGAAATCTCAAGTGGTTTTTCTTGATATATCCAAAGCATTCGACTGTCTTTGTCATGATGAATTGTTGGCTAAGCTACGCTCTTCTGGTATGTCTGAAAAGTTGTGTTTGTGGTTCTCATGTTTCCTCAGAGAGCGTTCTTTACGAGTGGCAGTTGACGGATTTCTTTCTAACACTTTCTCTATCAACGCCGGTGTGCCCCAAGGCTCCTTACTGTCTCCTACTCTCTTTCTCATTTACATTATCGATCTGCTTGAAAATATCGAGAATCCAATCTACAGCTTTGCAGATGACAGTACGCTTGTTCCTTCATTCACTTTGAACGCTTGGACATCGGTTACTCAGACGAATATCCGCAAACAGCAGGAAGTCATTCAACTTAACAAAGATCTGGAAGAAGGTCTATCTTGGGGTGAACCAAGTGGAACTTAACGCTACAAAACCCAAGGCGGCAGTTTTTTCTAAAAAAGTTAACGTTGCCGAACCCGGCATAGTTATGTCGGGGCACTCCATTCCTCTAACATCGCAACTCAATTTGTTGGGCGATAATTTGGGAGCAAATATGTCCTGGCATGTACATGTTGCAGGCGGAGAGCTTCTCAAAAGCTGGGAATATTATTTCGAACCAGAAAGCTTTACACTCCACAACAACTGTTAATTCCTACAAAATTCAACCAATTATGGAATACGGCTTTCATGTTTGGGGCTCTGCTCTCAAACATACACTGGATTTGTTGGATTCTATTCAGAGAAGAACTGTTTGTCTGATTGGCGACCCGGAACTGACCGGCGGCCTTGATTCGTTGGAATATTGAGGTACGGTTGGCAACTTGAGTCTATTCTACAAGTACATATTTTCATGGAAAATGTTCGAAGGATGTAGCCCGCTTAATTCCTCCCAGAGCGGTGCATGTTAGAAATACACGTCTCGCTAATACTTCTCATCCGCATGAGGTTCAGCTTGTTACTCCTCGTACAACACCTTTCAAGCAGTCTTTTATATGGAAAACATCATCACTTTGGAATAATTTGCCCAAGACTTTGTTTCCCATCGAGTACAAGTTACAGCGATTCAAGAACAACGTGAATCGCTTTTTCCGCACACATGTCCCTCCTGTAGCGGTTTAGGGATTTCCCTGCAGCACGTGTGCTAGGCCCATAAAAAAAAATTAACAAAATCCGATTAACTTTTTGAGGACAAAGTTAAAATTTTACACATACAAAATAAAGGAGTTGTTGTTGGAAAATTTAGAAATAAATAAAGTTAAAAAATCAGATGTCATCTTAAATGAACAGAAAGATACGTATCTAACCCATGGAAACTCACCTTTGCTTAATTTATACAACAATTAAAAGTCAGAATGGATTTCCCATCAATATTCACTAATACGTAGTAATCATTTTTATTACCTACTTACCTTAAGGTATTTATTAAAATGTAATAACATTCAAATTAGATATCATTTTGTATTAGACGAACCTACAGTGATAGCGAAACGCGTCATACAGTTTGTAAAACAAAATAAAGTGGAAATTGACAAAATCAGTCTTTCATTACATTCGTTACGAATTTTCATCAAGTAACAGTCACAATAATTCAAAATCTTAATTTAATATTACTACGTGATAATGTTCAAAAGCATTTTCAGCAATGCTTGACTTTTCCGATGTACTAACCATACCTCAAATTCTCTAAATCTTCTAGTTTACCTAACATATATCTTGTTACAATAATTACAACTTGTTTTTTATACTCCATTTTTTCACTTTTCTGGATTTTCTCCTTTACTCTTTAGAATATTTCTAAAAATTGTCTGATGATTTAAAGATTAACGTGAAGCCTATCTCTTATATGAAACGTCCATTATTTTTAGCTACTTTCTATTATTACCTTTGTATTTGATAATTATAATACAACTAGCCGGGCCCGCGGCTCCGCTCGCGTGAACTTGAGTCACTACTATCCTCACTGCTTATTCCTTATGTTACCCAACGTAATAAAATATCTCCCATTATTTTCCTCTTATCTCCCAATATTTCTCCTTATCTCTCATTATCTCTACATAATTTCCATTATCTAGGCTTATCTCTGTTCATCTCCCATAATTTCTCCTTATCTCCCATTATTTCTCCCTTATCTCCCATTATCTCACCTCATTTCCCATTATCTAGGCTTATCTCGACTTATCGCGCAATATTTCTCCTTATCTCACATTATTTCTCCTTATCTCCCATTATCTCACCATAACTCCCATTATCTAGATTTATTTCTGCTTATCTTCGATTATTTCTCCTTATCTCCTATTATTTATACTTATCTCTCATAACTCACCTTACCTCCCATTATCGAGGCTTATCTCGACTTATCTCCATTATTTTCTCCTTATCTCCCATTATCTCACCTTATCTCCCATTATCTAGGCTTATATCGAATTATATAGAACATATGTATAAATTTATAAAAACACGTAAATCGGATAAGTGGTTCTCGAGTGATAAGCGCACTAACGGATAGACAGACAGAGAGACGTTGCATTTTATATATATTATATTCCTTGCTACATGATATTGTTCCATATTTAATGCTTTAGGCAGTGTATTGCAAGAGAACGCGTTAGCGGCAAACATTTGTCCGACTTGATTCACTATTATCGTCACTGCTTATTCCTTATGTCACCTAACGTAATAAAATATATCCTATAACCTGGCCAGAGAGCATACGTATGTTTAAAAAAAAAGCGCGTAAATCGGATAAGTGGTTCTCCAGTGATAAGCGCACAAACGGACAAACAGACAGAGAGACGTTGCATTTTATATATAATTATAGATATCCTTTGCTACATGATATTGTTCCATATTTAGTGGTTTAGGCAGTGTATTGCAAAAAGAACGCGCTAGCGGCAAACTTTTTTTCCGATTTGATTCACTATTATCGTCACTGCTTATTCCTCATCTTACCTAACGTAATAAAATATAGTCTATAACCTGGCCAGATGTATATTTAAAAAAAAGCACGTAAATCGGATAAGTGGTTCTCCAGTCATAAGCGCACTAACGGACGAACAGACAGACAGACAGAAGGAGAGACGTTGCATTTGCATATAACCTGGCCAAAGAATGAATTTAAAAAAAGACACGTAAATCGGATAAGTGGTTCTCGCATGATAAACGCACTAATGGACAGACAGACAGACAGACAGAGAGACATTGCATTTTATATATATTATAGATTATAGTTATTCTCTGCTACATAATATTGTTCCATATTTAATGGTTTAGATTGTGTATTGCAAGAGAACGCGCTAGTGGCAAACTTTTTTCCGACTTCATTCACTATTATCGTCACTGCTCATTCCTTATGCTACCTATCGTAATAAAATATAGCCTATAACCTGGCCGGAGTACATATGTATGTTTTAAAAAAAAAGTACGAGAATCGGATGAGTGGTTCTCCAGTGATAAGCGCACTAACGGACATACAGACAGACAGTACAGACAGACAGACAGACAGACAGAGATACGTTGCATTTTATATATATTATTGATGTAATAAAATGTATATCTATAACCTGGTCAGAGAACATATGTATGAATTTAAAAAATCACGTAAATCGGATAAGTGGTTCTCGAGGGATAAACGCACTAACGGACAGACAGACAGACAGAGAAACGTTGCATTTTATATAGATTATTATTATATTATATTATATAACCTGGCCAAAGAATATACGTATGAATTTAAAAAAAGACACGTAAATCGGATAAGTGGCTCTCTCGTGATAAACGCACTAATGGACAGACAGACAGACAGAGAGACATTGCATTTTATATATATTGTAGATTATAGATTATAGATATTCTCTGCTACATAATATTGTTCCATAATTAATGGTTTAGGCTGTGTATTGCAAAGGAACGCGCTAGCGGCAAACTTTTTTTCCGACTTTACTCACTATTTTACGTCACTGCTCATTCCTTATGCTACCTATCGTAATAAAATATAGCCTATAACATGGCCAGAGAACATATGTATGTTTTAAAAAAAAAAGTACGTAAATCGGATAAGTGGTTCTCCAGTTATAAGGTCACTAACGGACGGACAGACAGACAGACAGAAAGACGTTGCATTTTATATATATTATAGATAAATATAATAAAATGATATTCGTTCCATTATACAAAAAAGGCTCTCCTACGGAATGTGGAAATTATCGAACGATTTCTCTAATATCTCATGCCAGCAGAGTCCTCCTAATGAGCGGTTAAAACCATTCTTTGTTCCTCAAATCTTCAAGGTACAGTCGGGATTCATGCCTGGAAGAGACACTCGTAAACAGATCCTCAACCTTCATCAAGTCGTGGAAAAATTCAGTCTAGGCTTTGCTTTCTAGATTACTCGAAGGCATTTCACACTGTAAAGTGGAAGGCTACACGGAATATTTTAGCACAGATAGGAGCACCCTATCACCTTATTTGGCTTGCAAGACCTCAAGCTTCGCCAGGGATGCATTGTATCACCTATATTGTTCAATATATCCAGTGAACACATCATGATAGGAGTATTTGACGACTGGCAGGGCGGCATAACAATAGGGGGATCTAAAATAGATAATCTACGATATAACGACGATACCGTGTGTTGAGGGCCACACAGGAAGAACTCCAGTACATGATCATCGACGCAGCCCGAAACAATTAGCCTTAGATAACAAACATTCCAGGATATGAAACAGCAAGTCACTTCAATTACCTCAGTTCAGTAATAATAAACAGCGGTTCATGTGAAAATGAAATACTCAGACGCGACCGCTAAACTAACAAAAATGTGGAGAGACAGTGACATAACGAAGAATACCAAATCACGGCTCATCAAACCACTAATATTTCCAATTTCCACATACGCAGCCGAAGCCTGTACCATCAAAGAAACTGTCGAGAAACGAGTCAGCGAAATTTTTATGTCTCATTTGCGGGATGTTTATAGGTCTGATGCTGATGGTGGTGAATCTGAGCTGGAAGATGTTGGGGATGGTGGTGAATCATTCTCTGTTGATGTTTCCCTGGAGGAAATATTTGACCATATATCCAAACATGACATACATAAGGGGCCAGGTCTTGATGGTATATCTCCCAGATTTTTAGTGTCTATGCTGTAGTCAAACCGCTATATATGCTTTTTAAATTGTCCCTGGGGAGCGGTGTTTTTCCTGGCCAGTGGAAATTTCGTTTTATTACCCCAGTATTCAAATCCGAAGGCCAGTCAGACGCTAAAATTTATAGACCTATATCGTTTTATTACTCCAGTATTCAAATCCGGATGCCAGTCAGACGCTAAAATTTATAGACCTATTTCTATTCAAAATTGTTTGAAAAAATTGTTTCTGATAAATTAAAACACTTTATAAAACCTCTTTTAGTTCAGGAACAGCACAGTTTCGTTGGGGACCTATCGACAGCTACAAACTTGATCTTGTTGATTCAAAATATTATTGATGCAATGGAGGCACGTGGTCAGGTTGACGTGGTTTATACGGATTTAAGCAATGCCTTCAACACTGTCAACCACGATATCTTGATAAGGAAATTAAGAAGTTAGAGCTTTTGTGGATCACTACTGAATTGGTTAACCTGTTACCTTAGATATAGGAAACAGTTTGTTAAAGTAAAGGGCTTTATGTGGAGTGAGGCATCTGTTACATCGGGTGTACCACAGGGTAGCCATCTGGGCCCGTTGCGCTTTAATATATTTATTAATGACCTCCGTGAATCACGCGAGGTGATTCTGTTTTCAAGGCCATTGTTTTTTGCAGATAATTTGAAATTGTTTATGGTAATTCATTCTGTTCATGATGCTGTGAGACTACAGGGAGTGTTGAAAGGGTGAGTGAGTGGTGCAGAAGAAACAAAATGAATCTTAATAATAAAAAATGCAAGTTAATGTAGTTCTTTCACGTGAAAACTCCGCTTTAATGACTACAATAGAATATAATCTTCTGGAAAAGTTTCTTCATCATGTGACTTAGGTATTTATTTGGACACTAAGCTCGATTTTCATATTCACTATGACTTTATTGCCAAAAAAATTTATAAAACTCCTTGGCTTCGTTTGTAGGAATACTAGGGATTTCCAGACTGTAGAGAGCTTGAATACTTTGTATAGGACCTTGGTAAGATCTTCTGTAGAGTATCTATCATGTGTATGATCGCCTTCATATGCTATACATATTGAAGGAATTGAAAAGGTACTGAAGAAGCATGCTAGATATGTTTCTTACAAATTTAAGTGGAACATCACTGCCTATGGGGACTGGTGCGCAGACTCCAGCTGCAATCGCTTTCAAGACGTAGGAAAGTTGCTGTTTCTTATTTCGACTTGTAAATGGTCATATAGACTGCTCCGAGTTTGATAAATTTGCGTGTTCCTCCAAGATCAACAAGGGACTACTCACTCTTCACCCCGAAGTATCATAGATGTAACTATGGTCTATTCTCGCCGATCACTAGAATCACTAATGGCGCCGGTGAAACAAAATTTGAATTTTTTAAATCTCTCTTTAAAACTTTTAAAAAAAGAAACTGTTGAGTTCTGTAAGGATATTTGCTGGTGTTGTCTAAGTATTGTTATAATTGTGGTTGTATTATCATAATTTCTGTAGAAACTATATATAAAACTAGCCGTGTCCGCGGCTTCGCTCGCGTGGACTTGATTTACTACTATCGTCACTGCTTATTCCTTATGTTACCTAACGTAATAAAATATCTGCCATTATTTCCCCTTATCTCCCATTATTCCTCCTTATCTCCCATTATCTCTACATAATTTCCATTATCTAGGCTTATCTCTGCTCATCTCCCATTATTTCTCCTTATCTTCCATTATTTCTCCTTATCTCCTATTATCTCACCTTATCTTCCATTATCTAGGCTTATCTCGACTTATCTCGCAATCTATAATATATATAAAATGCAACGTGTCTCTGTCTGTCTGTCTGTCTGTCCGTTAGTGCGCTTATCACTGGAGAACCACTTATCCGATTTACGTACTTTTTTTTAAAAAAAACATACATATGTTCTCTGGCCAGGTTATAGGCTATATTTTATTACGATAGGTAGCATAAGGAATGAGCAGTGACGACAATAGTGCATGAAGTCGGAAAAAAGTTTGCCGCAAGCGCGTTCCCTTACAATACACAGCCTAAACCATTAAATATGGAACAATATTATGTAGCAGAAAATATCTATAATCTATAATATATATAGAATTCAATGTCTCTCTGTCTGTCCATTAGAGCGTTTATCACCCGAGAAACCACTTATCCGATTTACGTGTCTTGTTTTAAATTCATACATATATTCTTTAGCCAGGTTATATAATAATAATAATCTATATCTATAATATATATAAAATGCAACGACTGTTATCCCTCCTCACTTATCCGATTTACGTGATTTTTTAAATTCATACATATGTTCTCTGACCAGGTTATAGATATATGTTTTATTACATCTATAATATATATATAAAAAAATGCAACGTATCTCTGTCTGTCCGTTAGTGCGCTTATCACTGGAGAACCACTTATCCGATTTAGGTACTTTTTTTTTTAAAACATACATATGTTCTCTGGCCAGGTTATAGGCTATATTTTATTACAATAGTTAGCATAAGGAATGAGCAGTGACGATAATAGTGAATGAAGTCGGAAAAAAGTTTGCCGCTGGCGCGTTCTCTTGCAATATACAGCCTAAATCATTAAATGTGGAACAATATTATGTAACAGAGAATATCTATAATCTATAATATATATATAAAAATGCAATGTCTCTCTATCTGTCTGTCTGTCCGTTAGTGCGCTTATCATTGGAGAATCACTTATCCGATTTACGTGTTTTTTTTTTAAACATAAATTTGTTCTCTGGCCAGGTTATCTATCTATAATATATATAAAATGCAACGTCTCTCTGTCTGCCTGTCTGTCTGTCTGCCCGTTAGTGCGTTACGTGTTTTTTTTTAAACATACATATGTTCTCTGGTCAGGTTATAGGATATATTTTATTGCGTTAGGTAACATAAAGAATAAGCAGTGACGATAATAGTGAATCAAGTCGGAAAAAAAGGTTACCGTTAGCGCGTTCTCTGCCAAAACCATTAAATATGGAACAATCTCATGTTGCAAAGAATATAATATATATAACATGCAACGTCTCTCTGTCTGTCTGTCCGTTAGTGCGCTTATCACTTGAGAACCACTTATCCGATTTACGTATTTTTATAAATTTATACATATGTTCTATATAATTCGATATAAGCCTAGATAATAGGAGATAAGATGAGATAATGGGAGATAAGTATAAATAATGGGAGATAAGGAGAAATAATGAGAGATAAGCAGAGATTAAGTCTAGGTAATGGGAGTTGTGGTGAGATAATGGGAGATAAGGAGAAATAATGGGAGATAAGGAGAAATATTGCGAGATAAGTCGAGATAAGCCTAGAAAAATGGGAGGTAAGGAGAAATAATGGGAGATGAGCAGAGATAAGACTAGGTAATGAAAATTATGTAGAGATAATGGGAGATAAGGAGAAAATAATGGGAGATAAGGGGAAATAATGGCGGATATTTTATTACATTAGGTAACATAAGGAATAAGCAGTGACGATAGTAGTGAATCAAGTTCACGCGAGCGGAGCCGCGGGCACGGCTAGTATATGTATAAATGTAAATCGGATAAGTGGTTCTTAAGTGATAAGAGGACTAACGGACAGACAGGCAGACAGACAGACAGAGAGACGTTGCATTTTATATATATTATGTTCTTTGCTACATGATATTGTTCCATATTTAATGGTTCACCATGTTTAAAAAAAAAAAAAATAGGCACGTAAATCAGATAAGTGGTTCTCCAGTGATAAGCGCATAAACAGATAGAGAGACGTTTTATATATATTATAGATATCCTTTGCTACATGATATTGTTCCATATTTAATGGTTTAGGCAGTGTACTGAAAGAGAACGCGCTAGCGGGAAACTTTTTTCTGATTTGATTCACCATTATCGCCACTGCTTATTCCTCATGTTACCTAACGTAATAAAATATAGCCTATAACCTGGCCAGAGTACGTTTAAAAAAAAAGCACGTAAATCGGATAAGTGGTTCTCCAGCGATAAGCGCACTAACGGACAGACAAACAGACAGACAGAGAGACATTGCATTTTATATATATATATATATATATATATATATATATATATATTATAGCTATAGATGGGTCTGCCCGTAAATAAATAAATAAATAAATATGTCGATAGCTATCGACATATCGATAGTTATCGATATATAGATATATTGATAACTATCGATATATTGATAAATATTGTTATATTGATAACTTTTATACATCTATATTTTTATGAACAGAGCACACATGCTACAAGGAAATCTCTAAAGGGCTACAAGAGCGACGCGTGTACAGTAAATTGCACTCAGTGGGGAACACAGTCCTGAGAAATCATCTCAAAGGGATCCAATTATCCATCTAAAAGACTGCTTAAAAAGAGTCGTATGAGGAGTGACAAGCTGAATTTCATCTGGGTGTGAACTATTAGAGCGACGTATACTTCTAGCATGCATCGCTTTGGGAAGATTTAAGCAGGCTATAGCCATCCAATACTTTCCATGAAAATGCTAGCGGAATAGACTCAAGTCACACTGAACATGAGGGTTGTATTTTCAACGTGTCAAGGCCCTTACAGCTCATTCAATCGCAAGCGGAACACCGGAAAGCTACTCCAATTGTACACAACCTAATTACAATAAAAATAACCGGTCAAGTGCAAGTTGAACTTGCACAATTAGTGTTCCGTACGTTAATTGCTTTTAAAATAAAAAATTTTGTTACGGTGATATAAAATGATCACTGACTTCACAAGATACACCCCAAATGAGTTTTCAACCAAGTTTGTTTCCAATCTTTACTGAAAACTGTTGACCTTGAAATTTTTGTTTTTTGTTATATACCAGATAAATTATTAAAGGTAATTTACTCGTGATAATTTTCGTTCAATCTACACTCCTTGGACAATATTCCAGAATTTTTTTTCAAAATTTTTTGATCAGTACTTTTCGAGATAAGCGATTTTTCGCAATTTTTTAAAAATAATACAAAGAAGTGTGCGCAAGTATTACAATATATATATATATATATATATATATATATATATATACTCGTATATATATATATATATATATATATATATATATATATATATATATATATATATATATGTATATATATATATATATATATATATATATATATATATATATATATATATATATATATATATATATATATATATGCTAGCCCTGCCCGCGGCTCCACTCGCGTATACTTGATTCACTACTATCGTCACTTTCCTTATGTTACCTAACGTAATAAAATATCTGCCTTTATTTCCCCTTATCTCTCATTATTTTTCCTTATCTCCCATTATCTCTACATAATTTCCATTATCTGGGCTTATCTCTGCTCATCTCCCATTATTTTTCCTTATCTCCCATTATTTCTCCTTATCTCCCATTATCTCACCTTATCTCCCATTATCTAGGCTTATCTCAACTTATCTCGCAATATTTCTCCTTATCTCCCATTATTTATCCTTATCTCCCATTATTTATACTTATCTCCCATTATCTCACCTTATCTCCCATTATTTAGACTTATATCGAATAATATAGAACATATGTATAAATTTATAAAAACACATGAACCGAATAAGTGGTTCTCAAGTGATAAGCGCACTGACGGACAGACAGATAGACAGATAGACAGAGAGACGTTGCATCTTTTATATATATATATATATATATATATATATATATATATATATATATATTATATTCTTTGCAACATGATATTGTTCCATATTAAATGGTTTAGGCAGTGTATTGCAAGAGAACGCGCTAACGGTAACCTTTTTTCCGACTAGATCACTCTGATCGTCACTGCCTATTCTTTATGTTACCTAACGCAATAAAATATATCCTATAACTTGGCCAAAGATCATATGTATGTTTTTAAAAAAGGCACTTAACGCACGAACGGATAGACAGGCAGATAGACAGACAGAGAGACGTTGCATTTTATATATATATATTATAGATAGATAACCTGGCCAGAGAACATATGTATGTTTTAAAGAGAAGCACGTAAATCGGATAAGTGGTTCTCCAGTAAAAGTGCACTAACGGACAGACAGACAGACAGGCAGAGAGACAGGCAGACAGACAGACAGAGAGACATTACATTTGATATATATTATAGATAGAAGATTATAGATAACCTGGTCAGAGAACATATGTATGTTTAAAAAAAAAAAAAGTACGTAAATCGGATAAGTGGTTCTCCAGTGATAAGCGCGGGCCACGGACAAACAGACAGAGATACGTTGCATTTTTATATATATATATATATATATATATATATATATATATATATATATATATATATATATATATTATAGATGTAATAAACTATATATCTATAACCTGGTCAGAGAACATATGTATGAATTTAAAACATCACGTAAATCGGATAAGTGGTTCTCGAGGGATAAGCGCACTAACGGATAGACAGACAGACAGACAGGGAGACGTTTTATTTTATATATATTATAGATTATATATTATAGATATTCTCTGCTACATAATATTGTTCTATATTTAATGGTTTAGGTTGTGTATTGCAAGGGAGTGCGTTACCGGCAAAGTTTTTTCCGACTTCATTCACTATTATCGTCACTGCTCATTCCTTATGCTACCTATCGTAATAAAATATAGCCTATAACCTGGCCAGAGAACATATGCATATTTTGAAAAAAAAAAGTACGTAAATCGGATAAGTGGTTCTCTCAGTGATAAGCGCACTAACGGACAGACAGACAGACAGAGAAACGTTGCATTTTATATATATTATAGATATATATTTTTTACTCGTCTTTTCACAAGCTTTCATTTGACACCACACTCGATGACCTAGTAAAATTATTTTTTTTCACTTCCGATTTCACCCCTCAAAACTTACCCCTTAAGTCAAAATTTAACTCTCAAAACTACACGGCCCTAATGAGGCCATCAATTCCTATATTAGTACTAAATTTCAACTTTCTGTCTCAAATAGTTTCGGAGAAAATCGGGTGTGACAGACGGACGGACAGACACACAGACAGACAGACACCTAAGTGATATTATAAGTGTTCCGTACGGAACACTAAAAATTATGATTTTTCACGTTACTTCGTATTACTGTTTATAAAGTTCACTCACAAAACAACTATTAAAATTAATTAGAATTTAAATTTTTTTTATTCATTTATTCATATTTACCTAACCATTGAGTTCAACACGCGAAGAGATATGCAAACCACAGGTTTGCTATTAATATCACCGTTTATGTTAGAACTACATATCGCCGGATATATTTGTCTCTTTTTAATGTATTGTAAAACAAAGTGAGGTAGGTCGAAGTTAATTAATTAATTTAAAATAATAAGAAATGAATATTACCTCACTCCTGTATTGAAACTGGTCGTGGTTTTCTAAGAAACCTTAATGTCATAAAAATCTTAAAGATTATTCAAATGACTCGATTTCTTAAGAAGGTCCATCGAATTCTTACTACGTGGCTTAAGATTTTTTTTATATACCATTTGTACAAGTATGAAATGCGGATTTTTTTTCTAAAAAAACGGGTTAAATTCTGGAGAATGATAAAAAGTGCTTTATTCAAAGTATGCTCCATCGCTTGTTATACATGTTTCCCATATTTTTGAGCAATTTGTGAATACCACGCCAGTAAAAATCTTTTTGCTGCGAACCATTCATCGAGCCATTTTTTCACATCTTCATACGAACCAAAGCGCTGCTCAGCAAGTGCGTGACCCATCGATGCAAACAAGTGGTAATCGGAAGGAGCCAAGTCTGGTGAGTAAGCCGCATGGGGTAGAACTTTCAAGCTGAGTGCTTCCAACGTGTCGCGAACTGGTTTTTGCCGTATGTGATGGAGCATTGTCATGAAGAAAAATGACTTTGTGTTGCCTCTTTCGGTATTCTGGCCTTTTTTCAAGCAGCGAAAAAGTTCAAATCGGTCAATTGTTGTTGGTAACGTTTAGTGTTAACCGTTTACCCAGGTTTTAACAGCTCATAATAGACCACGCCCCTCTGGTCCCACCAAACACAGAGCATCGTCTTTCTGCCATAGCGATTCGGTCTTGCGGTCGATGTGGATGGTGCGCCTGGGTCTACCCATGATTTTTTGCGCTTGGGATTCTCAAAATAAATCCACTTTTCATCCCCTGTAACTATACGATGCAAAAACGACTTCCTTTTGTATGGGGCGAGCAAAATGTCACACGTGTTTTTTTGCGCTTTTCCATTTGCCTGTCGTTCAACTCATGTGGTCCCATCTACCGTTTTTTTTTAAATCTTTCCCATCTGTCGTAGCCGATTGGAAACAGCTTGTTGACTAACGCCCAATTGCTCAGTGAGTTGTTTTTGTGTTTGCGAATCATCTTCGTCCAACAATGCTTGCGATTCCACATCTTGGGGGACTGTTGGCTAAGTTGCGCTCTTATGGTATGTCTGAAAGGTTCTGTTTGTGGCTCTCATGTTTCCTCAGAGAGCGTTCTTTACGAGTGGCGGTCGACGGATTTCTTTCTAACACTCTCACTATCAACGCCGGTGTGCCCCAGGGCTCCATACTGTCTCCTACTCTCTTTCTCATTTACATTAACGATCTGCTGGAAAAGACCGGGAATCCAATCTATAGCTTTGTCGCTTGTCTCTTCATTCACCTTGAACGCTCGGACATCGGCTGCTCAGGCGAATATCCGCAGACAGCAGGAGGTCGTTCAACTTAACAAAGACCTGGAAGAAATTCTCTCTTGGGGTGACAGTAACCAAGTGGAATTTAACGCTACAAAAACCCAAGCGGCAGTTTTTTCTAAAAAAGTTAACGTTGCTGAACCCGACATAGTTATGTCGGGGCACTCCATTCCCCTAGCATCGTCGCTCAGTTTGTTGGGCGTTAGTTTAGGAGCAAATATGTCTTGGCATGAACATGTTGCAGGCATAGCAAGGAGAGCTTCTCAAAAATTGGGAATATTATTTAGAACCAGAAAGCTTTACACCCCACAGCAACTGTTAATTCTTTACAAAGCCCAAATTCGACCAACTATGGAATACTGCTCCCACGTTTGGGGCTCCGCTCCCAAACATACACTGCATTTGTTGGATTCTGTCCAGAGAAGAGCGGTCCGTCTGATTGGGGACCCGGAATTGACCGGCGGCCTTGATTCGCTGGAACATCGAAGAACGGTTGGCGACTTGAGTCTGTTCTACAAGTATTTTCATGGAAAGTGTTCGAAGGATGTAGCCCGCTTAATTCCTCCCAAAGCGGTGCATGTTAGAAATACACGTCGCGCTGGTGCTTCGCATCCGTATGAGGTTCAGCTTGTTTACTCCGCGTACGACGCTTTTTTCAAGCAATCTTTTATATGGAGAACGTCATCCCTTTGGAATAATTTGCCCAGCGCTGTGTTTCCCACCGAGTACAATTTACAGCGATTCAAGAACAACGTGAATCGCTTTTTTTTCCGCACTCGTGCCGCTCCTGGAGCGCTTTAGGGACTTCCCTGCAGCACGTGTACTAGACCAATAAAAAAAAAAAAAAAAAAAAAAAAATCTTCGTATTTTTTTGGCGGTTTTCCACGTTCCTTGTCTGCAACATCGAAGTCACCACTTTTGAAACGCCGAAACCATCGTTCACACGTATCTTTCGATGGAACATGTTCACCAGAAGCTTCTCAAAGTAATCGGTATGATTCAACAGCAGTTTTCTTCAAATGAAAACAAGAAATTAATGCTGTTCGCGAATGCTCTTTGTTCAGTATAAATTTCGACATCTTGAACTCAACAACACAACACTATGTACCCACTTTTCCAATTTATCACTCATGCGCATCTGACACTTGTTGATGACACAACAAAATGGCGCAGTGTAAAATCTTTATAGCACAAACTGCATTGATGCACCATCTGTTGTCTGAAATCCGCTTTTCATACTTGTACATCTAGTAGATATGTCGATAATTTTAATCTATTACATTGACATGTGACAATGTGATGGAAAGTATCTTATAGATTTTTTTTTTACTTATACTCTATTTATTTGAAACTAGTAATAAAAATGTGGCGGCCCTGTAACAGAGGCGTGCTATCTATTCCCAAGTATTTTTCAGACAACAATGTTCTTTTGTAACGATTGCCGATCAAATCACTTTACATTACCTTCCTGTTGCTCCAACTAAAAATAAATATTTACAGCAGCATGTCCAAGTGTCTAGCCAGTTAATGACAAGTCAGTTATTGTGTTAACAAAATGTCTTCTCTAGTGAAACGCTAAAAGTTCGGGCAGCTAACTCATAACGAAAAGCGTATAGTTAAAAATGTATTTGACCACGTTAAAAACGATCAAAATTGTGATGAAATGTGGACCATTGTGTGACAAAATATTCCTTAGTGACCGGAGTTGGTAAAGCCACAGTTTACAGAATTTTAAGAGAAGATAATAAGGGAGGTATAGAACTCTCCAAAAAAGAGACCAGGCAGAAAAGATCTTCAGCTAACAGACAACACAAAACAAGCAGTAACACGTATTGTTCATGACTTTTTTATAGAAAAAAGAATTCCAACTTCGGATATGATCATGCAGGCTGCGACAAGCCACCCACAAATACCGAAAATGAGTAGAGGGGGGAGAGAGAGTGGGAGAGAGAGAAATTTTTGGCCTGCTCATTCCAAATATAAGCTCCATTTCGTTTATACATGTAGATATCGTTTTTAAAATAAGTCTATTAAAATTATTACATATTTTAATTAGCTTTTAAGCAGTAAATTCATGTTTACTTTGATAGTATAGTTTATTCTATGATCTATTATGATATTCCCACTACACATACGCATAATATATCCAACTCTCTCTAAGTTACTGTAGAACTTTTCAAGCAGTCTACGCGCGCCATTAAAAGTGACAGATGTATAAGTGTGAGATTAAAGTTGTTTTTTTTCTTATCCATAATTATGGCCTCCCAGTCTTGCAAAAATAGTCCCGATGTATTTTGTTACATTTGTGGACAATATGCAGCAGTCAAGCAAAGGCAAAAAACAGATTTTGTGAAAAATGCATATTTTGCCTACTTTGGAATTAGGTTTGATCAGGAGGATAAACAGTGGGTTCCACATAAAGTATGCCAGTTTTGTGTTGAAGTATTAAGACAGTGGATGGTAAATCAAAATCATTGTCATTTGCTATTCCTATGTTGTGACGGGAACGAACGAATCAACACTCACCGATCATTAAAATTCTAAGGTACTTCTAGCAGACACACAAACTTCAAATTTTGAATTTAGTTAGTGTTTAGCCTATAAAGGGAGGAAAAAAAAAAGCTGAAAACATCCCGAAATTTCAGTCCCGTTTTCTAAATTGTACAGTCACTTAAGCCAAAAAAGAGGGTTAATAAGCTGTAAACTTGTATAAGCCTTTATTTTAGCATTCTAAAAATTGTCTCAAAAGTCTCATGAAATCTCGTGTCCGCGTCTTAAGATATTCAAGGTCAAAGGTCACAAAAATCGGTTTTTAGCAAATATCTTGCTTCCTATGGTTTCAATGATATTTACATCTATAGAGTATAAAATTCTTTACAAATTTTGTTCTAAACATGTTCTTATACCCTTAACCGTTTTTGAGATAGAGCGCGGAGAGCGCAAAGAGCGCGGAGAGCGCGGAGAGCGCACAGCGCTCAGCCATACATAGCATAATGCAAGGTCAACCGTGAGTCCCGATATAAATAATACGTCGTATAAAGTTAATTAACCACTAAAAAATCCATAATTATGAATAATTTATATTATTTATTAATTAATATATTATATTTAATAATATTTTTCATTTATCAAATATATTCATTTAATAATACTTACCTACTTCGTGTAATTAAAAAATTGTTAAGTGAAATACTTTAAGGATATTTGAATTATAAAAAAGTATGAAGATGATGTTTCCATGACAGCAGGGCTAGAACAGAATATAGTTATTAAAATAGGAGCAAAAGTCATGTTAAAACGAAATATTGACGTGAGTCTTGACTTAGTCAACGGTTCTATTGGTATAGTACAAAGAGTAAGGGTTGATCCTGAAAATATAAATAAAATAAAAAAAAAATACGTACTACATTTAATAATGAACAACTTTACGAGCTTGGTCCAGTCAAAACTAAATTTGAAATTATTAATAGAGTTTATGTTCATCGCGAACAGTTTCCGATATACTCGTATATAGCCTATGCTATTACCATACACAAAAGTCAGGGGCTAAGTCTAAACAGTGCACTGATGGCCATCGGTTCTTCAGTGTTCACATGCGGTCAAGCATATGTGGCGCTTTTCAGAGTGACAAGTTTGGGCGGATTACATCTAATTAATGTCGACTTCGGTAGTATCAAAGCTCAGGAGTCCGCAATCGTTGAATATAATCGACTTAGAAGCACTTATCATCCAAACTTGTCAAAAATTGTTACATCATAACCTTTGAGAAAAACCAGTAGAGACAGGGAGTGGGCTTTAAGAAAATCCATAGCTGACGTACAAGAATTATTACCCGAGAAAAAAAAAAGAGGACTACCTACAAAAAGAAATGAGATCCCATCAAAAACATAAAATGTAAAAAAATGCCAAGTCTCGCAACGCAGTCCTTCCACCACAAAAAGTTGTGAGATCTCATGTAAAACTAAGTCAGTTATTTTAGTTAGTATCTATGGAAGCACCTGTTCAACAACTTCGTCATAAATTGTTATCTATTTAGTTACCTACCAACATTTATAGTGACCGTATCAAAATTAAACATCTTTATTTCTATAATAAATATAATGACTTGGCAATCGCACGGCACGGCAACATAATCACACATTGTCATTTGCTATTCCTATGTTGTGACGGGAACAAACGAATCAGACTGATGATTGTAACTTTTCTTTGAGCAGTGTTACAGGATATAATTATGAAAACCGAGCCAAAATCGTATATCCCGATGTTCCATCTATAACAAAGCCAATTTTACATAGCCCGGAATTACCCATACCCATACCTGTTCCTACTAAGAATGAGAGCACCGATATGCCTTTATCACAAACGTCAAAAATCAATGATCATTCAAGTAGTGGTAAAACTTGCAACCCCATGAATGAGCCCCGATCTCTGAAACAGAAAGAACTAAATGAGTAAGTAAAATGGTAAGGGATCTTGGATTACCTAAAGATGCAGCATAACTTCTCAGTTCTCGTTTAAAGGAAAACAATATGTTAGATCCTGATACAAAATTTTACTGATATCGAAGCAGAGAAAAAGAATTCGTACGGTATGTCAAAAAAGAGGAAAATTTGGTTTTTTGCTATGATATTGGCGATTTAGTACGGATATTTGACATCGAATACAACGCACAAGAATGGCGACGTTTTATAGATTCTTCCAAAATAAGCTTGAAAGCTGTTCTTTTGCACAATGTCAATAAATTTGCATCAATACCTATACCTATAAATTTGCATCAATACCTATAGACATTCTGTCTATCTTAAAGAAACTTACGCTAACTTAAAATACATTTTGGAGAAAATAAAATACACAGACGATAAATGACTAATTTGTGGTGACTTAAAAATCATATACATACTTCTTGGTCAACAGCAAGGCTATACGAAATTCCCATGTTATATTTGTGACTGGGAGAGTAGGGCAAAGAATTTATATTGAGAACAATCAGGTTGGACGATCAGAAAAAAAATTGGAAGTTGGAGTAAAGAATGTCATTAATCTGAACTTGATAGATCCCTAAAAAGTATTGCTTCCATCACTTTACATCAAACTTGGTTTGATAAAACAGTTTGGAAAGGCATTACCAGAAGATGAAAATACTTTCAAGTATGTCCATGTTTTCCTAGTTTATTTGATGGAAAGTTAAAGGAGGGCATAATCAAGGATGCAGACTTTGAGAAGGTCATGAGAAACTTGGAAAACAATGCCTGGAATTTTTTAAAAATGTTCTTTCCAAATTTTTAGGCAGCCTAAAAGATCCTAATTAAAAAAATCTTGTCCAAGAAAAGTAAACAACTATAAAAACTTAGGGTGTAATGTGGGTCTGAATGTTCACTTTTTGAATTGGCACATCGATCGTTTCCCAAAAATTCTAGGAGATTACAGTGAGAAACCAGGCGAACGGTTCCATCAAAATATAAAAGAGATGGAAAGGAGATATCAAGGCCGTTGGCACGTCAGTATGACTATTGTTGGATGATCGATGCATAGAGATGAAGATAAAGTTCATAAACGGAAGCCAACGAAACGAAGCTTTTTCTCAAAAAAACAGCGATATCATTGATGCTCCATATTTTCTATTTGTTTGTTTTATTTTAATTGAAATTTCAACATGAAAAACTTTACTCTTACAAAACAGGGCATAAGATTATTTTTTAATAGATTTGTTAATCGATTTTTATTAGAAGGACAATTAATCGAACTTATCTGAACTATCCTACCTGCAGTAATTCTTATTCTTATTGCTCTTCCATCTCTTCGTGTTCTTTATATTATAGATGAAACAAATAATCCTATGGTTTCAGTTAAAGCAATTGGCCATCAATGATATTGATCTTATGAATACTTCGACTATACACCTTTAGAATGCGATTCATATATAACTCCTTTTAATGATCTAAACCATTTCAAGTTTTATATTCTTCCCTCTTGGTGGATTGGGAGGACCATCGTCTTCGTCCGAGAGAAGGTGTGAGGGTCTCGGAAATTGGATGCGGGTATGGAGGAGGGTTAGGAAGGCGTCCCTGATGATTGAGTTTACTTCATATGTGCTTTTATGTTTATCACACCTAGGTCTCTATGCAATTGGTTATTTAGCATGAACCAAGGGGCTCCTGTGATCATCCTCAGGGCCTTGATTTGCACTGCCTGGACTTGTGCTTTCCTTGTCTTTGAGAGCTGGCACCATGTGGGCAGGCGTAAGTAAAGCCTGCCTTCACAATTGTGTTACAGATCATGAGTTTGGTTTTGGTAAGCAACTTGCTGGAGCGATTTATAATTGGGAATAATTTGCCCAGCAGTTGCTTAGCTTTCTTGGTGGCACTGCAGACGAGCTGTTTATCCTATTAGATTCCCAGGTATTTGTCCTATCTATAATATATATAAAATGCAACGTCTCTCTGTCTGTCTGTCCTATAGTGCGCTTATCACTGGAGAACCACTTATCCGAATTAGGTACTTTTTTTTTTAAACATACATATGTTCTCTGGCCAGGTTATAGGCTATATTTTATTACGATAGGTAGCATAAGGAATGAGCAGTGACCATAATAGTGATTGAAGTCGGAAAAAAAAAAATTTGATGCTAGCGCGTTCCCTTGCAATACACAGCCTAAACCATTAAATATGGAACAATATTATGTAACAGAGAATATCTATAATCTATAATATATAAAATGCAATGTCTCTCTGTCTGTCTGTCTGTCCATTAGTGCATTTATCACGCGAGAACCACTTATCCGATTTACGTGTCTTTTTTTAAATTCATTCATATATTCTCTGACCAGGTTATAGATATACATTTTATTACATCTATAATATATATAAAATGCATCGTATCTCTGTCTGTCTGTCTGTCTGTCCGTTAGTGCGCTTATACGACTTTCCGATTTACGTACTTTTTTTTTTTAAACATACATATGTTCTCTGGCCAGGTTATAGGCTATATTTTATTACGATAGGTAACATGAGGAATAAGCAGTGATGATAATAGTGAATCCAATCGGAAAAAAGTTTCCCGCTAGCGCGTTCTCTTGCAATACACTGCCTAAACCACTAAATATGGAACAATATCATGTAGCAGAGGATATCTGTAATATATATATATAAAATGTAACGTTTCTCTGTCTGTTTGTCCGTTTGTGCGCTTATCACTGGAGAACCACTTATCCGATTTACTTACGATTACTTTACTTTACTACTCCGATGCTTTTTTTTAAACATGCTAAACCATTAAATATGGAACAAAATCATGTTGCAAAGAATATAATATATATAAAAATGCAACGTCTCTTTGTCTGTCAGTCTGTCCGTTAGTGCGCTTATCACTTGAGAACCACTTATCCGATTTACATGTTTTTATAAATTTATACATATGTTCTATATAATTCGATATAAGCCTAGATAATGGGAGATAATGTGAGTTAATGGGAGATAAGTATAAATAATGGGAGATAAGCAGAGATAAGTCTAGATAATGGGAGTTATCGTGAGATAATGGGAGATAAGGAGAAATAATGGGAGATAAGGAGAAATATTGCGAGATAAGTCGAGATAAGCCTAGATAATGAGAGGTAAGGTGAGATAATGGGAGATAAGGAAAAATAATGGGAGGTAAGGAGAAATAATGGGAGATGAGCAGAGATAAGCCTAGATAATGGAAATTATGTAGAGATAATGGGAGATAAGGAGAAATAATGGGAGATAAGGGGAAATAATGGCAGATATTTTATTAAGTTAGGTAACATAAGAGATAAGCAGTGACGAAAGTAGTGAATCAAGTCCACGCGAGCGGAGCCGCGGGCACGGCTAGTGGATGTTTTACGAATATTGTTTTATATTATATTCAGGACTACTATTACGAATATTAACAATTCAGTGAAGAACTTTTAAAAAAAATTTTATTTCGCGGACCTGTGTAATGATAGATCTATTGTAGGATATTTAAATTTGAACCACAAATTCTCAATTATTATTGTAGAGACGACCACATGGCCATAAAAATTCTGTGAGACAATAAAGTACTTTATGAACGAATAAATTCGTCTCTCCTTAATTAGTTATATCTACAAAGAAAATTATATTTTACATTTTCAGAATGAAGAACGTGCTCTGGTCTCCGATGACAACAGCGTACTGACGTCAGGTGCCAACATCTGCATCAACGACTGTAATGACGTCGCTGTAGGAAATCGTACATTTTTTAACGGAGATGTAACTATTTATCAAAATATCCAGGGTGCCGATCTAAGGGAACTTCCAAGCGTACGCGATGAAGTTGAATGCAATAAAAACGGTAAGTATTTTAAATATTTGTGTTTGTTTTGGGTCTGTAAGAGCTTTTTAAGGAATTTAATATGTATGTGTGCTAGGACGTCAGATAATTTGTAAATTTTAAAAACATTTTGGGCTTACTTTCTGAAACATTCTAATACTAATACATATTTAATGGCACCATAATGCACCCTTAGATCAGACCAGAATTGATGGAGTAAAAAGGTCTTTGGTTTACGTTGCTGATCGGAAAGAGCTTCAAGTTTACAATTTGTGCGAGACCTGTTAAACCTTTGTGATTTTGTGATCCACAGGTTTATTTTTTTGAGCCCATTATTAATTTAAAATTTTTAAGAGATCTAAGTAATTTTTCAACAAAAGCTACATGAGATGTCAAACAACACCGTTCTCTGGTAATGATATTAATATCTTAATATTTAACAATTATGTTAATACTCTTAAAAATACCACTGAATATGTACAGGGTGGTCCAAATTGGACACTTTTAAAAGTAAACTCTTTTATCTAAAGAAGATAGACGAAAACTGATGTCGGTGTCTGAGGCTCAATTTTTTATGATACACTCAATGGTAAAAACTGCATATCGATATCTAGTACCATTTCAGATATACAGGGTGTTTTTTTCTGCATTTTGGAAAAATCAGATTTTTGTTTTATATAAAATATATGTTTGTAATTCCTTTCTTTTCTATTGAAAATTTTGTATTTCTGTAAAAAAACATTCTCAAAGCACTTTTTCACGTAGATTTCAATAGTTATTAACACAAAAATATATATTTTTTAAATGGGATTCCCTTTATATTTTTTCTTATCCGAATTACCAAATTACCATTTTAAAAATATAGCACACTTTATATTTTGCTTAAATCTACTTCAAAATATGAAGGTTTTTTTAATTTTTTTTAAATGCACATTTTATGAAGTAGGCTTTGGACGCGAGATAGCAGTCAAATCGTAGAAAAAATTCCCAGAAGTAACTCTAAGAGCCATTTTTTACTAAATGCTCTAGTAAATCGATCGCGATCAGTGCAATATAGAACTTTTTTGTTTTAGGTAACTAAAATAAAATGTAATAAATAAACTACTAAAATTTATTCGATCCACAATTAGGCTAGAAGTTCCCGCCGATTTTTCTAGAAACTTCGGGCGGCGTGTTTGACGGGAACATTCGAGACTTCGTTCGCGCCGATATAAATGTTGCGCCTGCAGGAATAGGAGTCAGTCTGACTTGTAACTTGAAGGCGATACATCGATACAAAGTTTATTAATAAATAGTCCAAAATGAGTGCGGCGAAGAAAAGTAAAACTCATCATTTTAATAACGGGGAGGAAGAATTTTTCTTTTTGTATGGTAAAGGATAAGTGCATTTGTCTCATTTGCCGTGCGTCAGTTGCAATACCTAAGCGTGGGAACTTAGAGAGGCATCATAAAACGGTTCATAAAAACTATGAAAAAGATTTTCCGTCACAGAGTGAATTAAGAAAACGAAAAGTTGATTTGATAACTTGTTTGAAAAAAGAAACAAACCATGTTCACAAGACCAGCCAAACAATCAAAAGCTGCAACGATCGCGTCATTTAAAATATCTCATATATTGGCGAAACACAAGAAACCATTTTGATGATGGATTGGTTGTGAAGGAAGCATTTATTGAAGCGGGTGAGACTTTATTTGGAGATTTTAAAAATAAAACAGAGATTATGTCTGCTATTAGAGAACTTCAGTTACCTCGTCCGACTGTCACAAGGCGTGTTGAAGTCATGAGCCAGGACATGACAGATAAACACAAACATGATATCATGGAAAGTACATACTTTTCTTTACAGTTCGACGAATCCACCGACGGAGCATTCAAAAGTAAATTGCAACTTATGATAGATCAACTGAAAAGAAAGGATCTGAAAAATATTCCGTCTTTGAAAGCAAGGATTCCTCAGCTGAATTAATGATATTTATGAGGCAGAATTATACGTTTTTATGATCAAAATTGGCAAATATCGCATGTTTACTGAAATAGCAAGTCAGTTTAACCGATAACAGTCAACAAAATTCTGGTGTTTTATATCTGAAGATCATAAAAAAAAATTCCCAGAAGTAATCTAAAAAAGAGTCATAACTAACATCAAAGTCAAAAGTTTAGGGCACTACTAAACCAATGCTATAGTACTTTTAAAAAAAATTCATATTGTGCTATGTAGAAAATAAAATCAACAACACAGTAAAGTCTAACAATTTTGAGGTTATTCCGAGTACTTTAAACTATGTAGAAAATAAAACAAACAGTAAAACAATTTATTTCCGAGCAAACTAAAACAAAAACAATTTTTTATAAGAGATGTTCGAAATGTCGACCAGTTTCATTTACACATTAGTTCAAGAGGGAGTGAGAGCTGCAAAACTTTGTATCACTGCGACTTGTAACTCTTGCCTGGTGTTTGTCGGCAATTTAAAAATTAGATCTTTCATTCTTCCCCAGAGATAGAAGTCCAATGGGTGTTAAATCTGGTGACCTTACCGGCCAACGGTTCGGACCTTGGTTGGCTATCCAGTTATTGTCGAAATTGGCTTATAAAAAATTACTGATAAGTGCAGCGTTATAAGGGGTGGGTCGTGTTGAAAAAATATATTTCTAAGGTTCTATTTGCGGCCTTAAAATTTCTAAATATCTCCGAGAGGTGAGTGTTCCTTCGTAAATAAATGGAACTATAACCCTGCCTTAAAAATTCCTGCCCACACATTAAATCCAAATCTGCCTTGATTTCTTTACTCCACAACTAAATGAGGAGTTTCTTGTGCCCACGTATAAGAATTGTAACGGTTAAAAATACCTGCATTGCTTACATAAGCTTCGTCTGTCCCAAATGCAATTTAATGAAAAAATTCGGAACATGGTTACAATTCTCCAGAAACCATTGGCAAAAATCCATACGCCGTTGAAAATCTCCGGCTCTAAGGTGATGAACTTTTCTTGTCCTATATGGCCTGAATTTATGCTTCTTCAAAGTACGACTTACGTTAGTTCTTGGTAATCCAGTGTATTTTTTTAACTGTCGGGTTGAAGTGTTGGGATTATTTCCGATAGTTTCCTAAAACTACTATTTCTTCTAACTCCTTATCCCTGTTTGATGCATAATTTTTGTGTCGCTTCTTTTCAAACTGCCTTCTATTAACTAGGTTATGTCGCAATCGAACGAATATATCCTTGAAGGGTTGACGCCTCTCTAGATACCGTTCGTGGTGCAAATTACTTGCCGCTTCCGAATTTTCTCCGGTTTGTATGAAACACAATATCATATCCCATTGTTTCGTAATTTTCAAACTTCATTGCGCTTTATTTGACAATTCAATAACTAATCCTGAAGTAAAATTTGACAACTACGAGTAAACAATTGAATTAAACCATATGGCCGCTCCGTCCAAAGTCCTACTTCACTAAATGTGCATTTAAAACTCGCGTAAAAACTGAAAACCTTTATATTTTGAAGTAGATTTAAGCAAAATATAAAGTGTGCTATATTTTTAGAATGATAATTTAAAGCTCTATTCCGATAAGGAAACATATACAGGGCATCCCATTTAAAAAATATATTTTTTTTTGCGTTAATAACTATTAAAATATTAGTTGTAAAAAAATGTAACTTACACTGTTGAAATCCACGTAAAAAAGTGCTTTGAGAATGTTTTTTACAGAAATTAAAAATTTTCCAACAGGAAAAGGATTACAAGCATTTTTCCAAAATGCATATTTTTGAGAAACACACTGTATATCTGAAACGGTACTAGATATCGATATGCGGTTTTCACCATTGAATTTATCATAAAAATTGAGCCTCAGACACCGACATTAGTTTTCGTCTAATTCCTTTAGATAAAGGAGTTTACCTTTAAAAGTGTCTAATTTGGACCACCCTATACATAGCGTGTTCTTAATTGGTCTGCCCAAAATAATTTAAATTGGAACAAAAGTACAACTAACTTTGTACTTCAAATTAGATTTATATTAACATTATTTGAGTCTCTGATAGTTTCGCTACATTACAGTATACACTGGATTATGGTCTATAATGAGGAAAGCATATTGAGGAACTACGTAGTAGATTACGAAGCATTTGGTATACTTTAAAATTTTTAAGCAACTCACGATTATCTCTTAACCATAAAATATGCCACACCTCCGAATTGATATTGTAATTTCTCATTTAGGAATTATTTGAATCCGATCCTGTTAAGAATTTAAAAGAATATGTATACTAGGGTAGTTTGATAAGTCAGTGACTTTGAAAAGAAAAAAAAAAATTCATATATATTTTTTTTTTATTTCTCAAAATAATCTGCTTTAATATCTATACATTTTGCCCAACGAGCTTCTAACTTTTTTAAACTTTCCAAAAAATATGATTTTTCAAAGTCAACAAAATACGCATTTGTTTAATCGATTATCTCCTCGTTTGATGCAAACCTCTTTTCACCGAGCCAATTTTTCAGATTTGGAAAGAGGAAGAAGTAACAGGGGGCCAAATCTGGAGAATAAGGTAGATGAGGAAGCAGTTCGTACTTCAACTACACAATTTTTGGCCATGGCAATTGCACCGTGTGAGCTGGTGCGTTATCATGATGGAAAAGAATTTTTTTCTTTGCTTAATGGCATCTATTTTTCATAAACGCTATGTGAAATCGATCCAGTAATGCAGCATAATATTGTCCTGAGATAACTTTTTCTTTTTCCGTATAGTTGATTAAGAGTATGCCAAGCGAATCCCAGAAAACTGTGGCCCTGATCTTTCCAGCCGACCGAACTATTTTTGCTTTCGCCAGGAGCAATCCATTGTTTCAATTGTTCTTAGTTTCTGGAGTGTAATAATGGATCTACGTTTCATCTGCGGTAACATATCTCCGCAAAAGTTCATTTGGATTGCACTTGAACATGTCTAACCACTGCTTCAAAATGGTTACGCGAATCCGTTTTTGGTTGATCGTGAGCGAACGCGGCACCCACCTTGCTTACAACTTTCTCATGCCCAAATGTTCACGCAAAATATTAAAAACACATTCGTTTGAGATGTTCACCAATTTGGCTATCTCTATTCTATTTAAATAGGTTAGGATACACCACCGGATACAGTTCACTCTAGAAGTAGAAGAAAAAAAAAAGCCTCCCTTTCCTTGATGTGCTCATAACTCGGAAAAACAACGGACAACTTCAATACTCAGTCTACCGGAAGCCCACCCACACCAACAAATATTTAAACGCTGGCTCACACCACCATCCATCCCAAATCCAGTCGATAGTCAACACCCTCGTATCGAGATCATATCGACTCACCGAATCAGACACGAGACAGCAAGAAATTACACAAATCACTAGGGCACTTAAGGAAAACGGATATAAAGATCAGTCCATACGGCATTAGAAAGGCAGCGCCATCCGCAGACAAGGACAGAAAAACGGAATCTCAACCAAAGTAGAGTCGTATTACCGTATGTGAAAGGAGTTACAGATAGGATTGGAGGAGTCCTAAGAAAACACAACACAGGCACAGCATATATATATATATATATATATATATATATATATATATATATATATATATATATATATATATATATATATATTTATATATATATATATATATATATATATATATATATATATATATATATATATATTTTATATATATATATATATATATATATATATATATATATATATATATATATATATATATCAATCGGTTTTATAACGCCTTCCGTCTTCCGATGCCTAATTTCCACTCTTCCTCCAGATCTCTCTCTAGTACTTCCTTGTTGATTCCTGCTCTCTAGCTTTGGCGTGGTCTACCTCGCTTTCTTTTTCCATGAGGGTTCCAATTTAAAATCTTTTGAGGTAGTCGGTCTTGTGACATTCTTTGTACATGTCCGTACCATACCAACTGTTGGGTTCTGATTTCATCCACTATATCGTGCTTTATTTCTAAAACTCGCCTTATCGTGTCATTTGGTATGCGGTCTTTTCTGGATTTTCTGGCTGCTCGTCTCCAGAAATCCATTTCTGTAGATTTTAGTATTTTTTCTGTTTTTTTTCCTTTAATGGCCACACCTGGGAGCTGTAAGTTATTATACTTTTCACTATTGAGTTGTAAATTCTCTTCTTATTTTCAATGGTTATGTTTTTGTCCCATAGTATACTATTAAGCATTGCAATTGCTTTTCTTCCTTGGATATTCCTCTCGAATATTGCTTCTTCCAGTGTTCCGTCGCTAGATATTCTCGTTCCCAAATACTTATAACTGGCACAGTGTTTGATGGTGTGTCCTGTGGCCAGTTTTAAGTCCTGCTGTTGTCCTCCGACGCACATGTACTCGGTCTTTTTAATATTGACTTCTAGGCCCCATTTTTCATATTCCTCCATAAGTTTTCGTGTCATGTATTCCATATCATCGATGTCCTGAGCGACTACTACCTGGTCATCTGCGAATGATAGCGTGTACAATGTAGTATCGTCATCCAGTGGTAATCCCATACTGCTGCATTTCCTTTTCCAGTTCTTCAGTGCACTCTCCAAATAGATTTTAAATAGCGTTGGGGATATACAGCAGCCCTGTTTGAGACCCTTTGTGACCGGGAACCCTGTTGTTATACCATATTTGGTTTTCACACTACTTTTTGCGTCTTGGTATAAGGATTTTACGGCTTTAATTATTTCGGTGCTTACATTACTCTGTTGTAGTGTTTCTCACAATCTCATTAGGGGCACGCTGTCGTAGGCCTTTTTTAAATCAACAAACAAGACATGGACTTCCTGATCAAATGCGGTTTTCTTTTCTAGGATTTGTGTCAGTGAGAAGAGATGGTCTATTGTGGATCTTCCTGCTCTAAAGCCTGCCTGTTCTTCAGCTTCTACGTCCGCGTATTCCGTTTCTATTCTATTTTTAAGTATTTTTCCGTATATTCTGCTAATAGATCCTGTAACCGTTATTCCCCTATAGTTATCGCAATTATTTTTGTCTCCTTTCTTATGAATTGTTGATATGTATGATATTTTTCATTCCTCAGGTACTTCTGATGTGTTAATGCATCTTTGGAATAAGTTCCTCAAAGCGCTAAATAGCTTTTCAGTTCCGTATTTTACTATCTCTCCTGGGATGTTTCCTGGTCCTGGAGCTCTACCATTTTTTAGCGTTTTACATACTTGTTTAACTTCTGATGTTGTTATCCTTATTGGGGATCCTCGTTTAACTATATTTGGGTTTCCATGTTGGGTACTTTTGAACTCTGGTCTATCTTCTGTTAGCATATTTGTAAAATATTGGTTCCATTTTTTTGGTGTTATTGGTGAGAAGATTTCCTTTTTCCATTCTGTTCTCATATTTTTAAGAAGTCTCCAGCTTTCTGTGCTTTTTCTTCCTCCTATGTAAGTGTTGAGTCTTGAGCATGTCTTTTCCCATTGGTTGTTCTTTTTGTCACTAATCATTTTGCGTACTCTAGCTTGGGATTCTTTGTATTTTACTTTGTCGTTTGTGCTCTTTGAACTTAAATATTTGTCATAGCTTTTCCGTTTTTCTTCAATTCCGTATTTAATTTCTTCATCCCACCAATATGGTTTTTGCTGTTTTTCCCTTTTCTCTTGGTACCCTAATGCTTTCAGTGCGGCTGCGTGTAGGCATTCCTTTATATACTTATATTCTTCTTCTAAATTAACAAATCCCGTCCCACACAGGCACAGCATACAAACAAAAAACACTCTGTAGGATATCATGGATTTTATTTACCATTTCTTCGTTTGTAACCTCATTTAGACGTACCAGGCGATCAGCATCCCTAGTGCTTGTACGACCACAACAAAATTGAGTTTACCACTTGAATACCATTCCATATGACGGAGCAGAGTCCCCATAATGCTTTTTTAACCTTTCTTCAGTTTCGTTAATGGTTTTTCATCGCAAAAAATAATGTTTTATTAGAACATGAAAGTCACTTTTTTTCATTTTAACAAACCTATTCACTTTAAAATGCTGTAAAAAATTTTCTATTCCGTACGACTACTTGAAACTTGGTGTGTAACCTTAAATAAGGTTGTAAATAACAACAATGAAGGAAGGCAGCGATTTGAGCTCCATCTTTTATGAAAGTCACTGATTTATCAAACAGGCCCCGTACACAACAGGAGACGACGAGATGACTAGCCAAGGTCTTATTTTAACAAGTCGGGCTTGCACAATTAGTGTTCCGTACGGCGATTGTTTATAAAATAAAAATCTTTGTAACGGAGGTATAAAATTATCAATAACTTCACAAAATACTTGTTGAAAACTTGTTGAAAACCTTGAAATTTTTGCTTTTTTTTATATACCAGATAAATTATCAAAGATAATGCACTCGTGGTAATTTTCATTCAATCTACACTTTATGAAGAATATTTTTTAATCAATACTTTTCGAGTCAGGGTGGGTGGACAGGGGTTTTTGGATATTTTTTAAAAATAGTACAAAAAAGTGTGCGCAAGTATAATATCATAAATATTTTTGAACTCGTGTTTTCACAAGCTTTGATTTGACACCCCACTTCATGACTTGGAAAAAAATTTTATTTTTCACTTCCGATTTTACCCCCCAAAACTAACCTCTTAAGTCAAAACACACAGTTCTGATTGGGCTATCAATTCCTTAATTTGTGCCAAATTTCAATGTCAAACAGTTTTGGAGATAATCGGGTGTGAGGGGCAGACAAATGGAAGACACTGAAGTGATATCATAAGTGTTCCGTACGGCACACTAAAAATATATTAAGTTTACCAGGGGTACAAGTATGAAATGCGGATTTTTTTTCTAAAAAAAAACAAGTATGTTCCATCGCTTGTTATACATTTTTCCCATCTTTTGGGCAATTTGTAAATACCATACCAGTAAAAATCTTCTCTTTTTGCTGCGAACCATTCATCGAGCCATTTTTTCACATCTTCGTACGAACCAAAGCGCTGCTCAGCAAGTGCGTGACCCATCGATGCAAACAAGTTGTAATCGGAAGGAGCCAAGTCTGGTGAGTAAGCCGCATGGGGTAGAACTTCCCAGCTGAGTGCTTCCAACGTGTCGCGAACCGGTTTTGCCGTATGTGATGGAGCAATGTCATGAAGAAAAATGATTTTGTGTTGCCTCTTTTGGCCTTTTTTCAAGCAGCGAACGGTTCAAATCGATCAATTGTTGTTGGTAACGTTTAGTACTAACCGTTTCCCCAGGTTTTAACAGCTCATAATAGACCACGCTCCTCTGGTCCCACCAAACACAGAGCATCGTCTTTCTTCCTAAGTGATTCGGCCTTGCGGTCTAGGTGGATGGTGCGCCTGCGTCTACCCATGATTTTTTGCGCTTGAGATTCTCAAAATAAATCCACTTTTCATTCCCTGTAACTATACGATGCAAAAACGACTTCCTTTTGTACCGAGCAAGCAAAATGTCACACGTGTTTTTGCGCTTTTCTATTTGCCTGTCGTTCAACTCATGTGGTACCCATCTACCTGCTCTGAATCTTTCCCATCTCTCGTAGCCGATTGGAAACAGCTTGTTGACTAACGCTCAATTGCTCGGCGAGTTGATTTTGTGTTTGCGGATCATCTTCGTCCATCAACGCTTGCAATTCCACATCTTCGTATTTTTTGGCGGTTTTCCACGTTCCTTGTCTGCAACACCGAAGTCACCACTTTTGAAACGCCGAAACCATCGTTCACACGTATCTTGCGATGGAGCATGTTCACCATAAGCTACTCGAAGTAATCGGTATGATTCAACAGCAGTTTTCTTCAAATGAAAACAAAAAATTAATGCTGTCCGCGAATGCTCTTTGTTCGGTATAAATTTCGACATATTGAACACAACACGACAACACTATGCACACACTTTTCCAATCTATCACTCGTGCAATGACACAACAAAATGGCGCAGTGTCAAATCTTTATAGCACCAACTGCATTGGTTTACCATCTGTTGTCTGAAATCCGCATTTCATACTTGTACACCTGGTAAGTTCTACGAGAAAAAAAAACTAATCCTAAAATATGTGTCACGTTCTATACCAATCTTTAACAGTTTTTGAAAAAATGGCGGTTGAAAATGTCAAATAATGCATCAATTTTTGAAAGAAAACAAATGAAGGTGTAAACCGTTTTTTATGCTTACACTAGAAGTATCATATTAATGAATTAATAGATTCTCAATAAATTAAATATATTCAGTATAGTTCTTGTTAAACAGTGAATGCTCCCTTGAGGTAAAATATCTTAAATTTAATTTTTCCATTTGACAGCGTGGGCCTACACTTTATAAATTACACACGTAAATTTTCAGCCACAAATCAGTTAGCATCTTATATATTTTAGTGACACTTTACTTGAAAGGATGTTAACCTAAATACGGCAATTAGCAGCAACAATTCCCAAACTCTGATAGTTAATATAACAAAATAACTAGTTAAAATAAAATCCTGTAAAGGAATAAAAAAATAATAAATTAGTCTCTCATCAAGCCAAGCAATATGCTGTGTTACCGTTATAATAAATTAGTTTGCAGGTTATGTAACTACTTTAATTACTTTTTAGTTAACCATACATCTTGCGCGTTACGTTAGTATTTTAGATACGTATGGTAATTCATTTTTGTTTTAAACTACCTTATATTGTAAACCTTGGACTTTTCACTAGGCGTGATTGAATCATTAAACAAAACCAAAGCTGTTTAAATGGGTTAGAGCATATTTAATATTCTCAAGTACCTATGGAAGGTTTTGTACATATTACTTAAGTTTTTAGTTCAATAGTCCAATTTTTTTTACCTTCGCAACTTTATCTATTAATTTTAATTCTCTGTTATATACAATGGTGAGTAAAAAAATCGACTTAAACTATTTGGCTTCAATTAACACGGATCCTAGAATTTATTGTTCATATATTTTTACGGGTTTTAGTATTATAGCCCATTTTAGCCCATTCTATTCTCTTTCTAATGAGACCAAATTCCATAGCATACCTCATGCTCTTTACAAGGATTGAAAATACGGGTAAGAGAAAGGAAAAATTAAAAAAAATTTAAGTTTAACAATTAAATTTATTGACAAAAACCAAAATCAATATTTTGTATTACCCCCCTAACGCTTATTACTGTTTCGAGCCGGTTTTTCATGGCGCAGGTGAGCTTTGTCACCACTGTTAGTGGTATTCTTCCCCACTCTTACGCCATCGTAACCTGTAAGTCCCTCAGCGATGCAGGGGCTGGATTTCTATAGACTCGTCTTCTTCCATCATTGCCATGTAGGCACATTCGGGACTCGAAGGAGAATAAAACGGAGCGCCATTGCTCTAAGGTCCAGTCGACATGTTCTTGGGCAAATCTGAGTCGCGCTTATCAATGGACTGCTGTCAATTTGTGTCCGTTAGCTGGTCTCTTCAAAGTTAGATAAGCTTCTTTAAGTCTTCTTCTGACTGTTCAATGACTGACAGCCCAACGACGAACTTGTCGGAGCTCCTGCTGGACCTCAATGCCGATCAAGTGACGAAGCGGTCGTCTCGCTCCGAGGTACATCTTCTTCCTCCTGATCCTGGTCTCCGTGTAAAGGCACCAGTCTCTTGGTAACGTTTGTAAACTCTGGAGACAGCTAGCTAGCTGAGGTGCAGTTGCGCAGCGACTACACGTTGGCTATGCCCTTCTTGTAATAAGTCAAAGACTTGTTCCGTTTCTTTCGGGGTGGTATCCATTTTCTGATGACGTAATTAGTAAGCACGTATAGCAGAGGTGTTAACGATTCAAGTTCCGATAAAGGAATGATAGAAAAAGGCAGTTGCATGTGTTTTTATAGGGATGAATAGCGCGCAACAAGTACATTGCTAAGCGAGCAGTTTTAATCAGTAAAACTTTTTTAAATCCAAATGTTTTTGGTACTGAGTAGAAAATCAGCATTCTAATGATATGAAAAAAACACTCTTTGAAAATTAAATTCAAAGATCGATTTTAAATGAAGCAAAATCGTTGCTGTCGATTTTTTTGCTCACCAGTATATATAAATATCTGTTATCTATAGAACATGTAAGTATTAAATGTGAAGAATGTTACTTTTTAACCCATCCTTTTTATTTAATTTTCACCCAAATCGGACACGTGTTTTTTTTTTATCCTCTCAGAAGAAAAAAATATATTTCGCACTGAACATAATACCCGTTTACAGTACAGACAGCCTCTTCATTCAACGATAATTTCTTCTCTCCAAGCCAATTTTGAAAGTTAGGAAACAAAAAGAGGCTACTTGGGGCCAAATCTGGGGAATACGGTAGGTGGAGAAATATTTGGAAGCCCAACTCGTGCTCTGACGCACGTAAAGGAACCTTTTTTGCGCCCTTATCTTGATCAGTTCTGCTTCAACTCACTAACTGTCCAATAATGATGAATAATAAGTCACTGTTTTACCCTTTTTCAAACAGTCAATCATAATGATGCTCAAAAAAAACTGTTGCCATCACTTTTCCCGCCTATAAAATTGTATTCTTCTCTTTTTTCGGTGCACTTTCACCTTCACTAATTCACTATTTTGACTGCCATTTTGTCTTCACTACAATTTTTCCAAACACGATTCTGAAATGTACTTTCTAATGCGATTTTGGTCTGGCGTCAACAAATACAGCACCCATTGCGCACTCTGCTTTTTATTTTTACAACTTCATGCAGTATTTTATGTACCCGTTCCTTTGCGATGCCTACCATCTTTGCAATCTCATGAAGCTTAATGCGATAATATTCCACCACGATACGAAACTTCAATCGGGATCCTAAATGTGCAGTATCTGTGGTCTTGAGTACTGGTACAGAGCCCTCATGAAGCTCCTTAGTCGTTTCCATCTAGGCCGCAGTTTACTTTTTTTAAATAAAAATGTTTTATCACTACACGAATCTCGTCTTTATCCATTTCTACGAAACGTGTAACTCCGATCACTTGCAATAGCTGCCAGCAAACAACTACGCGCTGCATCTGTTTGAAATTTTGGACACAACCGTTACAGGAATCATCCTTACCAAAAGTTATGCCGCTTAATAAAATTTCCTTTCATTTTGCAGGAATTTATCAATCCATTCTCATATATATATATATATATATATATATATATATATATATATATATATATATATATATATATATATATATATATGTACTTAAATATGAAATCAGTTGGGAAACTCAGCAAAGGGCGCAACAAGTGTCCACACAGTGTTCATTTGTTCATTTAGCCAATATTTCGGTCCTAGGTTGGAACCTTCATCAGGGCACAAACTAAAAAAGAGAACGAAGCGACAATTCAAGTAGTGTCGCCAAATAAACAAAAGTATTATTTATATTTATAAGTTGTAGAAAAAATATATATATAGTTATAAAACTGAAAAGACCACTTACATGAGAGGTGTGATATAAATATAACAAAAATGGCCATAAAACCAATTACATAAATGCTACTAACAGTTAAGTTTCCCAACTAATTTCATATTTAAGAATTTTGTTAGATACGGCAACTTTTGCTTTCTTTCTTTATATATATATATATATATATATATATATATATATATATATATATATATATATATATATATATACTTATAATTATATAACACATGGGCTGAAAAGTCCCGGGCCTAACAAAGAAAACACGGTTTTTTTTGGTTCAAAATTAGCTTTATTCATCAACGTAATCTCCATCAAGAGCAACGCAATCATTCCAGCGCCGCTCTAACATTTCAATACCACTTTTGTAGAACGATTTATCTTTTGCCTCAAAATAGGCCTCAGTTTCAGCGATAACCTCTTCATTCGTGCGAAATTTCTTACCGGCGAGCATTTTTTTCAGGTCTGCGAACAGCCAGTAGTCGCTGGGAACCAAATCTGGCGAATACGGTGGATGTGGGAGCAATTCGAAGTTCAATTCATGTAGTTTTGCCATTGTTTTGATTGACTTGTGACACGGTGCGTTGTCTTGATGAAACAAAATTTTTTTCTTTGCCATATGCGGTCGTTTCTTTGCAATTTCGGCCTTCAAACGCTCCAATAACGCTATATAATATTCACTGTTGATGGTATTTCCTTTCTCAAGATAGTCGATGAATATTACACCACGCACATCCCAAAATACCGAGGCCATAACCTTTCCAGCCGATTGTTGTGCTTTCGGGCGCTTTGGACGAGGTTCACCAGTTGCTGTCCACTCAGATGACGATCGTTTTGATTCCGGAGTGAAGTGATGGATCCATGTTTCATCCATTGTCACATATCGACGCAAAAATTCCGGTTTGTTACGTTTAAACATGGCCAAACACTGCTCAGAATCATCAACACGTTCTTGTTTTTGATCAACAGTGAGCAAACGCGGCACCCACTTTGAACAGAGCTTTCTCATAGTCAAATGCTCATGCAATATAAAGCCAACACATTCTTTTGATATCTTTACGATGTCAGCTAACTCACGCAACTTCACTTTTCGATCATTCAAAACGATTTTATGGATTTTTTTGATGTTTTCTGGTGTTACTGCCTCATTTGGACGTCCACTGCGTTCTGCATCATCGGTGTCTCTACGACCACGTTTGAAGTCAGCAAACCAACGTTTTATTGTTGTTTCTGATGGAGCGGAGTCCCCATAATACTTTTCAAGCCATTGCTTCGCTTGAACGGTATTTTTTCCCATCAAGAAGCAGTGTAAAATTAAAACACGAAATTGTTTTTGATCCATTGTTTTGAAAATAACAAAAGTAGCGTCACTCTTAGCACAATAACTCACAAACTAATGAATAGAATATCATGAAATTTTAACAGCTGTCTTTTGAAGGTTAGTATTAACTGAAAAAAAGGTGACTGCAATAAAACTAGCGCCATCTATGTGTTAGGCCCGGGACTTTTCAGCCAATGTGTTATAATAAAGTTTCCCATCATTTTGCAGAAATTTACCAGAGTTATCAGTCCATTCTCGTATATATATATATATATATATATATATATATATATATATATATATATATATATATATATACGTATATAAATATATTAATTTAACAAAAATGGCCATAAACACTAATGACATAAATGCGACTACTAATTAAGTAAATTTTTCACTACACACTAACATATTAATTCAGTAAAATGGCATTTACAAAAAGGATGCCATTAAAAACTTTGGATGCTAAAATCAGTTCAAATTAATTCATTTATAATTAACCACCTGTGACCGGCAATTTGTATGACATATTTGACACAACGGTGACAGAAAGCAGCCATCTGAGAGAAACAAGGGATCATTCAGCCTACAGAGCCAAGGACCATTAAAACAACCAGGATAGAACCGGTTTAGTACAATATATGTATATATATATATATATATATATATATATATATATATATATATATATATATATATATATATATATATATATATATATATATATATATATATATATATATATATATATATATATATATATATGTATATATATATATATATATATATATATATATATATATATATATATATATATATATATATATATATGTATATATATATATATATATATATATATATATATATATATATATATATATATATATATATAAACATCACCATTAGCTTATTCCATTTATAGTCGGATGTAAGCCTCCCCAAGTTGTGTCCACTGAGCTCTGTTGTTTACCTTTTACATCCAATCCTGCTAATCTTTTTATCTTGTCTGTAGTCTACCTCTGCATCTTTTATGTTCTCTAGGTCTCCATTCAACCATACAGCGTGTCCATCTGTTTTCATTCATCCTTCCGATATGCCCAGCCCAATTCCACCTTAATATACATATTCGTTGTATGACATTTGTCACTTTTGATCTTCTTTGTATCTTCTAGAGTTTCAGGTCGACTTCGGTTTTCAAATGATCCCATAAAAAAAAATCGAGTGGCGTAAGTTCGGGACTCCTTGCAGGCTATTCTACAGCACCTCTTTTGCCTATCCATCGATTAGGAAAAATCGTATCCAAGTATCTAAGAACATTGCTTTCAAAGTGAGGAGCTGCTGCGTCCTGTTGATACCACAGAGTCCTGTTAGGGGTATCCAAATTATTTTCATTGGGAAAAAGACCTGCACAAGTTGAAATAACTTGCTCTTGGAGTAACTGTAAATACCGCTATCCTGTAAGATTTTTGTTGATAAAAAAAGGATCCAATGATATGTCGTCCACAAATCCCTGCCCATACGATTATCTTTTGTGTTTTTTGAGAATGACTGTCGATGGGATTCTCAGTAGACCAGTACAGGCAGTTATGTCTGTTAACTCTTCCGTTAAGACAAAATGTGGCCTCGAAAAAAACAATATTATGAATTAGGTTAGGATCATTACTGATTCGTTCCATCATGACCTCGCAAAATTCAAAGCGTCATTCAGTATACGACTTAAGGTGTCTTTACTTATGTTGTGGTCTAGGCAAAGCTGACGGGGAATTTGGGGATTTTCTGTAATTTCCAATAAAACATCTAACTTTTTATCATCGCTTGTTTTAAGTTTTAGAGGTCCAGATTTAGAACGATCCTTAACATGACCTGATTGTCTAAATCGTTTTAAAAACGTTTTGCTAACTACGGATTGGGTAATAGGTTCTCGATTCGGATATTCTGCGTTAAAAAGATCACACACCTCCTGTTGTGTTCTCCTACGGTCTGCGTAACCAACCATTATTAACAAAGTAATTAAATGTACTGTTATGATATTACGCTCAAATTGTAATTTCACAAAATGCAGCAATAAACGTTGTCGTCAGTAAATCATTTTTTGACGCGTTAAGTCATTATTTGACAGCAAATGTTTGACATAAGCCAGCTTAAAAATTTTTTTCTTAATTTAATCTCCTTAATTTCAATTATCAATAAATCCAAAACAGTTCAGTTTCGACATATGTCATGTTAGACAAATAATATCTAGAATTTTTAGTAGGACTCGAAAATGAGATATTATATATAGTAATGCTTTCCATTAAAAAAAATTAAGATAGCGTATTTTCTTCGAACTGACAGTTCAAAAAATTTTATTGTCAACGTCAGCATATGTGCCGTATAATACCCTATAACTTTTATTTAAACATTTTTTTGATACTCTGATTAATAAATGATATATATATATATATATATATATATATATATATATATATATATATATATATATATATATATATATATATATATATACAGTAATACCCCGCTTAGCGCGACCCCGTTACGCGCGGTTTCACTATAACGCGAATTTCAAATTTCGCGCTCATGTAGTCATTAACTTCTCTATGGTCGCGGGGGGATCCCCGCTTTCTCTGAATATTCTCTTTGAAGAATTGGGAATTCCCTGTCCTTCGACTTTGTTCTATGGGGATTTCCTCGTTCGTTTCGTGTGTTCATTTGTTCCGTAATGTTAGTTCGGTCGGCTGGCAGTTTTGTTTTAATATTTATTGGAGATACATACATACATAATTTAACCCTACGTTAAAAATGCCGCCTGTAAAGAAAAAAGAGCGTAAAAGCGTCACTTTGGAATTGAAGATGAAAGTGTTAAGAAGAATGGAAAATGGAGGCAAAGCAACAATTGTTGGGAGAGATTTTGGACTCTCAGAATCGACTGTGAGAACGATTTATAAAAATCGGGAAAAAATTAAAATCTCCAGCGAAGGTTCAACACCTATAAGTGCAACAAAACTTTCTCGTTCGAGATCATCTATCTTAGAAAGAATGGAGAAATTACTGTCAGTCTGGATCGAAGATTTGAATAAGAAGAACACACCACTAAGTCAAGATCTCATATGCACAAAAGCAAAATCTTTGTATGAGATGCTGAAAACAAAAGAAGGAGAAGGGAGTGCCACTCCGACTTTTGCTGCCAGCAGAGGCTGGTTCCATCGGTTCAAGCAGCGTTCTAATCTTCACAATATCCACATAACAGGCGAGGCGGCCAGCGCGGACATTCAAGCTGCAGCTGAGTTTCCAGACAAGTTTCAAGACTTCGTTAGACGAGAGAAAATTCCTGCTTGTCTCATCTTCAATGTTGATGAGACCGCACTTTACTGGAAAAAAATGCCATCTCGAACATTCATTTCTAAGGAAGAACGTCAAGCCAGTGGTTTCAAAGCTGCGAAAGATCGACTAACACTTCTGCTGGGTGGTAATGCCACTGGTGATTTCAAACTGAAACCTTTACTAGTGTACCATTCAGAAACACCCCGTGCAATGCGAGGCACAGACAAGACAAGTCTACCAGTTGTGTGGCGATCAAACAGAAAGGCGTGGGTTACACGGGAAATTTTTCAAGAATGGTATTCTAATAGTTTTTGCCCATCAGTCAAATCATACTGTGACAGAAATGGGCTTGAACCTAAAGTTATATTACTCTTAGACAATGCCCCAGGACATCCAACCTCACTTGATACGCCCAGAGACTTAAAAGTGTACGTAAAGTTCCTTCCACCAAACACTACGTCAATATTACAACCTATGGACCAGGGAGCAATAGCAAACTTCAAAGCTTATTACCATCGCCGCACTTTTAGCCAACTAATTCATGAAACTGACGGGGAAGGAAGACAGTCTATGCGAGAGTGGTGGAAGTCATACAACATTATGAAGTCTATTCACAACATAGAAGAGGCTTGGAAGGAAGTTAAAATGAGTTGTATGAATGGGGTGTGGCGTAATCTTTGGCCAGATGTAGTGGAAGCACCTAGAAGAATTGTCCAGATGCAGAGACAAGTGCTTGAAGACATTGCTGCAATGATTGAGGGGTCTGAACTTGAAGATGTCACGGTAGAAGATCTCGTAGAACTTCTAGCAACGCACGACGATCCTATTAGCAATGAAGATCTGATCGAGTTACAGAATAATCCTATCTACGATGAGGAAGAACAAGTAGAAGAGAAAGTTTTATCTTCAGGGGAAATACAAAATGCACTTTCAAAAATTTATTCAGGTTTGGACATATTGCAGAGTATAGACAATAATGATGACCGTGTCTTGACCGTGTGTCAAACAATTAAAAACAGTGTTGGGTGTTATGAACGTATTTTACAAGAACGTAAACAAAACGTTACCCAAAAGACAATAGATGTATTTTTCCGTAAAAAATAAGAGTATGTATTGCATAAAGTGTTCTTAGAATTAAAGTGATTGATTAAAATGATTTGTATTTTTTTGTATTAAATTTTGACTATGTTTAATCATAAACCTCGATATACGCGAATTTCAGTTAACGCGATTTTTTTCGGAACGTATCCCTCGCGTAAAGCGGGGTATTACTGTATATATATATATATATATATATATATATATATATATATATATATATATATATATATATATATATATATATATATTTAAACTGGTAAATTGTTATGTCAAGAGAAACTGTGGATATATAATCACAAATTGCGCTTCGCTCTAACTAACAAGTAAATCCACCCTGTAGATTATGGTTTTTCAGCATGTACGCCAAAGGTTCTAGCCAACACACATATCAAAAACAATTGAAGTCAATTTTCATATTAATTAGGATTATTGCACTATAGGTACGCTTAAAATTTACTACTGATTATTATATTTTATAACAAATTAAGGGAGAATGACATACTGTTATGGAAAGTTATATTAATATCCTGAGGAATATAACTTTATTGCTTAAATCTAGTTTTCAGTGTTTCATACGGAACACTTATAAGATCACTTCAGTGTCTGTCTGTCCGTCTGTCACACCCGATTTTCTCCGAAACTATTTGACATAAGAAGTTGAAATTTGGCCATAATATAGGAATTGGTTGCCTCATTAGAACCGTGTAATTTTGAAAGTTAAATTTTGACTTAAGGGATTAGTTCTTGGGTGTGAAATCGGAAGTGAAAAAAAAAAATAAAATGATCAGGTCATCGAGTGAGGTATCAAATGAGAGCTTGTAAAAACACGAGTTCAAAAATATGTTTAACGTAATACTTGCGTACACTTTTCTTTATATTATTTTTAAAAAATTGCGAAAAATCGCTGTCCCCCCCTTATCTCGAAAAGTACTGGTCAAAAAATTTTGAAAAAATTCTAGAATATTCTCACGAGTGCATTACCTTTAATAATTTTTCTGGTATATAAAAAAAAACAGAAATTTCAAGGTCATCAGTTTTCAGTTAAAATCGGAAAAAACTTTGTTGAACACTCATTTTGGGGTGTGTTTTGTGAAGTTATTGATCATTTTGTACCTCCATAATAAAAATTGTTATTTAAAAACAATCAACATACGGAACACTAATTGCGCAAATCCGACTTGTACTTGGCCGGCTTTTTTTTAAATTTTCCGTTAAAAATAAATATTTATTTCTGCAAAAAATTAAGATGATTTTTTCTATGATCTTCTATGTAATTTTACTTACAGTGTTGATGCTTTTATTTATTAAGGTCATTAGCACAAATAAAATTCTATACTATTGTTATTATTAAAATGACTAATCGGCTAATTCCTTACACTTAAAATTGGCATAAAACTCAAGAATTATCGGTAATATTGTATAAAACAGTAGATTTGCTCTAATTTATGTGTGCAGTTGAAGTTTTTAATTATTTTTGCTGCTTATGGCATGGGGGCACGGGCATTTAAAAACTTACATATTAAATTCCTTAAAGCTTAAAACTTGATACTTGTTTGTTTATCTACGTGTCCTCTAAAATTTTTGTGAAGTGAAATTAAAACAAATTTTAGTATATCAAACTAAGACATACATATCTTTTTTCTACGAAATGTACATGAACAAACAAATATGGCACGGGGAAAAAAAAACAAGGAAAGACTAAAGAAATTGAGTAGATATCTATATTTGCTTGACCCTTGAGCTTCAAAACATAAGTTAATTCGATTTACAACCAAGAAAATTGGACTATCTTGAAAATATAAAACATTTCAAACTCTCATAAAGATTTTATTTTTGTTTGTTACTTGCTTAACTTTCTTGGTTCTTCCCCTGTAGCATCAGCATAGGCTAGTTTATGCAGAAATTGTTATTTCTAAATATATTGCCTTAAAAAAATGATAAATAAAGATAAAATAATAAAAATTTTGTGATGATCTGTCTAAGGTCTTTAAACAGATAGGTGCGTTAAAAAAGCAATATTCGAAAAGGTGCTCGTTGAATATCATCGCAACAGAAAACGGCAACACTGAATTTTGCTTTTTTCATAACAAGTTACGGCAAGTTATATTAATTATTTAATTAGTTAAGTAATAAACCACAACAGTAGTTATATACTTTATATTTAGTTTTGTTTAGTTTTTCTTTTATAATATGAACAGGTAAGTATAAAACTTATTTTATGCGCCAAAGTATACTAAAATAGACACATTTTCAAAAACTTATAAGAGAATATGAGCCATAAGAATCAGATATCTTCCATGTATAGTATTCCATATAAGCCTATATTAATATAGTATTATCGTCATAGTATTCTTCCTGCAGTTTAATGTACGATGTTCTTGGGTTACTTTTGGAAGCTCACGTTCGGTGGCATTAGAGTCTGTTTGTAACCAATATATCCTTTAAGATGTGATTACTAAACCATTGATGGTTTCGACGATTATCATCTTCGTCTGTAACTAGCTACCGAATTTTCAATGTGCTTGCTTAATGACTGAACAGTGACACTCCCCAATTGTATATTCTCGTAAGCCTACCGTACTTTTAATTTAAGAGGAAAACTTACTAGCAATATTCGCTTTCTAAACCATTCTATTATTTTGTCTTATTTTTATACGAAAAATATGTATATTTGTGAAAATAGTATTGCACTATAACTGTCTAAGTTAGTCTTATTACCTTTTTTTAAAAAGTGAGATTTTTCAGGTATCTTCTTTTCCTCTAGACATTTGTTGAATAAGAGTTTCAGCACCCGTACCTCCTCCTCTTTTTTTTTTATTGTTTTTCATAGTCTTTAGTGTTGTTAATATTTCTTGATCTGTTATCTCTGATATTTCTTCTGCGTTAATATTGATTATATAAATATATATATATATATATATATATATATATATATATATATATATATATATATATAAATATATATATATATATATATATATATATATATATATATATATAGTATATATATATATTTGTATATAAACTCCTGGACAAAATTAACGCAACAATCTGAAAATTAATTTATCTTTTTCTTATGTCAGTTTTAAAGTTTATCGAATATTTGAATAGTAGGCTATGCATATTTTGTTTCGTTGTTCATGACAGAAATCAAAACAATTCGTTTAGATTTACAGTTTTAAAGAATTTTTTAGAAGATAAACAATTTTATGTAATAATGCGATAGATTTTCTTTAAAAGTAAGCTTATAAATTGTTCCCTTTTTCAAAGTAATACGTTTTTGTGGTAGACTGTTTTATTTTTGACCCCGAAGATTAGAAAAATGAATCGCACAAGGAATTTAACTGAACACGAGGTAGTGCGAGCCTCAGTTTTATTGGACGAGGGATATTGTCAGAGTTATGTTGCCAATTTGTTAGGCAAACATCGTTCCACAATAAGTCGTATAGTAAGACGCTTGAATGAAGTAGGAACTTATTCTAGAAGGCTAGGGCAAGGGCGAAAACGATGCACTAGCGACCTAGATGAACGTTTTATAATGCTTATATGCTTTAAGAAACAGGACTGTCACGAGTTCTATAAAGAAACGAACTCGAAGCTGCTCGCAATGTCAATGTTTAAAACAGTTAGAAGACGGTTAAATGAAGCTGGATTAAACAGTAGGAGACCAGCCACTGCGCCCTTGATTACTAGAGAGAACAGAGTTGCCAGGTTACGTTTCGCTCGAAATCACGAAAACTGGTCTGTGGATGATTGGAAACAAGTTTTCTTCACAGATGAAACTAGGGTTAGTCTAAAACATCCAGATAGTCGTGAGCGAGTATGGCGAAGACTAGGAGAGAGGGGTGCTCCTTGCAATATCTCTGCAAGGATTCCATTCGGCGGTGGCTCTGTTATGTTCTAGGGTAGCATCTGCTTTGATGCTCGCACAGAGTTAGTTCCTGTCCGTACGAGATCCATGAATGCTGACTACTATCTTGAAAATATTGTAATAGAACATGTGATGCCTTTCGGTCATTTTGTGGGGCCTAATTTCCTGTTTATGTAAGACAACGCTCGACCTCACGCGGCTAGGGAGGTACTCGATTATCTTAATCAAGTTGATATACGATTATGCAATGGCCACCAAAAAGCCCGGATCTGAATTCGATAGAACAAGTATAGGATCACTTTAAGAAAAATATGAAACGTCATATACCTGCACCTAGAAAAACCTGAGGGAACTTGAAAATACAGTTATCACAGAATGAGAGCAAATTCCTCAAGATTTTATCCAAAATTTAATTAGAAGCATGCCTAGGCGCATAAACGCTGTCATCTGAAGTAGAGGAGGCAACACACGCCACCAGTGTCCCAGTTACACCATTAATTTTGCTACTAGTGCCCAGTTTATTTTTTTCATTATTTCAACGATTTTGTTATTAGGTCTTAAGAATAATTTTAATTCGAATTTTATAGAGAAATTTGGTAGCTAATTCACTTTTAAAGTATCCTAATAAGTTTTTTCTAACTTTTAGTGTAACCAATGTTCATAAAAAATTATTAAAATTAATTCATTATAGAGATTTGTATGATTTAATATATTGTTGCGTTAATTTTGTCCAGGAGTGTATATATATATATATATATATATATATATATATATATATATATATATATATATATATATATATATATATATATATATATATATATATATATATATATATATATATATATATATATGTGTATATATATATATATATATATATATATATATATATATATATATATATATATATATATATATATATTCATCGCTTCCTTCTGCGTTAGTACACGATTTACAGCAGAGTTGTATAAAAACGGATTTAAAATGGGATGTTTCCTATTAAATCTGCCACTAGCATTATAATAAACATCACTGCATGCTAGTTTTTTGGTATTTCCAACTTTACTGAAGAAATTTTAAAGAAATATAGTGAAAAATCTGACACCATACAGAGCCGAACATACATACATATAGATGTTGATTTTTATATAAATAGTGAGCCTACTCAGTATATATCACCACTAAACCAAACACTTTATTTTTGCACTCGACGCGCGTTTCGCTAACCATGTTAGCTTCATCAGGAGCGATGATTGACTGTCAATCATCGCTCCTGATGAAGCTAACATGGTTAGCGAAACGCGCGTCGAGTGCAAAAATAAAGTGTTTGGTTTAGTGGTGATATATACTGAGTAGTATCATTGTGCCAAAGATTCCACATTCCCAACTTAGTAATAAATAGTGAGGATGAGATTTTTTCTACAGCTAGGTAGCTGAAATGGAATAACTAGTACGCAACAAGTACCGCTCAATAATAAATGGACTAGACGCTGTATATACCTAGTTTTTTAATGAAATAACACAGTACTTTTTCTATTTGCGCAAGTAGTTTTAGGTAACCAATATTTTCGGAAATGAATTTCACTAGTTCTGCATTAACTAGCCAAATTTTTGCTGTATATGCGCGTTCTTGCTTTTTGTTCATAGTTTTTTGTGCGTATTATCTAGCAGCTAAAAACTTTCTTGCTTTTATCTTTGCTTGATTTGAATTTGTAAAAATGTAGCCGCATTTATTTAATATTTAATCTATGCAAATAAAAAACAATTTATTTAACTGTATATTTCTTTCCATTTAATTGACTATTTAGAAGTGTGTATCAATTGCGAACGATTCGCACAAGACGATATTTTAAAATAGCTTATTTATTAAAAATAAACCAAATCTCTGCTACTCAGTATATATCACCACTATACCAAACAGTTTATTTTTGCACTCGACGTGCGGTACGCTAACCATGTTAGCATCTTCAGGAGCGATGATTGAGTCAATCATCACTTCTTACGAAGCTAACGTGGTTAGCGAAAGGCGCGTCTAGTGCATAAATACAGTGTTTTGTATATTGGTGACGTATACTTAATTATATATAAAATTATATATAACAATATACTAAATTTAAACTGACCAGGAAGGCTTTCAAACCACAAAAAAAGAAGCAACATGTTATTACTTAATAGCAGTACCTACTGAAACTCAATAATAAATTACATACGCGTTGTATAATTGGCGGGAACTTAACCAGATGTAAAGCATACTAGCGCCATCTGTCAATAGCCATATAAAGCAAGTAGCAGCTGCAAGTGAAACTCTTTATCTTTAAAATTTTTTAAAAAATGATACTTTAGTATATAAAACCACGATAAGGTGGTACATACTATTTTGTATTGAGTTTGCTTTACTTGTCCTAGATTCAAGTAGATTCACCCTATAATAATGGAAATTGTCGAGTCTGTTTAAGAGTACATGTAAATTGCCTCCCGAGATAAAACTGGACCCTAAATAATAGGTAAATTGCCTCCCACAAATTTTAGTTACCTGATATAGATGTGTAAATGGGGTCTCGATTAATAAATAATAAACATGGTTTATAAGTTTGATTTTATTGAAGAACAAAAAATGTAGGCAACAAATTAAAAGAAAGTACCTAATTCTAAGTTTTAAGATATAGCCTAAACCTTAAATCTACCTATAATACTAAAGTGTAAACTCACATGATGATATTTCACAAATATATATAATAAAATATACATAATATACGTATGGGATGGGCAGCATATGGAAAATTGAAATATGTACTGAATATGAACATTCCTCAAAGATCAGAAACCCAAATTTATAATCAATGTATCTTACCAGCTACAACGTATGGAGCTGAGACATGGGTTTTAACTAAAAGAACAGTAGAAAAACTACAAGTCCACCAACGAGCAATGGAAAGGAAGATGTTGAGTGTTACTTTGGAGGACAAGAAAACTAATAAATGGATTGGACAACAAACAAAGGTGGATTATATCACCAAACGGATAACATCTCTAAAATGGAGCTGGGCCGGCCATGTAGCGAGAGCGACGTATAAGTGGAGTGGCAAAATCACTAGGTAGAGACTATGGGGTGAAAAGCGAAGCATAGGAAGACCCCAACAGAGATGGAGCGACGATCTGAAGAGAATCGGAGGGCTTAACTGGTATCAACAAGCACAACATAGAGAAAAATGGAAAGATTTGAGAGAGGCCTATACCCGACAGTGGGTAGAGAGCGGCTGAAGGAAGAAGAAGAAGAAGAAAATACATAATATTCCATACAAATATATGTAATAATTAATCTTTAGCACCACAATGGAATTTGATACATTTGATAAAATGCATTCTGGTTATTTCGTTGTTTTTGTAAAGCTCGATCATTTTCGCAATTTTTTACATTGATATTATGAATTTTCGCAGTTAAATGAACACTTTGTAATTTCACATAAGTTTCTGTTTGAAATTCTTTAAGCTTTTATATAAAAATAAAAATATTTGGATGAGCTTTGTAGAAGGAGTCGTTAAAACGTTTGTGGAACGATTCACAAGCATTGGTAATGCGGGTAAGTTCCGCTGAATTTTCAGCCCAAAGATATGGAGAAAACAAAGTATCCTCTGATATGTAGTTGTCTATTAAATAATCAGAATATTTTTGAATATTTTCTAAGTCGGGTGCAACTAATAGCAAGTCAAGTACGAAACAATCGCTGACTTCATCCGGTTTTAAAAAAGTAAGGGCGAATGTCATTCGTAACCATTTTCCAACTTCAGAAGTTTCATCTTTATATGAACCTGTTAAACCGTATTCTTGGATTTTTCGATACCAACTTTTTTTGGTCACTTCTACTGTTAATAAGTAAACGGTAAAAACGGTTCACCTTTAGATGTTTCGATGTTGATCTCTCTTCCAGAATTTTAAAAGTATCCTCAATACTCTTCGGCAATGCAGGGTGTTTTTTCCGACGAGCGTTGTACATATTTCTTCTAATATAAGCAACGTCGGACGTAGTAACTTTTGATGGTAGATTTTCTTGTAGTACGCGCCGTATAATTTTGGCGAGTTTTTCTGACACATCTTCCACAGCTTTTATTTTACAGAACGTGTTAACAATTTGACGATGTAATTTTTCTATCTTTACGTCATGGCAATGTTCCTACACATGATTTGTAACGACAATATTGTTGTCCACTTCTCCCAGAGTAACAAGGAAAGATTTGCACGTTTTCTTTGTGCAAGTCCAACGCCTTTCACCACTTTTGGAAGTTTTATTTATAGTTGTTTAAAAGTAATAACTGTTTTCCTTTTTTACTTATTGGGATTCATGTTAAGAAAATGTTTCTCGTCTTTACTGATAGAATTTAGAAATCAAATTGACAAATATTATATCACTGTTTTTATTGGAAATCAAGATAAGCCAAGCCTCTTTCTTACAATTTTGAAAGTATAAAAAATTTCAGATAATGAATGTATACTTATTCTATCTTAACTTAAGCTCTTATAATAGGAATCCTATACTAACTTAACCTAGGAAATGTGTTTATATATATACATGAGTTTCTTAATGCTAGGACTTAGAACTAAGACTAAAAACTACCTTAGACCAAACTTACGCTTACTTAAACTAGGACGTAACAATGACTTAAATTAGGACTAATTTAAACTTAACCTAGACTGACAATCTTCTTGTCACGGCGGGCGAGGGGGGTCATCGTCTTCGTCCGAAAGCAGCGGGTCCGACGGTCTCGGGAACTGGCGGCTGGCGTGAGGTGGGAGTCGGAAGGCGTCCTTGATACGTGAGTTGGGGTGCTGGGACGCCTTTTCAAGGAACTTCTATTGAATTTTCCTCATGTGTGCCTTTACGGTAGGCACATCGGGGTCCCTATGAAATTGACGGTTCCTCATGAACCATGAGGCTCTCGTGATCATCCTCAGAGCCTTGTTCTGCACTGCTTGAGCTAAGCTCTCCTTGTTTTGGAGAGCTGACACCAGGTGGGGCAGGCCTGCTTTTACTATGGTTTTGTATACCAGAAGCTTGGTCCGTGGCAGCAACTTACTGGAGCGGTGACAGCTACATATACCACACTTTTTTGCAATATTGTATACCTACCCTTAATTACCGGAAAGTACCCATTAGGAAGATGAAAGATTTGGGAGGCAATCTACCTATAAATGAGGCTCATTAAATCTAACCATTTTTACTACTCCCTTTGGGGAGGCAATTTACCAATATCCGTGTTCATTGTTGACCCATTGTTAACCGGGGCAATAATGTAATCATGGGCGCATATATAAGATGGCAATAGGAAAATAAAAAAATGTTTTAATTCAGTTACATTTTATTATAATAATTAAAATTAAATTTTGTTTTAATTCAGTTACATTTTAATATAATGATTAGAATTAAAATATGAGAACTAATAATTAACTCTAAGAAACGAAAATAAATTACGAATAGGAAAATAATTAGGTATATGAAATTGTTGGCTATTCAAACTGTACATGCTATTAAAATAAGCTATTCCATGTCAGACTTGGAAGAATATCTTTGATCAACATTAACAATTATCGGATTAATTATTTGGTCAATAATGTTATCCAATTCTCACATTTTATTTTCTTCTCTAACGTGATTTACACATTTTTCCCAGTTCTCCTTCTTCGCATTACTTATCACATCACCAAATAAGGACTTGACATTTTAAGTGTTCTATTGTTTCTTGCGACTTCCCCCTTTACTTGTGCCCGTATCAATTCTATCGGATTTAATTCGCAATGATAAGGAGAAAATCGCAGTACTGTTATACCACGTGTCGTTAATATTGGCTAAATCTAAAAGTTCTCTTTTCACCGCATTATCCGAAATTCTGATATTTTTTTAGCGTAATCATTTCAATACATCCATTTTGCGCCAAGTACTTATTGGTAGTTTTTCTTGTAGTCTGGAATGATAACTCGCGTTACCCATAACAATAATCAAGTTTACTGGAATCAAATCTAACATTTGAGAAAACCATTCTTCAAAGACGTCAGCATCCATGTCCTCATGATAATCTCCGCTGCATTTAGATTTGAAGGTTAACAGGTCACCTTCAACAAATCCTTCCAAACTTCCGATGTGTGTGATAATGGGCTGACGTCCTTTTCCTAAGGGCGTATGTCCTTCGTTCAACCAAGATTCATCTAAATAACACAGGTCGGCAACCAAAAAACTGTACAGGATTTGTATACTGTTTCTTATAGATTTTTACTCACTAAAATCGGGAAAAATACTCGAAAAATTCCATCTCATCAGCTTTTCTTGCAAAACTCGTGTTTGTAGTTTCATTTAGAGCAGAGCTCGGCAAGACGTTGCCGTTCTAGATCTTGGTTGTATAAGCCACACTCAGTTTACATTTTGCATTTAAACGTGACTGTGCTCGTGTTTTTAGTTATATATTATGGCTCCAAGAGGTTGTGTTATTACTCCTGACAACTTTTGTTTTATTTGTAGTGAATACACTGTTAAAAGTCAACAAAGAAACATAAGTGATTTCGTGAAGAAAGTGTATTTACATAAAACTTCATGTTGAAACTTGGAGATCAAGACAAAGCCTAGGCTCCTCATCAGGTGTGCAGAAGGCGCGAGGAAGATCTTCGTTTGTGGTTTAAGGGTAAAAAACACTCATTTCGTTTTGGCATTCCTATGATATGGCGTGAGCAACAAAACCACACTACCGATTACTATTTCTGTTCGGTACATGTGAAAGGTTTCAATATAAAAAATAAAAAGAAAATGTCTTACCCAAACCTTAATTCAGCTATTTGTCCAGTGCCTCATAGCTCTGAAATATACCAGTTCCACACCTACCTTCCAGTTTTTATGATATCCAGAGTGATTCGGAGGACGAAAATACATTACCTCCCCAGGACGAATCTAGTTCAGATTTTTTTGTTGATGAGGGACCCCAACTTTTTTATCAGGGCGACCTCAATGACCTGGTTAGGGAGTTAGGCCTTTCTAAAGATGCTGCCGAATTGCTAAGGTCAAGACTAAAAAATAAAAACCTGCTGTCACCGGAACCTCATTTTCGTGGTACAGGCACCGAGAGAGAGAATTCACTACATTTTTCTCCAAAGAGGGAAATCTCGTTTTTTGTAGTGATGTTCAAGGGCTAATGAAGTGTTTTGAAATAGAATATGATTCATCTCAGTGGCCCCTATTCTTTGATTCGCCAAAAACAAGCCTCAAAGCAGTCTTGCTGCATAATGGGAATAAATTTGCTTGCACTTCCTGTAGGACACTCGGTGAATTTGCTTCCTTTGCTTGTGGGACAGTCGAGCCAGAGATTTTCATTGGACAAAAACTGACGGCCACTTTGAGACGCCTTACCCCCCGGCGAAAATAACGCCATTAAAACGACCTCGGTTCCTCCTGAAAAGGTTTTATTACCACCCCTTCATATTAAATTGGGGCTTATGAAGCAGTTTGTTAAATCACTGCCAAAAGATCGGGAATGTTTCAGATATCTATGTTCCAAGTTCCCAAAACTGTCTGAAGCCAAATTGAAAGAGGGAGTGTTTACTGGCCCCGACATACGAAAACTATTATCCGATCCCCTCTTTTTAGAAACAATGGGAGAAGAAGAAAAAGAAGCGTGGGACTCTTTCAAAGACGTAGTGCATAAGTTTTTGGATAATACTAAAGACCCTCACTACAAAACCCTTGTACCACACATGTTGGCGGCGTATAAAGCTCAAGGATGCAAGATGAGCTTAAAAGTTCATTTCTTACACTCCCATGTCGACTGTTTCCCAAAAACTTGGGAGCCTTCAGTTAAGAGCAGGGTGAAAGATTTCACCAGGATGTCCGTGATATCGAGAGATGCCACCAAGGAAGATGGGGCGTCAATATGCTAGCTGACTACTGTTGGATGCTGAAGCGGGAAACAGAAAATGGAAAGCCGAAGCATATTCGGAGAAGTATCAAAGAGAAGAAGAAAAGATTTCATAGGCAAAAAGAATGAACACGGAATGTTAAGTACATTTCATGAAGAAATTGTTTGTTTAATTATAAGAAATATTGTTTAGTTCATTGTAATAAAATGGTGGTTTTTTTCATTTGTGTTATACTGTTTTTATGCAAACACCTTGTAGTTTGCAAAAAAAAAACTGTACGTAATGGAGAGAAATGGAGATAATTTTTGGATTCAGCAGACTAGAAAACATAATATTTACCAAAAATATCCCATGCAGCTGAAAAAAAATATTTTTTTGCAGACCTGTGTAATATATTCGTTTCCCTTCTTGTCTAGCTTTTCGGATATTTCTTAAGTAATGTCTTCTCCAAGAGACAATATCATTTCTGTCTATTAAAGTAGATTTCCTAGAATGCTTTTTCCATTTGAAACCATATTGTTTTAAAATTTTCCATGGGGTGTTTCGACTCATTTTGGGATAAACTGGGTCTTCGTGGACCCAACAAAAAATTTCATCTAATATTGCAATTTCCTTGTTGAAAAAGAAGGCATGTACTTTACGTCTTATTTCTTGTTTCAAATCTCCTTCAATTTCAAATGTTGGTCGACCTGGAGATTTCATCGGCGATTTTAGCGATCCGTTTCTAGTTGCTTTTGTTATTTTATATACAGTTGATTTTGCAACACCCAACATTATAGCACTGTGTTCCACTATTTCGTCAACATTCGCACTGGAATGATTATGTTTCCGTGACTTAAAACAATTAAAAATCAATGTCTTTCCTTCTTTTTCTTCGACTTATTTTTAGGTGTAAGACCTGTTTTTTGGTATCGTCTATTATTCCACCGTTTTCTTGTGAGGTTAACTGCGAGCTATCCTCCAGCGTTTTGGTGATCTGCCTGGTGGTCTTCTGGTCTCCGGTTTTCCATTCCGTGCGATCTTGACTAACCAATCATCTATCATTCGGTTTATGTGCTCGTTCCACATTCTGCGTCTTTTCCTTGTCCATCTTACAATGTCCTCTGTTTCGCCTTCCGTTCTTATTGTTTCATTCCGTATCCTGTCGAGTGGTGTTTTTCCACATATAATTCTTAAAATTCTCATTTCACTCGTTGGTAGTGCACTTTTTGTCTTTGCGGTGTCGGGTCTGGTTTCGGCTGTGTAAATGATTATAGGTCTGAAGCAGGTTTTATAGATGCGTGATTTACTTTTTGTTGTCATGTTCTTGTTTTTCCACACAATGTCCCGTAGGCATATTTTTGATATTTGATTTGATTACTTTACTTGATCTCTTACTTCTGTTGTTAGGTTTCCAAAGCTTGAGATCGTCGCTCCTAAGTAATTAAGCAGCATTACTTGTTCTATAGGCTGGTTGTCTATTATTAACTTACATATTGTCTTTTCGTTTACTGACAATGGTCCTAATTTAGGTGAAATTGATTGCAAATTCTCCATCTGATCTCACTTCGTATGCTTGTACTCTGAACAACACCAAACTAAGTACTGTTAATATTACAATTTATTATAACCCACATCACCCCCAATAGATTACATGATATTATCTGACCCCACTCTTAATGCCTATGATTTATGCTTTTTACTATATATTATATCTATTATCACAATTTCCTAGAAACCCATATCACCCCCAATAGAATAAATTGTATTACCTGATCCCAGGTATAAATCTTAATACCTATTATTTCTACATATTTACTAAATAAAAGTAATAAAGGAGAAAATAGCAATCTGATAGTAGATATGCCTGTTGAATTTGTCATATTGGGTAATTTATTACTCCAGTCTTTTAAAGAGTATAGTGAAACAAAATACTTTCATCATTTTATTTTAAAGATATACGAATTACTATAATTGTGTTTTTGATATCCGAACAATTCATTGAGGCGCTAAATTTTTATATAGAATTTTGAATTTCTGGCTTATTTTGGTACGTTTTAATAAAATATTTTAGTATATAAATAAATATATATATATATATATATATATATATATATATATATATATATATATATATATATATATATATATATATATATATACGAGGCTGGTTTGAAAAGTCCGTGCAAAAATAAAAACTACTTATGTGTTTGGGGTAAACCTTTTTTATTTTTCGACATAGTCTCCTTTTAGGCTTATACACTTCGTCCAACGATGTTCTAGTTTGTTGATCCCTTCCGAATAATAGGATTTGTCCAAGTCTGCAAAATATCCATTAGTGTCTGCAATCACCTCCTCGTTTGAATTAAATCTTTGTCCCGCCAGCCATTTCTTCAAATTGAGGAACAAATAGTAGTCCGAGGGAGCCAAGTCTGGAGAATAGGACGGATGTGAAACGAGTTGGAATCCTATTTCCATTAATTTTGCGACCACAACTGCTGAGGTGTGTGCTGGTGCGTTGTCGTGATGGAAAAGGACTTTCTTGTGGGCTAATCGCGGACGTTTTTCTTGCAGCTCGGTTTTCAAACGGTCCAATAACGATGAATAATATTCACCTGTAATAGTTTTACCCTTTTCCAGATAGTCGATGAGGATTATCCCTTGCGAATCCCAAAAGACAGAGGGCATAACCTTTCCGGCCGAAGGAACGGTCTTCGCCTTTTTTGGTGCAGATTCCCCTTGGTAACCCATTGTTTAGATTGTTGTTTGGTCTCAGGAGTATAGTAATGTATCCAGGTTTCATCCACAGTGACGAAACGACGCTTAAAGTCCTCCGGATTCTTCTGGAACAGCTGCAAACCATCCTTGCAACACTTCACACTATTCCGTTTTTGGTCAAGCGTGAGCAATCGCGGCACCCATCTTGCGGATAGCTTTCTCATGTCCAAATGTTTATGCAAAATATTATGTACCCGTTCAGTCGAGATGCCCACAGCACTACCAATCTCACGCACCTTAACTCTTCTGTCATCCATCACCATATCATGGATTTGATCAATGATTTCTGGAATCGTAACCTCCACAGGCCGGCCAGAACGTTCAGCGTCACTTGTGCCCATATGGCCAGTCCGAAAATTTGAAACCACTTATGAACTATTCTAATCGAAGGGGCAGAGTCACCATAATGTTTATCAAGCTTCTCTTTTAGTCTCCTGAGGCGTTTTGCCTTTCATAAAGTAATGTTTAATCAGCACACGAAATTCTTTTTCGTCCATTTCTTGAAAATCACTCGACTTCCTTGATTCACACGAATGCCAAACACAAAGAAATAGACCAATATGGCTGAAACTTGGTGTGCGTTCATTCAAGAGATGCTACTAACTAAACATGACCTCGATACGCGCCGGTGGTGCCATCTCTCGGACTTTGCACGGACTTTTCAAACCAGCCTCGTATATATAATAAAATAAATAAATAAAAATATATTTATTCCTGCCAAGAAATCATAATTGTTATGCATTAAACTTAAACTTAATACTACGAGAACCAATACAGGAAAAGACAATTTCCCTAGTAGTAAAAACCAAATTATAAGGCAATAATGCATTTTAAGCGATACACAATTTTCTTAAAGAAGCACGTGCGTGCATCACCATTTCATAATCTACTATTAGTGCTTATTACAAATGTATTAGAACCATTTAAATACATACTTTATTTATTTTCTCAACAATGATCTTTTTTGTTATCAAACAACCAGTTAGTCAATTTATTTTTTACCAACCTATATGGCTTCACTTTCAGTTCGTGAGGAATTATATTAAAAATTCTCGGAGCAGAAAAAGATAGGGACCTTTGAGTAACACTAAAGCGGTTGATGGTACATACACATTGTTCAGGGTAATTAGTCTAGTATGAATAGAGTGATCAACTCTGTTTACCTTATGTTTGTTATTCAGTAAAATTCTTACCACCGATTTTATGTATAATTGCTTCAGCGACAAAACCCTAGCCCCATGGTATAGTTGATTCGTAGGAAATCTTCGAGGTTTAAACAAAAAAAATTTTTAGAACCCTTTTCTGGGTTAATGCTAAAGACGAAGATACCGAATCACGCACGGACCCCCAAACTACCAAACTATGGCCTATCACTAACTTCACAAGTGCTTTATATACATGTAATAAATATTTCTTGGGTAACCACTGCCTAATCTGATAAAACCTAAAATACATTTTTCGAATTTTACTTCTTTTATATTCTATGTGAGAATCCCATCTTAAATGCGAATCTAGGTATACACCCAAATATTTAATGTTATCGGTGGAGCAGATCTTCAGATTGCAATCACAAGCAGCAAAGTTATTACAGCCAGGTTTATGAATTTTTATAAAATTCTTGTCGGGATAATTCCTTTTATTAAACGTAAAGGCTATAAATTTTGATTTATTAATATTTAAGGTTAATGAGTTCAAATCCAACCACAACTTTACCTTACTCATAACCAATTCTGCCTTCTCAAAGACCCGGCCCCATACTTTATCCTGTAACATTATGACAGTATCGTCGGCATAACAAACCATAGATTCTTGAGATAAAATACGCAAAAGGGTATCTGTGTATATTGCAAAATAACAATGGCCCAAGCACTGTACCCTGCGGCACACCGCACTCAATTGGAAGTGATGAGCTCACTGATTCTCCTAATTTTACTTGTTGCGTACGTCCGATCTGATACGATTTTATTAGATCATACGGGATACCTCTAATTCCAATATGCTCAACTTTCTCCAACAATATGCGGTGAGACACAGTATCAGAAGCCTTTGTCAGGTCCAAGAATATCAAAAGTGATTTATTGCCATTTTTGAGGTTCTCAGAAATATGGTTTACTACCCTTATAAGAGCATCCTCAATGCCCAACTTCTGTCTAAAACCATACTGCGCATCGGATATTAATTTATTTTTATTTAAGTAATCGTCCAGGCGCAACTTGATTTATTTCTCAATAATTTTGCTCAAGTTGCTAATAATTGCAATGGCACGATAATTCGTAATTTCGGGCATATATATATATATATATATATATATATATATATATATATATATATATATATATATATATATATATATATATCCTCCTCAGATCCTAGAACAAAATAAAAAATGTTTAAATAAAGAAATAAATAAATAGAAAATACTACGTAGTTTTCACCGTGTGATTTAAAGACCATGAAAACCTCGATTTCACGGGGAATCACGGCAAGTATTAATATAACACATAGGCTGAAAAGTTTTTGGTTTAGTTACATTTTTTTGCAAAATTCGACTTTATTCATCAATATAGCTTCCTTCAAGAGCGGTACAATCAGCCCAACGGTTTTTTAACATTTCTCTATCTTTGTTGTAGAAGGACTTGCCTTTGCCTTCAAAATAGGCCTCAGATAAATTCTTCATTGGAGCCAAATCTCTTTCCCGCCAGCATTTTTTGAGGTCTGCGAATAGATAATAATCGCTGGGGGCAAAATCTGGATAATACGGTGGATGAAGAAGCAATTCAAATTTCAATTCATGCAATTTTGCCATCGTAACCATTGTCTTGTGACACAGTGAATTGTGTTGATGAAAGAGCACTTTTTTCTTGTTCATTTGGGGCTGTTTATTTGCCATATCTGCCTTCAAATGCACCAAAAACTTTATTCAATATTCGCAGATGATTTTTCCTTTCTCAATACACTCGATGAACATTATTCCATGCGCATCCCAAAATACAGAGGTTAGAACCTTCCCAGCCGACTGTTGTGCCGCTTCGGGCGGCTTTCACCGGTTGCTGTCTACCAATTTGATTCCGGTGTATAGTGGTGGATCTATGTTTCGCCAATTATCACTTGTATGAAAAAATCCTTTTTATTGCGCTTAAACAGGTCCAGACAGCCCTCAGAATCATCAACACGTTGTTGTTTTTTGGTCCACTGTTAGCAAACGCGGTAGCCATTTCGAACAGAGCTTTCTCATACCCAAATTTTCGGGCAAAATATGATCAGCACGTTCTTTTGATATTTCTAGGGTGTCAGCTATCTCACGCAATTTCACTTTACGGTCATCCAAAACAATTTTATGGCTTTTTTTATGTTTTCCGGTGTAACCACCTCATTTTGGCGTCCAGAGCCTTCAGCAGCATTTGTATCTGTACGACCTCGTTTAAATCCAGCATACCAATAAATGATGAATGATTTTCCAGGGGCAAACTCCCCGTAATACTTATCAAGCTATTGCTTTGCTTGAATGGTATTTTTCCCATCAAAAACAGTTTTTAATCAAGACACGAAATTCGATTTTTTTCATTGTTTTGAAAATATTAAAAGTAGCGTCACTAAAACCACTGTAACCTGTAAACCAATCGTCGAAATATCATAAAATTACTACTTCCTACAAATCATATGGATTTTATGAAAAGTGTGTCTTGTGTCACACCAAAAACATTTCAGCCTACGTGTTATAAATATATATATATATATATATATATATATATATATATATATATATATATATATATATATATATATATATATATATATATATATATATATCGGGTCTTCCATTAAGGACAACTTTTTTTTTGAAATAAAACGCAACCCATTTGAGACATTTCGAAAATTTTACTATCGGGTTGAAGTACAATCAAAACATTTATGTATGGAATTCGACTTCATTCATATATCCACCACGGGCACGTTTGCAGCGGTCGATTCGTTGAACCCAATTTTCGATGACTCGGCCACACATTTCGACGGAAACGGCCGCTATCTCTCTTTCAGTATTGGCTCTGAGCTCCTCTAACGACGCAGGCTTGTTAGCATAGACCAATGATTTAACGTATCCCCATAAAAAGAAGTCTAGAGGTGTTAAATCACACGATCTAGGCGGCCATTCGACGGGACCATTTCTCGATATCAGACGTTCACCGAATTTAGATTGCAGTAAGTCGATTGTTACACCCGTTGTGTGACTTGTGGTGCCGTCTTGTTGAAACCACATATCATTAATGTCTAGCCCATGCAATTGATCAAAGAAATAACGTTGCAACTCTGTAGCGATTTCCATTCATGTAACGTGACGGTTATTTTCATCAACGAAAAAGAACGGCCCAATGACACCACCGGCATGAAAACGGCACCAAACAGTAATTTCTTGTGGATGAAGTGATGTTTCTTCAAGCACATGAGGGTTTTCACCTGACCAATAACGCATATTCTGTTTGTTGACGAAGCCGTTTATCCAAAAATGTGCTTCATCACTAAAGATGATTTTGCGATGAAACTGGTCATCTTCTTCCAACATTTCTAGAGCCCAATTCGAGAACGTACGTCGCTTCATATGATCGAGTGGCTTTAGTTCTTGAGTTAACTTTAACTTATAAGGGTGCAGGCCAAGATCCTTTCGCAAAATTCGCCATAGTGTGGTCTGAGCGATGCCCAATTCTTGAGAACGCCGTGAAATCGACTGTTTTGGTTCGTTTGAGATGGACGCTTAAACGGCAGCAATATTCTGGCCACTTCGACCAACCCGTTGTCTCACTGGCACGGAAACATCCAGCAGCGAATATGTTAACTCAAATTTTTTCACTAGACTATGAATTGCTTGTCTGCTGGGACGAGAATTACGACCAAAAATTGGCGTTAACGCTCTTAAAGTTGCAGTCACCGAGTCCAAATTTTAGTAGTAAATTTTAATTATTTGTAAACGTTGTTCGTTCGTGTACTTCACCATGATGAAAATGTTGACTTTACTGAATGTTTTGACGTTGACAGTTCGGTGATTGGCTTAAGGGTGCGTTCACAGTTAAATTTCAAAGTTGTCAAGTCCCAAATGGAAGACCTTTTATATATATATATATATATATATATATATATATATATATATATATATATATATATATATATATATTTACATATATATATATATATATATATATATATATATATATATATATATATATATATATATATATATATATATATATATATATATATATATATATATATATATATATATATATATACATATAGATATATATATATATATATATATATATATATACAGTGCGACCTCGATAATCCGGACTAATTAAAACCGCGGTGATCCGAATTAGTAAATAATTCGAATTACTGAAGCAAGACATTATTTATATTAAAAAAACGAATCATTTAATATGAAACAACTAAAAAATAGTACATACATAGAATAATATTTAAAATAGAAGCATATCTTATCAAGTTTTATCTTATTTCGTAAAAAAAAATTTGTAATTTTTGTTTGCTTGACCCTTCTTTGGGTCATCATAAGAGCAATTTCTTTTAATCTTTGAAGTACAAGAACATCACTTAGAGGGATATCATTTTCTTCCGCCCATCTCATGCACATTGAAACTTTTAACTGCCTCATCATTCTTCACAGTGTTCTTAACAGTCTGGTTTGTATTAGTATTTAACTCTGAACCTTCATTATCACTCTCGTGTTGGTCATCTGTATCATCTGTGTCTTCCAGTGGTAACAAATCTTCATCATTTTCAAGCCAATTACGTATTTCCACGTTTGTGAGATTCTGCTCAGTGAGAACATTTAGCATATTTGAAACATCTGTTTCATATTTATGAATTAACAAAAAAAATACTAAAAAAAAAATTTCAGGCTTTACTTTTCATTTCTTTATTCGTGGAAAGCAAATTGTGCCGCAATTCACTCAGAGGAATCAGATCTTCAGCATCAAATTCAGTGTCTGAGTTGGTATCTGCCACATAAGCCATAATTTTGTGCCAGCACTTTTTCAAGACTTGAGGGGAGGCTTTTTCCCATGAATTGCATAGTAGACATACTTTTAGGTTAATGCTTTTTAATAACCTAACAAGGTTCTCTTCATTATTTGATAGAATATGGGCTAAAAGACTTTTCCGATAAATAATTTTGTCAGACTGATTACATCTTGGTCCATAGCTGCAAAAGTGCAGTACAATTTGGTGGAAGAAATAATGTTGTAAACTGTCCATCCTCACTAGTCAGCTCTTCTATAGTTCCATGGCTCACAGCGTTATCAACGATTAGCAGGGCTCTTTCAGGCAAGTTGAGACTTGTTAAGTGACTTTCGACTTGACGAATGAAAGAATGATGAAACCAGTCTAAGAAAATAGCTGTAGTCATCTATGCATGCAGATGATTTGAACTCAACAGGTATGTTCACATTTTAAAAGCCCTCGGATTTTTTGCCTTTCCTATCACTAACAATTTTAATTTTTGTGATCCATCAGCATTGCAACATGCTAGAAAGGTAACGCGTTCTTTGTTTATTTTTCGACCTGGTGCGGTCTTTTCCTGAGAACGAACCAGAGTTTTTTCAGGCAACATTGTCCAATACAGAGCTGATTCATCTGCATTGTATATTTGAGTAGGTCCAAGGTTTAATTCTTTTATCTTATCTGCGAATAAAGTTAGGAAAGGATCGACGGCACTTTCATCATTGGATAGTTTTTCGCCACAAACTTTTAAAGCACGCAGACCATGTCTTTTTTTGAAGTTAGAAATCCAGCCTCTACTAGCTCTAAAATTATCATTCCCTTAGGTTTCAGTGTAAAACTGTTTTGCTTTGTCTGATAAAATTTCGTAGGAAATTGGGACGTGCCTTGATCGTTGCGTACAAAACCATGTATACAAACGAGATTCCATTTCTGGAGCATTCCAGACTTTTTTCAAAATTTTTTGATCAGTACTTTTCGAGATAAGGTGGAGGGACAGCGATTTTTCGCGACATTTTAAAATAATGCAAAGAAAAGTGAGTATATAATGTATATATATATATGTATATATATATGTATATAAATATAAATAATATATAAATATATATATATATATATATATATATAATAAAATATTATATATAATTATAGATATTGTATATATACATCCAAGTACTACATTATATATATATATATATATATATATATATATATATATATATATATATATATATATATATATTACTCGTGTTTTCACAAGCTTTCATTTGACACCACACTCCATTTTTTTCACTTCCGATTTCACCCCCTCAAAACTAACCTAAACTAAAAAAAAATTAACTTTCAAAACTACACGGCTTTGATGAGGCCATCAATTTCTATATTATTACCAAATTTCAACTTTCTATAACAAATAGTTTCAGAGAGAAAAAAAAAAGACAGACAGATGAACAGACAGACCGACAGACAGACAAACAAACAGACACTGAAGTCATCTTATAAGTGTTTCGTACGGAACACTAATAAAATAATTGTTTGATTCTACTACCTATTCAATATCCATAAGTCAGAAACTTTTTGAACCTTACTACGTTTATTTTTTATCGTCCACCCTTCCGCCTCATTACATCGAGTTGCATTTTACCCTTAAAACCGTTTTTAAAATTTTTATCCTTCATAATAACATATATGACATTTCTTCATACAGAGACTTAGAAAATTCAAATTCAGATTAAGCGCACCAAAAACCTATAAGAAAGTTTACTCTCGTCTCAAGGTCTGGAATTTCATCCAATTTTGTTAGCTTGTGTTATTATATCTAAATAGTTAGATAAGATAGTATGTTGTTTACCTTTTTAAGCGGCCCATAGACGGTCAATATTATTGTGCAATATGGATTGCACAATATTTTGACAGCTGCCCTTAAACATTCGATATTATGGCACAATAATTGGGTTTGTACAATAAATAGAATCATATGGAGGCGATATTGATGGTTGTGCAATATTTTGCGCAATCACCAGTACAGACGAACAATGTGCTTGACAATATTGTCAGTCCTCGCCGGTATTCTGAAGTGCAGTCATGTTGAGTGACACTGAACTCTGTTGTTTAATTGCTGTGGACGTTATTAGTGCGAAAAAAAAAAGAAAAAGAAGATACGAAGAAAATGGGTCAAACAGTGGTTTATTGATAGGGAGAAGTACACCCACGAAAAATTACTCAATGAACTCAAAATCTGTGAACCGAATGATTTTCGCAACTTTTTACGCATGGACGGTGAATTATTGGATGAACTCCTTGCTTTGGTTATTCCTAAAATCGAGAAACAGGACACTGCCATACGCAATGCTATTCCTGCAAGTCAACGTTTGTCTATAACCTTGAAGACATGCTGCTGTTTCACCTCAGTCCATAGGTTGCATTGTTATATAGACTTGCACTGCTCTGATCAACTGCCTTAAGGAATACGTAAAAGTAAGCACTTTATTTGACAAAATTTATTTATTTTGACATTGATATATTTAACATTTATATTGACAATTTATTGAAGCAATTTATTTGACAATTTATTTGGCATGAATTTGGAAAATAACTGGAAAATAACTTCATTATTGAAACGTAGCAAAATAGGTGCTTGTGTTTTGCGAAGAGGATTCTGTGGTGGAATCATACTGACCGTATGGCGGGATATTGAGAGGGATTGTAGGGATGGACTGAACACCGTATGAGGTGGACGCACGTGTGGCGTTAATTTCCATCGAACTACAATGTAAGGTCACCATTTTGTCCCTCGAATATAATATCATTGATGGCCTTCTTTGCAAGCAACTGCTCTGGCGAATCTATTTTTCGGACTTCGACTGTCCAAGCTGCAGCTATTTTATTGTCCCATATTATAAAGGCTTATATATTGCTTTTTCTGTCATTTTTTCCGCATTATCTCCAATTATTTCGCCTTATCTACCATAATCTCGAATTCTCCCGTAATACAGGGGCTTATATCTCTTTATCTATCATTATTCCGGCCATTCTCCAAATATTTCTCCTTATCTCCCAGGATCTCCAACTTTCCCATAACATAAAGGCTTATATATTGCCTTTTCTGTCATTTTTTCCGCATTATCTCCAATTATTTCGCCTTATCTACCATAATCTCGAATTCTCCCGTAATACAGGGGCTTATATCTCTTTATCTATCATTATTCCGGCGATTCTACAAATATTTCTCCTTATCTCCCAGGATCCCCAACTTTCCCATATTATAAAGGCTTATATATTGCCTTTTCTGTCATTTTTCCGCATTATCTCCAATTATTTCGCCCTATCTACCATAATCTCGAATTCTCCCGTAATACAGGGGTTTATATCTCTTTATCTATCATTATTCCGGCCATTCTCCAAATATTTCTCCTTATCTCTCAGGATCTCCAACTTTCCCATATTATAAAGGCTTATATATTGCCTTTTCTGTCATTTTTTTTTCCGCATTATCTCCAATTATTTCGCCTTATCTACCATAATCTCGAATTCTCCCGTAATACAGGGGCTTATATCTCTTTATCTATCATTATTCCGGCCATTCTCCAAATATTTCTCCTTATCTCCCAGGATCGATCTCCAACTTTCCTATATTATAAAGGCTTATATATTGCCTTTTCTGTCATTTTTCCGCATTATCTCCAATTATTTCGCCTTATCTACCATAATCTCGAATTCTCCCGTAATACAGGGGCTTATATCTCTTTATCTATCATTATTCCGGCCACTCTCCAAATATTTCTCCTTATCTCCCAAGATCTCCAACTTTCCCCTATTATAAAGTCTTATATATTGCCTTTTCTGTCATTTTTCCGCATTATCTCCAATTATTTCGCCCTATCTACCATAATCTCGAATTCTCCCGTAATACAGGGGTTTATATCTCTTTATCTATCATTATTCCGGCCATTCTCCAAATATTTCTCCTTATCTCCCAGGATCTCCAACTTTCCCATATTATAAAGGCTTATATATTGCCTTTTCTGTCATTTTTCCGCATTATCTCCAATTATTCCGCCTTATCTACCATAATCTCGAATTTTCCCGTAATACAGGAGCTTATATCTCTTTATCTATCATTATTCCCGCCATTCTCCAAATATTTCTCCTTATCTCCCATGATCTCCAACTTTCCCATATTATAAAGGCTTATATATTGCCTTTTCTGTCATTTTTCCGCATTATCTCCAATTATTTCGCCTTGTCTACCATAATCTCGAATTCTCCCGTAATACAGGGGCTTATATCTCTTTATCTATCATTATTCCGGCCATTCTCCAAATATTTCTCCTTATCTGCCAGGATCTCCAACTTTCCCATATTATAAAGGCTTATATATTGCCTTTTCTGTCATTTTTCCGCATTATCTCCAATTATTTCGCCTTATCTACCATAATCTCGAATTTTCCCATAATACAGGGGCTTATATCTCTTTATCTATCATTATTCCGGCCATTTTCCAAATATTTCTCCTTATCTCCCAGGATCTCCGACTTTCCCATATTATAAAGGCTTATATATTGCCTTTTCTGTCATTTTTCCGCATTATCTCCAATTATTTCGCCTTATCTACCATAATCTCGAATTCTCCCGTAATACAAGAGCTTATATCTCTTTATCTATCATTATTCCAAAAGCCATTCCGGCCATTCTCCAAATATTTCTCCTTATCTCCCAGGATCTCCAACTTTCCCATATTATAAAGGCTTATATATTGTCTTTTCTGTCATTTTTTCCGCATTATCTCCAATTATTTCGCCCTATCTACCATAATCTCGAATTCTCCCGTAATACAGGGGCTTATATCTCTTTTTCTATCATTATTCCGACCATTCTCCAAATATTTCTCCTTATCTCCCAGGATCTCCAACTTTCTGGTGGTTGCTCAAGGCGCTTGCAAGCTAATTTCACCAGCTCCCATGCGGATCTCCCTTTTTTGTCCTTTTTCTTGAGAGGTCCATTTTGAACCTGGAAAAAAATGAAAACCATGAAATTTTCCGTCGCCTTGAAATATTTTTATTTTCTGTTTTGCAGATACCAAAGTCAGAAGAAGAATGGAAAGAAATGCGCGAGATTTCAATGATCAGTAGAATTTTCCAAACTGCCTGGGAGCGATTGATGGGAAACATATTGCAATAAAGAAACCCTACAAATGGGGAGCACTTTACTTCAACTATAAAAAAAATTCTTCAGTGTTGTGATGATGACAGTAGCAAATGCGAATTATGAGTTCATCATGGTTGATGTGGGTATCAATGGGCGAATATCAGACGGCGCACAATGGGGTTAATGCGTTATTTTTCGGTCATTTGCTTATAACTTCCACATTTGTTATTGAAATGACTTCAAACTTAATACACATAATGTACGATTAATATATGTTCAGTATATGAAATAAAAATCATATTATATACTGTTATCGCGTGCGCGATAAAGCGTAAAGATGATTATTTCAAAATACTAGACAACAAATTGAAAATTTTTTCTATTACATGAGTGCGAATAGTCATTTTCAATGTATTTTTGCCTGCTGAACACGAATCCGTTGTCCAAATTTGGCTACCGCGTCGTAATTTTGAGAAAAAAAAAATGACAGAAATTTGCAAAAAAAAACGACGGTTTCAAGGATTTTCATGACATAACACAGGCACAAATATTTTTCTCATAAATTTCATTAATACTACGCGTAAGTATCAACATTTAGCTTTAAAATGCCTTTTGTTTCGTTTTGGTACATTTTTTTTATTTTCGAGGTATAGCTAAAATTAGAAACACTGGTTGCGCTTACGCAACATTAATATCATTGTCCCGTGTTACGATTGCCCTACGCATGCGACATGTAACGGAACATTAACCCATCAAAATACACTCATGAAGCGAATAATATTTCGAATATCAATTATCTGCTCTTAGCGTTACCCAGGATCAACGACGTGGACGTGACAGATATTTGATCCCTCGGGGTGCTTGATTTTTGTGAGTGAATTATCTTTACGCTTTATCGTGCTCGTGATAATAAATTGTATGATTTTGATTTCATATTTCTGAAAATATATAAATCGTACATTATGTGTATTAAATTGAAGTCATTCCATTGACAAATGTCGAAGTTATGAGCAAATGACCGAAAAATGTCGCATTTGTCTCACTATGGCGTCACACACTCGCTTGAGATCGAAATTTCAAAGTAGTCAAGCCGCGTTGCCGAAAAGAGGCAACAAGAGTTTAATTGCCCTTTTTTTAGAAGTGTACACTTCATAAGAAATGAGGAGTATATCGTCATTTTTTCATTTCATTGGAATATTGCCCGAGAGAAATGGCTGAGTGGAGTACGTTAGATCAAGTCGGGGGAACTTTAATGTCCATTTCTTTACCAAACGGGGACGAAGGGGGATAAAAATAGGATATCTCCGGAAACTAGAGACTTTGCCGTATCAGATGGTGAAAGCGCCATCTCATTCCACCTCATTCCAAAAACTTTATACATCTTTGAATATTGAAGTAAAAATAATTTTTTGTGTCGAATATCTCAAATGTTTATTAATATATTGTAGCACTCCAATGACGTTACACTAAGATTAATTTGTTGTTTGAAACCTAATAAACAAGTTCTAGTAAGCGTTTAACTCATATTCGTAGTTATGTTGTCCACAGAGAATTTAGAATGTAATTTCTCGAATTACAGAAATTCCAATATTGACGAAAATGTCACACTTCAATGGATAATTTTAAGGAAGGCAGAAGGAATAAATTAGTTATAAACATATTTATGTATGGTTTATGATATATATTAAAGGAAAAAAATCGTCAATATTCGAAAAATACATCTTTAATTTTTTCATCCAATATACGATTTTTTACGCCGTCGCCCCAATGTGCGGCGGTGCACTTAGTTACACGAAGTTCGGGAAAACCCTTTCATATAATACAATTGGAATTCCGGAACCTGAACAACTGCCGAATAGTCAGAAAGTATTGCCATTCGATGACGCTTTTGCAATGACAAAAAATTTAATGAAACCCGACCCTCAAGCAGGATTAAATTTGGAGAGGAAAGTTCTCAGCTATCGATTAAATCGTGCACGTCGTGTGGGTCGAAAATACCCTCGGCATTTTGGTCAGCAGATTTGGTGTACTACAGAATACTATACGATTGACTCCAGAAAAGGCTCGAATAATTGTCATGACGTGTTGTTATTTACACAACTTTTTACGAAAACGCCATCGGCGAGCTTACGTTACTAGAAATTATATACGAGTAGATAGTGAGGATTTGCAGGCCGGCGTTGTCACAAGCGGAACATGCAGGGATGTTGTCAATGAGACAACACCGTTTCAGCCAACTAACTTCAGAAATGCTTCTACAAGTGCTAAGGTGGTTAGAGATACCTATTGTAATTTCTTCAACAATGAAGGCCAGGTTTCATGGCAATGGAAGATAGTAGACTCAACTACCTCTACCAACAATTGAAAATTATATTTTTAAAAAAGTAAAATGAAATAGTAAAAATGTAAAGTAAAAAAGTTGTGTCACCATAATTATGTTGTAATTGCACTAAAAATGATTTAGCATAAATTATGAACATGAAATAATTAGTTACCGAAATAGAAATAAATAAAAAAAAATTATACGATGAAAATGTAGTTATAATCTATCTATACTCGTATAATAATTTCTGTATGTACGTATGTGTGTATCTTGTGAATATAATAAACTACTTACTGCGCCTTCGCCGGTTTCAATTGCATTGCCACTATCCATGCCAGAGTCGTTGATCCAGTGTCCTCAGCTATGTCCATCGTGCTGATTGACGCGGTTGGTGTTTCTTGAGATTGAAGAAACCTCATTTCTTCAAAGTACCATAGTGAAGGTTCAACATCCTCTGCACCTTCACCACTCTTTCCGGAAGTTTGTCCGCAAAGAATTTACTTTTTTGACAACATCTTGCTTCTCGGCATCCGGGTACTTTTCGCGATATTTCTCTACCAGCACGTCATATTGCTCACCTTTTTTAATGCGATTAGTATAATCTTTGCATTTAACATCCATAGAGCTGGAAGTCCATGGTAAACTTCGATAAAGTCCAAAATGAACTGTTCATCCAATTTTTTATCCGCCATCACGACGCGTTGGCTACCACCTGTTGATACCGACTGACGGGATATTGCACAATCCTGCCCACAGACGGCACAGTGTTTTCCAGGTGGCGCAATATATTTAAAAAATTTTGATTTCGTACACTCTATTGCACAACCTTTCAATACTGTCTACACATGTTCAGTTATATTGCACAAACCCATTTATTATGCAATAATATTGACCGTCTATGGGACGCTTTAGTTTGAAGATGTTATTTTTTTCTATTATTATATTATTAATGTGAATTGGTTCAGTAAATGGATTCTGTTGTGCAAATAAATGACATAAAGCAATAAGTAATATATCACCCACCACTCGGCTGCTATTTTAGGTTCATAAAAAAAGAGGCTTGTTCTTAAAAACCACCTGAATAATCAATATTCAAGAAAATAAACACTCTGTCCACATTAATGGAGGTACGGATTACGGTCTGACCAGACGTGGAAACCGGTTATTTTACTTGGTCAAGTCCAATTAAAACCAGTAATGGTTTGTGACCCCACAGACTCTTTGGTATTCTAACAACGAAGATTAAAGATGCGTAAAGATATCCAATGCAATCGTAAACTAGTTCCAAGAACCATTCTCATTTCTGGGCTACTAAAACTTATTTTATTTGATTTCTTTTTTTTATAGCAATGTTCAAATTTGATTTAAAAAATAAATTAAAAAAAAACGATTAAGTGCAAATTGAACTTGCACAATTAGTGTTCCGTACGTTGATTTCTTTTAAAATAAAAAATGTTGTTACGGTGGTATAAAACGATCAGTGACTTCACAAAACACACCCCAAATGAGTTTTCAACAAAGTTTGCTTCCAATCTTTACTGAAAATTGATGACCTTGAGATTTTTGTTTTTTTTTATATACCAGATAAATTATTAAAGGTAATGCACTCGTGATAAAATTTTGGGTGGTCAATCTACACCCCCTGGAGAATATTCCGGAATTTTTTCAAAATTTTTTGATCAGTATTTTTTCGAGATAAGGTGGATTCTGTTGTGCAAATCAATGACATAAAGCAATAAGTAATATATCACCCACCACTCGGCTGCTATTTTAGGTTTATAAAAAAAGAGGCTTGTTCTTAGAAACCACATGAATAATCAATATTCAAGAAAATAAACACTCTGTCCACATTAATGTACGATTTTTCGCGATTTTTTAAAAATAATACAAAGAAAAGTGTGCTCAAATATTACATTATATATATTTTTTACTCGTATTTTTACAAGCTTTCATTTGATACCGCACTCGATGACCTACTAAAAAATTTTTTTTTTCACTTCCGATTTCACCCCCCAAAACTAACCCCTTAAGTCAGTCATCGCTCCTGATGAAGCTAACATGGTTAGCGAAACGCGCGTCGAGTGCAAAAATAAAGTGTTTGGTGTAGTGGTGATATATACTGAGTAGTATCATTGTGCCAAAGATTCCACATTCCCAACTTAGTAACCCCTTAAGTCAAAATTTGACCTTCAAAACTACACGGCTTTGATGAGGCCATCAATTCCTATATTATTATCAAATTTCAACTTTCTATGACAAATAGTTTCGGAGAAAGTCGAATGTGACAGACAGACAGAGAGACAGATACCGAAGTGATCTTATAAGTGTTCCGTACGCAACACTAAAAAGGAATTACATATCTCGAAGCAAAAAAATGTTGAGACTTTGATACAAAACTTAGGGCTTACATTTTTTCACAGTATGTTTTTAACTTACGACAAAAACAAATTTTTGTTTCCTAGGGTTGAATTAGGAGAGATTAGTCTTATGTTTCCTGCTCTTTTAACATTTTTTTATTTTCATTATAGTCTATCCTTCTCGCACTGCTGCCTTAGATGGGATAAAATGGTGACAAATATGGACCGAGTACAAGTCTTTTGAAGCCTTTCTAGAAGAAAAAGTCAGGTGAATTAAATTCGTACCTGTCCCCCTTTTTGAGACAAACGAAAAATAAAAATTTAAAAGCGAGGCAGTAAATAAACTCAGGCTTTTCATTTAAGATTGTATCATCTCTAAAGGGTTAACCATTTTATAAATTGATATAATTTTGTTCCTATGACTTTTACGATCATAAGTGGTATAGAAGTCGAACCAGTAAGAGAATTAGAAACGTTTGATACCGTAAGTTTTTATCCCAATTATTTAAACAAATATCGCATTTTATTATTATTTCTCTCTTCTCGGCTCCTAGTTTTTTGTATTTTTTATTCAATTTTTAAGTTATAGGTCTAATTTTATTCATTAAACTATTCCAGTTCCATTCACTGAGAAAATTTAAAAAAAAAAAACTTTTTTTATGAAATTATTGTCATTTGTTTATTTGTATAGCTATAATAAAGACTCAAAATTTTATGAAGAAAGAGCAGTAGCTTGATGAAAAAATTTTTGTGCCTCCATTGCGACATGTATTGCATGCACTACATGGTGCAATACTCTTTTTGAACATGCAAAAGGTTTTTACAAAGACCTTTACCTACTATGCCCGAATATGAAGATATCATATACCTAGAAATACAATCAATCAATATCATCGCAGAGCTCTGTTGGAGAAATTATGTGTCATCAAGGGCATAGGACATAAACGTGAGTTTTCAAATGATATAAACAAAAACAATGGATTGTATGGACCTCCAAGAATGACCAAACTCGCAAAATCTGAGATTATAAATAAGAAAGCAAGTGATTCCTTAAAACTTTATATAATATGTTTTGGGAAGATCAAAAAAGGCCGAAGATACTCTTGTAAAACGTATCCTTGAAAATGTGCTGGAAATCGTTGGTCAAGTATCGAATAAACATCGAGAGCAAATCGCTCTTCGTAACTTCTGTTATACAGAATAAAATTTAAAAAAAAACGGGTCAAGTGCAAGTTGAACTTGCGCAATTAGTGTTCCGTACGTTGATTGCTTTTCAAATAAAAAATTTTGTTACAGGGGTATAAAATGATCAGTGACTTCACAAAAACACACCCCAAATGAATTTTCAACAAAGTTTGTTTCCAATCTTTACTGAAATCTGATGACCTTGCAATTTTTGTTTTTTTTTATATACCAGATAAATTATTAAAGATAATGCACTCGTGATAATTTTCGTTCAATTTACACCCCGTGGAGAATATTCCAGAATTTTTTCAAAATTTTTTGATAAGTACTTTTCGAGATAAGGCGGGTGGACAGCGATTTTTCGCGGTTTTTTTAAAAATAATACAAAGAAAAGTGCGCAAGTATTACATTAAATATATTTTTTTCTCGTGTTTTCACAAGCTTTCATTTGACACCACACTCGTTTACCTAGTAAACAATTTTTTTTTTCAATTCCGATTTCACCCCCCAAAACTAACCCCTTAAGTCAAAATTTAACTTTCAAAATTACATGGCTCTGATGAGGCCATCAATTCCTATGTTATTACCAAATTTCAACTTTCTATGACAAATAGTTTCGGAGAAAATCGGGTGTGGCAGACGGACAGACGGACAGACAGACGGACAGACACCGAAGTTATCTTATAAGTGTTCCGTACGGAACACTAAAAAGAAGTCGATCATCGTCATATTATGCCACTAAAAACACTAAATTAAGTTTGAGCGCTACTGCTATTTGTTAATAAAATTTTGAGTATTTATTCTAGCTATACAAATAAACAGAAGGCAATAACTTTTTTCTTTAAATTTTTTCTCAGTGAATCGATTCGTAATAATTTAAAGAATAAAAAATTAGCCCTGTAATTTAAAAAATGAAAAAAAATAGAAAACATTGGGAGCTCAGAAGAGAGAAAAAATAAAAAATGCGATATTTGTTTAAATAATTGAGATAAAAACTTTTAAATGGTATCAAAAGTTTCTAATTTTCTCACTGATTCAACTTCTGTACTACTTATGATTGTAAAAATTATTCGAGAAAATTATATTAATTTGTAAAATAGGTAACCCTTTAGAGGTGATACAGCCTTAAACGAAAGGCCTGCGGTCATTTACTGGCTTGCTTTAAATATTTATTTTTCGTTTTATCCTAAAAGGGAGCAGGTACGATTTTATTTCACCTGAATTTTTCTTCCAGAAAAGCTACAAAAGACTTGTACTCGGTCTATATTTTGTCACCATTTTATCTCATCTAAATTTTCTTCAGGACCGCGGTACTCGGTTAGCCGATATTTGTATAAATTAGTTTGTTACCCTAACTTAAAGACGACAAGTCTAAAATTACAAATTAGGGAACATAATAATTAAAAATTAAAAATTGAAATACATACAAAGCATTAAAAGATAAAAAATTCAAAAATTTGTATTAGGAAAACCGTTATTAAGGTAGCTTAGTTGTAAATCCAATTTTCTTAAGAATTTCATGAAACTGAAATATGATGTTAATCTAAATGTTTTTCATTTAATTAAAAAAAAAATTTTTTTGAACGATTGTAAAGCGAGATATTCATAATTAAAGAGCACATAATTAACATGCAGTAGGCTAATGAAGTATAAAATAACCGGTCAAGTGCAAGTTGAACTTGCGCAATTAGTGTGCCGTACGTTGATTGCTTTTAGCATAAAAAAATGTTGTAACGGAAGTATAAAATGATCAGTGATTTCACAAAACACACCCCAAATGAGTTTTCAACAAAGTTTGTTTCCAATCTTTACTGGAAACTGATGACTTTGAAATATTTGTTTTTTTTTATATACCATATAAATTATTAAAGGTAATGCACTCGTGATAATTTTCGTTCAATCTACACCCCGTGGAGAATATTCCAGAATTTTTTCAAAATTTCTTGATCAGGACTTTTTGAGATAAGGGGGGGGGACAGCGATTTTTCGCGATGTTTTAAAAATAATACACAGAAAAGTGTGCGCAAGTATTACATTATATATATATATATATATATATATATATATATATATATATATATATATATATATAATATATATTTTTACTCGTGTTTTTACAAGCTTTCATTTGACACGATGAACTAGTAAAAAAAATTCTTTTTTTTCACTTCCGATTTCACCCCCCAAAACTAACCCGTTAACTCAAAATTTAACTTTCAAAACTACACGGCTCTCTGATGAGGCCATCAATTCCTATATTATTACCAAATTTTTAGTAAAAAAAAAATTAGAACAACTTTCTAAGTCAAATAGTTTCGGAGAAAATCGGATGTGACAGACAGACAGAGGGACAGACAGACACCCAAAATGCCGAAGTGATCTTATAAGTGTTCCCTACGGAACACTAAAAAGACATAGTTTCGTATATATCTTTCTTTTCTTACTAACCTTTTAAAAAACTAATATTTAGTAAAAAAAAAAAATTAGAACAATTTTGAAATAAAAATATTTTTTTTATCGATTTGTTAAAAAGATATAAATATTTAAAGTTCATATTTGTTTAAAAGAATAACCGCGTCGGTAGGGACTAATATCACAATTCGACAACGCTGTATGTCGTCATATTTTACCCGCCAATATTCAAAGAGCATTTATGTACTTATATATATGTTGTTACTTTTAAACAGAAATTCATTTGTAGGCTAAATAATTTATTTAATAAACACAATATATTTGTCAACTTTATCTAACTATAATCATCAAATAAAAATATTAAATGTATTAATTAAAAATTTGAATTTATATCTTGATATTCATTATTTTTTGTTTGGTGTTTCAAAGATTTATATTTAACAAAAATATGTTTCTAGGTTCAATAATTCTTCAATATTTTAATTTAATATTATATTAATTTATCAATACTGTGACATATCAATTGCTAACAATATTAAATATATATTAAAAAACGGTTTCGTAAATCTTCTCCGAAAAACTAAATAAATAATTAATGATACTAATGATAAATAAATAGAGTATTATAAACTCTTTGTATAGTAATTAGTTATTTTATTTAAAACTAACGTATCATTGGTTACAAGTGGTTTGCCATTGTCTTTTCGACTGGGTAACAATTGTGTTATTCCTGCAGAACCCAATTTATCATAAGAACTTTTTAGATCTTCCAAGATTATTGTATTCAGAAGCAATTCTTTTAATCATAAAATCTGAAATAACACTTTTTAAAGGCATTAAAGATGGCAATATTAGTTTTTTCATGACGCTCTCTTTATACAATACGTAATTTGTAATTACGACCTAAACATTTCTCATGAAATATCTTTTCTACTGAAAGAACTTTTTTACACAGACAACACTTTAATTTTTTTCCTAACTCGTCTAACTCAACGATGTATCGACAACTACACAGGTTAGGCTCTTCAGTTTTTATTTTTTTCGCGTCATTCAGCACCGATATACTTTTTTTGCCTTTATTGATGAGCTTTTCTGTTGCATATTTACTTTTATGTCGCAACTGATTGTAATCAAAAGGCATTTTTTTATTTAATTATATTTGTTTTATTTTAAATGAAAGTAATACGGTCTAAAGAGTAAACATACACAAAATATAATAAATAACCTAAAAACCTATATAAACGTCATTCTACAGAGTATTCGGTATACGCATTGGCAGCGTTGCCACATTTATTTTCATTAAAATTGTGTGTCTGCATATGAAAGTTTACATATATCGAATACACTCTCCGACAAAAATAAAATACTCTGCCATTGAGTATTTTAAACTTTTTGTATTTATTAACGGACTATATTTTTCGCTCCGATTGTCATATTAATTACATTGTTTTGTTACCAAAGATAAGTCCCAACCTTAGAAATGAAATAAGGGTCTCCAATTCTGATGAAATTTGGGAGTCGGTTTGGTATCAGGACAAGTTTCAAGAAAAAAAAAAACTCGTTGAAAAATTGTGATTTCTGGGTGATTTGAAAGTTATTTTTCAGAATAAGCCAAAATAAGCTACACTTCGACAGTTTTGGCCCTTATCTTGTCTAAAAATGATAATAGAGATCTCATATTTAGGTCGTTTACGAGAACCCTCTAAAAATTCGAAAGTTTAAAATATTTTTATTATTTGTTCTAAATTTAAAAAGTTTTGAATCAAATTTTTAAAAAACGCTCCCGTCAATTTTTCTGAAAATTCGTTATTTTGAAGACTATACTATGACCTACCTAAGATGTGCATGAAAACAGGGGGGTATTTTGACAAATAAGCAAAATAAACGGCATGAAATATTAACCTGCCAATTGCCATTTTTCTTGGAATGCATGCCGCAGCTCCTTGGCACGACGTCACATCATTGCTGCACTCCTTAACGTCTCAGAAAACTTTCTACTCCCCTTTCCTTGCCCTTTCCTCCTTTCCTGTTGCCTTTCTGCATGTCATGTTATACATCATCTTCAAAATAACAAATTTTGAGAAAAATCGGTAGAGAGTTTTTGAAAAAAATAAACTTTCAAAAAATTAAAATTTTAAAGTTTAATTTTTTTTTGAAAACTTCCTTCCAGACCTTTCCAACAGCCTATGCATAACGTCTGTGCGACTAGATTTAGGTGAGATATTGGCCCAAACAACTTTTATGCCGCCTAAAATGGCTCATTTTGAAAAATCGCCATGGCACATCAAAAAATCAAAAATTCTCGTAACACCAAGTCGGATCACCAAAAATTTATCCTGGGATGTGGGAGGCAACCGGGCATGGAGAGATGCACAACACAAACCAATATATGGAAAATAGAGCTTTTTGGTCTGACACATATGTAGATGGCTCCCTTTTTAAAAAATCTGTATGATTTTTAGGAATTACCAACGTTCAAACATACATGTCAAAATTTCATGACATTTCGATGATTAGTTTAGAAGTTCCAGTAGTTTTAGTGACGCTACATTTGACATTTTCAAAACAATGGATACAATCGAATTTCGTGTGTTGATTAAACACTGTTTTTTGATGGGAAAAAATACAGTTCAAGCAAAGCAATGGCTTGATAAGTGTTATGGGGACTGTGCCCCTGGAAACTCACTCATCATTTCATCAGCTGAATTTAAACGCGGTCGTACATGTACAAATGATGCTGAACGCTTTGGATGCCCAAATGAGGTGGTTACACCGAAAGACATAAAAAAATCCACAAAATTCCTTTGGATGACCGTAAAGTGAAATCGCGTGAGATAGCTGACACCCTAAAGATATTAAAAGAACATGTTGGTCATATTTTGCATGAACATTTGGGCATGGGAAAGCTCTGTTCGAAATGGGTAACGCGTTTGCTCACACTCGACCAAAAACAACAACGTGTTAATGATTCTGAGCGCTGTTTGGACCTGTTTAAGAGCAATAAAAACGATTTTTTTATGTTATATGTGGCAATGGATGAAACTTGGATACAGCATTACACACCGGAATCAAATCGGCAGTCAGCTGAGTGGATAGCATCCGGTGAAAGCCACCAGAAGCCACCAAAGACACAACAGTCGACTGGGAAGGTTTTGGCCTCCGTATTTTGAGATGCGCATTGAATAATTTTCATCGACTATGCTAAAAATGGAAAAACTACCAATAGCGAATATTATATAAAGTTATTGGTGCGTTGCGCAAAGAAACAGCCCCAAATGAACAAGAAAAAGTGGTCTTTCATCAAGACTATGCACCGTGTCACAAGTCAGTGGTTACGAAGGCAAAATTGCATGAAATAAAGTTCGAATTGCTTCCCCATCCAGCGTATTCTCCAGATTTGGCCCCCAGCAACTATTGTCTATTCGGAGATCTCAAAAAACTACTCGCGGGAAACAGATTTGGCTCCAATGAAGAAGCTATTGCCGAAACTTAAGCCTATTTTGAAGGCAGAGACAAATCCTTCTACAAGAAAGGTACAGAAATGTTAGAAAAGCGTTGGACTGATTGTATCGCTCTTGAAGGAGACTATGTTGATGAATAAAGTCGAAGTTTGCAAGAAAAATGTGTTTTAAGTAGCTATACCAAGAACTTTTCAGCCTACGTGTAAAAATTGCTGAACCAAACAAAAGTACAAGGGTTGCTTTTTAAGTTTTTTCAAGCAACTACTAGATGGCGCTATTCAGATGACATTACCATTGTACAATTTGACATATTAAGAAATTGGCCGAGTAGTTTGTTTACAGTGAGCATTTAAAAAAAGAACAGTTTTGTGCACAAATGAAATTTTTACGTGGAGGTTTTCGTTGGATGATCTTTTACGAGTTTAGTAAAGGCGTAAGTCAAGAATAATGCCTCGAATCGCTTTGTTAAACTTTTGGTAATACGTCACCATCAGAAAAGACTGTTTATAATTGGTTTGCAGAATTTCGTCATGGTCGTGCTTCCGTCAGCGATGAATTTTGTGAAGGTCGACCAAAATCGGTTGTTTTTTTTTATCGCTCACCTCCCCGCCTCAGTAAGGATTTTACCCTTTTTCCATATCCCAAGGATATCGGCGAGGATGTCGTAATTCCAAAAAACATCGATGCTGTGCGCAACATGATTGAAGAGGATCGACATGTGACTTACCGTGAGATAGAGGTATTCTTAGGCATATCGAAGGCTGCAGTATATTCTATTTTGCATGAACATTTAACTGTGAAAAAGATCTGTTCCCGATGGATATCGCATAATTTGACCGAAACTCAAAAACAGACTCAGTGTCAATTGGTATAAGGAAATGCTCAAAAAATTCGACCGAGGACATGCAACATCTGCATATAACATCATAACGGGAGACAAAACTTGGATATAGTCCGAGCCGAAAACTAAGCAACAATCAACCGACTGTGTGTTCCAAGATGAACCGAATCCAACAAAAGTGGTTCGTTCGTGACGCACTTCCAAGAAACTGATTGCTTGTTTCTTTGATTATATTGGACATGTTGCAACCATTGATTTAGATGATCGAAGAACAGTTAATGCTGAATGGTATACAATAATTTGTTTACCAGAATTAATCGCTGAAATTAACCGAAAACGTGCCATCATTCTTCATCATGACAATGCCAGCTCTCACACAGCACCTCAAATAATTGATTATTTGACGGAGAAAAACATTGAACTAATGTTTCATTGTCCGTATTCACCTCATTTATCGCCTAGTGAGTTATTTTTGTTTTCATGGACAGCGATTTTCATCACCTACAGGAGCTGTTAAATCCTCCCAAAACAATGTTTTTGAGGTACCAACTTCAGAGTGGAAAACATGTTTTGAGAATTGGTTCAAACGCATTCAAAAGTGTATAAATCTTAACGGCGAATATTTTGAGAAAAAACAAAACGATATTTATACCAAAAAAAATGGTTTTCTTTCATTGGTTTTATAAAAACTTAGAAGGTAGCCCTCGTGAAAAGCTAAAAGAACATAGAAAAGTATGTGCATTTTCTGCATGTTTTTACAGAATGACAAAAAGAAAAAACTAAAAATCAATATAACCATAAACTTGGACAAAATTTAAAATGGATGGAATTACTCACCAGGTAAGAAATGGGTTCGAATGCTTATTAAATCGGTAAAAATAAAAATTAAAAAACAATAACTGGGTATAAAATATAACTGTTAAGTCATGCACTTTAACGAATCATGAATATCATTGATCTGACATTGCAAGACAGTTCGTGATTGAAAAAGTATTTATATTATGTAATTTTAGCAATATTATTTTATTTTTAACATCCATATGCAAAATTATTCATATGTTACGAGAATAGATTGAAATGTCTTATAAAGAAAAAGGTAAATAACATTTTTTTAACAAAAACAAAAAATTTATTTCCCAACATAATCTTCAATGATCTCAATATATTTGGTCCAGCGAGATTCCAATTTTTTATTCCCTCAGAAAAAGAAAAAGTTTCGATTTGTGCATAATAATGGTTTACAGCACAGATAACCTCTTTATTCGACGAAAATTTCTTTCCTTTCCCCTAAGCTAATTTTTGAGGTTAGAAAACAAAAATAAGTCACTTGGGGCCAAATTTGGACAAAAGAATAGGTGGGGAACTATGTCGAAGCCCAGCTCTTGCACTTTTGCCATTGCATCGGCCGATGTATCAGCAGGCCCTTTTGCAGCGGCCAACCCATTGTTTTGACTGCCGTGTTCTCTCCAGGATATAATGGTAGATCCACATTTCGTCTACAGTCATAAGACGACGCCAGAAGTCCTTCGGATTACGCTGCAACTTTTCCCACCACCATTTTGAAATGTCTATTCTCGTGCGTTTTTAGTCTGAAATCAACAAATGCGCCCTCCACTTTTTTGACTTTTAGAATTGAATTTTTAAATAAGAAATAATTATCGATTTTTTTACTTTATTTTAAAACTTTATCATAAATAATATTAATGATCCATGCCAAAAAACTTTTTAAAAATTTTTTACAATTAATTAAGTAAAAATTTATAAAATTAAAAAAAAAAAATATGTGACCACGAAACTGCCACGATTTGGCTACCATGTTTGTGAGGTCATTATGTTAAAGTGTTTTCACGTAAGTACTGTCAACAGCTTCTATCTGTATATATACTGTCAAAATTATTGGAGTTTAGTGCAGAAAAAAATTTTGTTGGTTACTAATTTAATTTAATCTAATTTAATTCAATAATGTGTGACAATTTACGCTGTCCATTTGGTGCAGTGTATAACATAGCTGGATATATAAATTTTGAAACACTAAATAAAACAAGAAGTCAAAGAACTTGCACAAAAGAAAAGAAGAACGCACATACATTATGTATCAACAAAAAGAAACGAAAAAAATTGACAGCACTACATAGAAATACGAAATAAGGTAAATGAAAAAATTAAGAAAGTAAAACAGAAATATTGGACAAATTCACAAAAGAAATGGAAAGAGATTTACACAGGACAAAAAAAGGTATGGAAAATGTTACGAAGAAGAAAAGCCAATATTAATGAATACTTGACAATCACAAATATTGAAACAAACGATAGGCAACAACACTTTAAACAACTATATGAAAATCAGTCCGACGAAGAAGAGAACATAGCAGAAATCACAAACGACAGACAGCAAACAGACGAAAACTACAAAATAGGAAGAGAAGAAGTATCGATGGCAATTAAGAAACTTAAAAATGGAAAAGCACCATGAGAAGATGGGATACCAAACGAACTAATTAAATATGCCCGAGGAGGTCATCAGTTTTCAGTAAAGATAGGAATAAACTTTGTTGAAAACTCATTTGGGGTATGTTTTTTAAAGTCACTGACCATTTTGTACCTCCGTACCAAAATTTTTATTCGAAAATCAATCAACGTACGGAACACCAATTACGCAAGTCCGACTTGCACTTAGTAGGTTATTTTAAGCATAATCCGTCACTGAATGTTTGCTATTTGGGGGCTGTTGGGATATGTATTGACAGAATACTTGTATTGCTACTTATAATTGCTATTTGGGGGCTGTTGGGATATGTATTGACAGAATACTTGTATTGCTACTTATAATTGCATGAGACTTGGTTCTGTGTGTTATAAGTCTCAAGAATAAATATGTACGTAAGAGTTAAAATATAAGATTTGCTAATAATCGCGGGGGGCCAGATCTGGCGAATACAGCTGATAAAGAAGCAATTCATAGCCCAGTTGGTCCAATTTCACCCTCGAAGTTATGAAGTTGTAAGCTGGTGCATTATGTTGGTATCACAACACATTTTTCTTCTCTAAATGCGGCCTTTTTTCTTGATTTCGCCATTTAAATAGTCTAATAAACCGACGTAATACTCTCTAGTGATCGTTCGCCCCTTTTAAAGAGAGTTAATTCGATGCGCATCCCAAAAAATACGTGCCAAAACCTTTTCGGCTGTTGTTTGTGTTTTTGGACAACATCGACATATAGTTGTTTTCGACGGAGTAGATGTGCCATAAAACTTCACAAGTCATTCTTGGAGTCTAGCTGTATTTTTCCCAACAAAAAGCCATGTTTAATCAACACATGGAATTCGTTTTGACCCATCGTTTTTATAAATAACCGGTCAAGTGCAAGTTGAACTTGCGCAATTAGTGTTCCGTACGCTGATTGCTTTTAAAATAAAAAATGTTGTAACGGAAGTATAAAATGATCAGTGACTTCACAAAACACACCCCAAATGAGTTTTCAGCAAAGTTTTTTTCCAATATTTAGTGAAAATTGATGACCTCGAAATTTCCGTTTTTTTTAATATACCAGATAAATTATTACAGGTAATGCACTCGTGATAATTTTTGTTCAATCTACACCCCGTGGAAAATATTCCAGAATTTTTTCAAAATTTTTTGATAAGTACTATTCGAGATAAGGGGGGTGGACAGCGATTTTTTGCGATTTTTTAAAAATCATACAAAGAAAAGTGCGCGCAAGTATTACATTATATATATATTTTTTACTCGTCTTTTCACAAGCTTTCATTTGACACCACACTCGATTACCTAGTAAAAAAATGTTTTTTCACTTCCGATTTCACCCCCCAAAACTAACCCCCTAATGTTTTAACCTATTTTGGTAACACGTCAGAGAAAATTAAAAACCACTTAAACAAATATAATATCAACATAGCTTTTAGAACAAACAACTCGTTAGGAAAATTCATTAAAAACGCAAAGGGAAAACAAAATAGATCAAAAAAATCTGGAATGTATTAGTTGAATTGTGGTTATTGTCATAAAAGTTACATAGGTCAGACAGGTCGCTCATTCGAAACTAGGATTTCAGAACATAAAAGAAGCTATTTAAAAACCAAAACTGAGTCAGCGTACAGTAATCATTTAACAGAATCAAATCATCTTTTTGGCGATAAATTCTACACATACAAAACAAAGGCGTAAAATTAAACCTATTAGAAAATTTAGAAATAAATAGAATTAAAAATTCAGACATCATCTTAAACGAACAAAAAGATACCTGTCTGGCCCATCGTAACTTCCCTTTACTCAATTTATACAGAATGGATTTCCCAGCAATATTCATTAGCATATAGTAATAATTTTATTACCTATCTACCTTAGGGTATTTGTATAAATGTAACAACACTAATATTCAAATATCATTTTGTATCAGACGAAGCTATAGTATAGCGATACAGTTTCAGTGAAACTAAATAAAGTGGAAATTTGACAAAATCAGCCTTTCATTACATTCGTTATGAATTTCCATCAAGTAGCAGCCACAATTCAAAATATTGATTTGATTTTTAAACTGTAATAAGGTGAAAACAACTATGATGTAAAAATTTGTGACATCTGATGAGTTTTCGAGTTTTATTTGGCATACGTGTAAATTAAAAATTGAATGAAAAAATTCTAAACTTCTTTAACATTTATATGCGACCTAGACCCCGGGCTTAATATATTAATAATAAAAAGTATAAATATAACAGAAACATTAGAAAAACCGGTCAAGTGCAAGTTAAACTTGCGCAATTAGTGTTCCGTACGTTGATTGCTTTTAAAATAAAAAAAATTTGTTACAGAGGTATAAAATGATCAGTGACAAAATACACCCCAAATGAGTTTTCAACAACGTTTGTTTCCAATCTTTACTAAAATCTGATGACCTTGAAATTTTTGTTTTTTTTTTATATACCATATAAATTATTAAAGGTAATGCACTCGTGATAATTTTCGTTCAATCTACACCCCGTGGAGAATATTCCAGAATTTTTTCGAAATTTTTTGATAAGTACTTTTCGAGATAAGGCCCGGGACAGCGATTTTTCGCGAATTTTTAAAAATAATACGAAGAAAAGTGCGCGCAAGTATAATATTATATATATATTTTTTACTCGCGTTTTCACAAGCTTTCATTTAACACCACACTCGATGACCTAGTAAAAAAATTTTTTTTTCACTTCCGACTTCACCCCCCAAAACTAACCCCTTAAGTCAAAATTTAACTCTCAAAACTACATGGCTCTGATGAGGCCATCAATTCCTATATTATTACCAAATTTCACCTTTCTATGTCAAATAGTTTCGGAGAAAATCGGGTGTGACAGACAGACAGACAGACAGACAGACAGACAGACAGACAGACAGACAGACAGACAGACAGACAGACACCGAAGTGATCTTATAAGTGTTCCGTACGGAACACTAAAAACACAAGTAGCGTAACTGAAACAGCTGTAACTTGTAAACTAGTAGACAAAATGCCATAGAAATTTTACATGAGTCTTCTGAGAGTTGACACTAACTGAAAATCATAAGTTTTTTTTTGTTTGTACTGCTAGGACTCGGAAAGTCTCGAGATTTTTCATCCTATATAAGAATAATAAGGTTTCGAAACAAGATAGAGTATTATGCACTATAAATATAATAACTTCGGTCAATATAATAAAAACACATGTTTTCCGGAACATAAGATAAGAGTAATGTTCTAGGATATTTGCAATTTGCCCGATAAGTAATTGTTTAGTTTTGCTAAAAATTATTTACGCAGTGACTGAATGCATCTTTATTATGCTTCCATTCTTTATTTTTAGATTTAAAATAAACATTGCACAACATATTGTAGGCTAAATATATACCCGCATTTAAAATTGAATAGAACTAGTATTATGGAAAAATATATTTTCGAGGAAATAAGATAAAATCAAATTTCTATGAAATATATAGAATTAAATTTGAAACATTTTATATTGACTTGCGTAGATACCTCAAATGACTCGCTCCTCAATACTATTTTCTAATTGTTCAAAAATTCTGAATACACCTAAATATACAGGGTGGTCCAAATTGGACACTTTTAAAGGGTAAACCCAGTTATCTAAAGAAGATAGACGAAAACTGATGTCGGTGTCTGAGGCTTAATTTTTATGACAAATTCAATGGTGAAAACCGCATATCGATATCTAGTACCACTATATTTTTCTTATACAAATAGAGCTTTAATTACCATTCTAAAAATATAGCACACTTTAGTTTTTACGAGAGTTTTAAATGCACATTTTGTGAAGTAGGCTTTGGACGGAGCGGCAATATCAATTGTTTACCGATAGCAGTCAAATCGTAAAAAAAAATCCCAGAAGTAACTCTAAGAGTCATAACTGCAATGAAATTTACTAAATGCTATAGTACTTGAAACTATGTAGAAAAATAAAACAAAACAACAATAAAACAATTTATTCCAAGTAGAGCAAACTAAAACAAAATAATTTTCTATAAAAGATGTTCGAAATGTCTACCAGTTTCATTTACACATAGGCGGCACCTTTTCTCTACATTTCTTACCAAGTTGATTAGTTCAAGAGGAGTGAGAGCTGCAAAATAGTTGTATCACTGCGACTTCTAACTCTTGCCTGGTGTTTGTCGGCAATTTAAAAATTAGGCCTTTAAATCTTCCCCTGAGATAGAAGTCCATGGGTGTTAAATCCGGTGACCTTACCGGCCAACGCTTCTGACCTTGGGTGGCTATGCAGTTATTGTCGAAATTGGTCGATAAAAAATTACTGATAACTGCAGTGTTATAAGCGGCTGCCCCGTCGTGTTCAAAAAATATATTTCTAAGGTCCATTAATGGCAGTTGATCAACAACAGGTTCTATTTGCTGCCTTGAAATTTCTAAATATCTCTGAGAGGTGAGTGTTCCTTCGTAAATAAATGGACCTATAACCCTGCCTTTAAAAATTCCTGCTGACACTTTAAATCCAAATCTGCTTTGATTTCTTTGCTCCACAACTAAATGAGGATTTTCTTGTGCCCACTTATAAGAATTGTAGTAATTAAAAATACCTACATTCCTTACATAAGCTTCGTCTGTCCAAATGCAATTTAATGAAAAATTCGGAACATGGTTACAATTCTCCAGAAACCATTGGCAAAAATCCATACACCGTTGAAAATCTCCGTCTCTAAGGTAATGAACTTTTCTTGTCCTATATGGCCTGAATGTGTGCTTCTTCAAAGTACGACTTACGTTAGTTCTTGGTAGTCCAGTGGATTCTTTTAACTGTCGGGTTGACGTGTTGGGATTATTTCCGATAGTTCCTAAAACTACTATTTCTTCTAACTCCTTATCCCTGTTTGATGCATAATTTTTGGGTCATTTCTTTTCTAACTGGCCACTGTTAACTAGGTTATGTCGCAATTGAGCGAATATATCCTTGAAGTGTTGACGCCTCTCTGGATACCGTTCGTGGTACAAATTACTTGCCGCTTCCGAATTTTCTTCGGCTTATATGAAATACACTATCATATCCCATTTTTCGTAATTTTCAAACTTCATTGCGATTTATTTGACAATTCAATAACTGATCCTGAAGTAAAATTTGACAACTACGAGTAAACAATTGAATTAAACCATATGGTTGCTCCGTCCAAAGCCTACTTCACAAAATGTGCATTTAAAACTCGCCTAAAAACTGAAAACCGTTATATTTTGAAGTAGATTTAAGCAAAATATAAAGTGTGCCATATTTTTAGAATAGTAATTTAAAGCTCTATTCGGATAAGGAAAAATATACAGGGTATCCCATTTAAAAAATATATTTTTGCGTTAATAACGTACACTGCTGAAATCCACGTGAAAAAGTGCTTTGAGAATGTTTTTACAGAAATCAAAAATTTTCAATAGGAAAAGAATTACAAACATTTTTCCAGATTTTTGAAAAACACCCTGTATATCTGAAACGGTACTAGATATCGATATGCGGTTTTCACCATTGAGTTTATCATAAAAATTGAGCCTCAGACACCGACATCAGTTTTCGTCTATCTCCGTTAGATAAAAAGGTTTACCTTTAAAAGTGTCCAATTTGGTCCACCCTGTACAGTCCCGGGAACTTACTTTTCATGTTATTCACATTTCAATGGGGTTCTGGGTTATGGGAGCAACAGTCGAAGGTACAAGGTACATTTGTACCTCAGTTTCTGTTGTTGAAGAAGATGTCTGTTTCGCCTTCATTTTACTGTGGATCAAATGCTGATGGTGTTCTCAAATATCAAAGGCCTTTCTGCTCTTTCCCACTCGTCGGAAGATTCTGGTCTATTGGCGTTATCGGTTAGTTTCGCAAATCCATTTAGATAACTGACCACTTGTGCAGTAGCTTGAATCGCGGGTCAAGAGTAGTTGCCAGCGCCAAAATTGAGTTGTGTTCCAGTTTCTCGAACCGTTTACTCATTTGATTTTGCAATTAATTTTTTTAATTCGGTCACTATGGGATCTATTGGTGAACTATTCTTCAAGGTTTCTTTAAGCAACTTAATAGCGGTATCTTTTTGCTGACGGTTACGTAAGATTCCGCGAAAATCTTTTTGATTTCTATTTCGTATGATTTTAATAGCTTGAATACTGAATGAATCTCTTTAACATATAATAACAGGAGTTCCATCGCGTTTTGACATCGAGAATCCTTTTCTTCGCGTTTCCTTGAGAAGATCCGGCATCTGTCTGTTTATTGCGCAGCGTTGATATATTTAACAATTTCGTGCACTTTGCTGACCAAAGCTTCCGTAGACTTATCTATCGCCTAAGTGACTGTTAAATTGATCGTGTGTGCGAAACATGTTTTGTCGCCAAATAAACTGTCAGTTTCATCATTGTACTGTCGTTATCCATGACACAAGCAGAAATCCTTTTTATGGAAACTTTCCACTCGTTGAAGAGCTGGGACAAATTTCGTTCTAAGTAATCAGCTGTATGGCTCTTGTGTAGCTCGATTACTCCGAATATCCCACTCAGAAGCTATATTTTATCCAAAAAATGGATTGTTACTCCAAGAAACGATGTATTTGTACCCGACATTTCAATACAAAAGCAACAAACCAACAGTATGTAAAAATAAACTACTCAATTTTTCTAAATTTACGATAAATCAGTCTGTTTTTCACAAAAAGTCATCATATTTCACAGAAAAACAGTTTTACAGCACACACAAGAACGGAGTAGACAAGTAAGCCGAATAAAACAACGAACTATTCGAACTAAGTTGTATGTATTTTTTTGGTCAACTTTATTTATCAAAACTAGGATAGGCAAAGGGTTCTATGCCATACTTCTACCAAGTCCTTTGTAATTTATATTGCATTGTGATTGAATGATAATTAAATGAACTGGACGAAGGAGATGAGTGCAACATTCAAATTATTGTTCATTCATCTAATAGGAAACAGTGCCACCTATCAATCTCATTTTCAACTAGCTAGAAAAATATTTCATGGATCAGACAATATCGCTAACAATAATTGAAGTAGTATTAGAATAGATGGAGCTGTTTGAAATAATGAGTATTTTCGCTAGACGTAAAAAACATCGATAAGAAACATCGCTTGAATTAACCTCGATGCATCGATGTATTTTCGATTTAAAACATCGATTGGCTAAAACATTGATATATTGAAAACATCGATGTATCGTTTGCATCCCTATAAAGGATTGCCATTAAAATGATAATGATTCAGTAGTTCGCCCATCAGCATCAGCGATCGCCTGGCATCTTCGAGGCATACTTTTGACAAGATTTTCCGCGTATTCTTGAAGCAAAGATTTTCATTGCCCGAATTGGCCGTTACAGCTGCTTCACTGTGTCGCCTTTTTACTATAATGCTTTTGCTTGATGTATGACCACAGGTTCTCTATTGATTTTGCATTGGGATACTGGTAGGACCAATCTAGTGTGACGATACCGGACTCCCCTTTCCACTGACTACACGTTTTACTCCAATGTTTGGGGTCGTTATCCTCTTCAAGAATCCACTCCTCATTTTTATCAACAAGCCACCGTTTGGCAATCGCCTTCTTGTAAATCTGGAGTATATTTTCGTTCAAATTGTAAGTAAATATGAAAACTCTCCCAAAACCTTTTTCCGAAAGACATTCCCAAACATGGATCTTTGCAGGATGTTCCACAGTGTGCTGAACCAATCAGTTAGTGGAAATTGACCAGGCTCGTGGGGTGATAACATAACCCCAAAATGAAGCTTCATCGGAAAAAAAAATTGCTAGGTCGGAGATGAGTGCGAATCATTTTATACGATATAGCCAAACCTTTTTGTTTTAAGTTTTGCGCCCCTTGGCGCAATGTTAATTAAAAATTTCGGAACAACAATCACTTTTTGGTCCTCATCCGACACTTTTCCTCTCCAACCACGTTCTGATAGAACACCAACATTTTTTAACTGAGAGTGTCTTTTCACCCACTTACTAACGAATGCCCTCGACTTGCCAATATACTTAGCAGCTGCGTAAGCGTATGCAGCACTCATATTCGATAATGTACAGGGTGAGTCAACGATAGAGTATAGTTCATTATCTCATTTGTTTCGGGAATGACGAAAAAATGTCAAATACAATAGTTTTAGGGAATGTTAAGGTGCATAGTTTAAAATTATTTTTGAGTATACAGGGTACTTCAAAAAAGTGTGGCCGATATAAGATATGTTTTTTTTTTAAATGGAACATCCTATTTTCTAATTTATTTTTAAATTCTGTATAAAATTTTATAATTTTTTTTATTAATAATGTTATATACCTAAACCTAGTAGTTTTTCTAATATTCCAATTTTTAAAAAAAATACTAGTTTTTAGTTTCGTAAAAAATTGCCGGTAGCGCCATTGTTTCTGAAGGTGGAACACTCTTAATTAGTACAAGCGTTCTCTAGAGATGAAAAAAAGATATATGTAAAGAAATTTGAGTTAGATGCTACAGGGTGTTCAAAATAAATTTATGCATTTCGACTATTTTAAATTGAAAAATCTCAAATTTTTAAATGTTACACACTGTATATTATTAGTTTTTCTGATAGATTTTACAAAACCCTCTAACTTGTATTAAGTATGTCATATACCTATTTCTAATAGTTTTCGATTTATTTTGAATTTTTTAATTTTTACCCCTTGTTTTTAATACACTTACGCTATTGTGAAAACTTAAACAAATAGTTAATATAGTTTAACTTATCTAATGATTAATTATTATGACGTAATAAATATTCAAAAATATGCCCGTCTACTTGAATATACATGTTTATTCGTTTTACTATATTTTCCTTCACTTTCCTTAGCCTAAATTGCGTTATTGTCCTGCGCGCATCCCGTATCCTATTTTCCATATCTACTGGTGTTGTAGGGGGATTCACATAAACACGTTCTTTAATGTAGCTCCACAAAAAGAAGCCTAAAGGTATTAAGTCACATTATCGAGGGGGGCCACTGAATGAATCCATTCATACTAATCCATTTTTGTGGCTAAAGATCGTTTAAAAATTCCCGAACTTGCCGGTGGTAATGAGCAGGAGCTCCGTCTTATTAAATCCACATCTGTTCCCTTTGAAAGTTAACTTCTTCAAGAAGCCGAGGTAATTCGTTTTGCAAAAAATTTAGATATCTAGGCCCGTTAAGCGGTTTAAAAATATGGACCAATAATTCGAAAATTTAATATTCCACACCATACATTAAGCTATCAATGATTTTGGTTTTGAACTTCCCGGACCCAAAATGGATTAACTGTTGAATAATAGTGCATGTTATGGCTGTTAACTCCATTACTGCGAAAAGTAGCTTCATCAGAAAACATTATTTTGGATACAAAATTTGAATCGGCCTCTATTGCTCCATTTCTTTTTCCTCATTGGTAGCATTCTGGCTTACTACTTTCCGTTTCGTATACTCAACGCTACCACTACCATCAAATCGTTCCATTATGCACTGAAAAGATTTTCTAGATGGTATACGTCTATAAAGCCTCACTGCCAAAAGACAATTTTTCCCGCCTTGCCCAATATATAAACCATATCAATTAATTCATTTTTAGGAAAATCCTTAACTATTACCTTTATACGCCACTTACTACAACAAATTAAACTATTTTTACTTGCTTATTAGACATGTCAAAATTGGATAATGCCTACATTTTTGTTTTGTCTTGGCAACTACGAGGCTGGTTTGAAAAGTCCGTGCAAAGTCCGAGAGATGGCACCACCGGCGCATATCGAGGTCATGTTTAGTTAGTAGCATCTCTTGAATGACCGCACACCAAGTTTCAGCCATATTGGTCTATTTCTTTGTGTTTGGCATTCGTGTGAATCAAGGAAGTCGAGTGATTTTCAAGAAATGGACGAAAAATAATTTCGTGTGGTGATTAAACATTACTTTATGAAAGGCAAAACGCCTCAGGAGACTAAAGAGAAGCTTGATAAACATTATGGTGAGTCTGCACCTTCGATTAGAACAGTTTATAAGTGGTTTCAAAATTTTCGGACTGGCCATATGGGCACAAGTGACGCTGAACGTTCTGGACGGCCTGTGGAGGTTATGACTTCAGAAATCATTGATCAAATCCATGGTATGGTGATGGATGACAGAAGAGTTAAGGTGCGTGAGATTGCTAGTGCTGTGGGCATCTCGACGGAACGGGTACACAATATTTTGCATAAACATTTGGACATGAGAAAGCTATCCGCAAGATGGGTGCCGCGATTGCTCACGCTTGACCAAAAACGGAATCGTGTGAAGTGTTGCAAAGATGGTTTGCAGCTGTTCCAGAAGAATCCGGAGGACTTTAAACGTCGGTTCGTCACTGTGGATGAAACATGGATACATTACTATACTCCTGAGACCAAACAACAATCTAAACAATGGGTTACCAAGGGGGAATCTGCACCAAAAAAGGCGAAGACCGTTCCTTCGTCTTTTTTGGGATTAGCAAGGGATAATCCTCATCGACTATCTGGAAAAGGGTAAAACTATTACAGGTGAATATTATTCATCGTTATTGGACCGTTTGAAAACCGAGCTGCAAGAAAAACGCCCGCGATTGGCCCACAAGAAAGTCCTTTTCCATCACGACAACGCACCAGCACACACCTCAGCAGTTGTGGTCGCAAAATTAATGGAAATAGGATTCCAACTCGTTTCACATCCCCCCTATTCTCCAGACTTGGCTCCCTCGGACTACTATTTGTTCCCCAATTTGAAGAAGTGGCTGGCGGGACAAAGATTTTATTCAAACGAGGAGGTGATTGCAGACACTAATGGATATTTGGCAGACTTGGACAAATCCTATTATTCGGAAGGGATCAACAAACTAGAACATCGTTGGACGAAGTGTATAAGCCTAAAAGGAGACTATGTCGAAAAATAAAAAAGGTTTACCCCAAACACATAAGTAGTTTTTATTTTTGCACGGACTTTTCAAACCAGCCTCGTATGATATTTTAGTGTAAAGTGTATTAAAAATAAGGGTAAAAATAGAAAAATTTAAAATAAATCGAAAACTATTAGAAATAAGTATATGACATACTTAATAAAAGTTGGAGAGTTTTTTGCAAAATCTTTCAGAAAAAATAATAATATAAAGGGTGTACCGTTTAAGAAATTTGAGATTTTTCAATTTAAAATAGTCGAAATGCATAAATTTATTTTGAACACCCTGTAGCATCTAACGCAAATTCCTTTACATATATCTTTTTTTTTCATCTCTATAGAACGGTCGTACCAATTATGAGTATTGCAGCTTCAGAAACAATGGCGCTACTGCCAATTTTTTTACAAAACTGAAAACTAGTATTTTTTTGGGAAAAAAATTGAAATATTAGAAAAATTACTAGGTTTAGGTATATAACAATATTAATAAAAAAGTTATAAAATTTTACACAGAATGTAAAAAATATAAATTAGAAAATAGGATGTTCCATTTAAAAAAAATATATGTTATATCTGCCACACTTTTTTTAATACCCTGTATACACGCTAAAACTATTATATTTAACATTTTTTCGCCATTCCCGAAACAAATGAGATAATGAACTTTACTCTATCGTTGACTCACCCTGTATATCGCAAGTATTTATTTTTTTTAGGCTAACAACTTTAAAGTTTAGCATACGCCACTACATACTTAGGCTTGCAAATTATAACAGCTCCAAATTATCACAAACTAAAAATGTTTTTTAATACAGAAATTTACTACTTTCCTTTATCCCTAACCTTAATTTAATACTATTTTTATGTGCGCACTTAGAGTTCTAAGCGAAAAGTAAATATAACCTTAATAACCAGTACATAAATCCATAATAAATCAATAATTCATTCGGGGTTTATTTTAAAAAGAAAATCATCAAAACATACAAAAGTACAAAATTAGAATGAGATTGTTTATATGTCGGCGGTCAAGGAAGTTTTCGACATTAAGCAAGCGAAATATTCTTGTTAATAACGAAAATAAGATTAATGCTTCTCTTTTATCGGAATTTTTAACGCTTTTTTTCTACAACCATAAATAATAACAATTTTGACCTCTTAATAGAGAGATTTTGCAATACTTGTTTTGGTAGACCACTGCCTTTATCTTTATTTGAAGCATGCGCCCACTGTTTAGAGCTTATGCAGTAATAAAAAGAAGAAATGAAATACCAAAAACTCAGCTGAAAATTAGAGAAAGCTTTACTAGGGATAACGGTTTCCTTTATTTAGAAACTTGTAAGAGAAAGTAGAAACAAGAAGAAATATGATTTTAATAAACAACACATCGGATCGTCAAGACAGAATCAGATCAATCAATAAATAAATCAAGGTGGCTTGTAAAAAGGATAAAAAAACGTATACTTGAATAATATAGGTGAGGAGCTAGAACAACATGCTACGAACAATCGACCACAAGAACTTTATGGAAAGGTAAAATACCTACCGAAAGAATTCAAACCTAAAACACAAATAATCAGAGATAGAGAAGGTAGAACAGTCACCGACATGCCTGGAATCATCGACGATTGGAAGGATTACTGTAAAGAACTTTTTATAACTCAATTAGTGGGTGACTGCAGTGTCGACAAAGAAGCCGCAGAAGAACAAGAGCCATGTATTCTTAAGTCTGAAGTCAGGAAGGCTATTGAGAGGTTAAAGAATAGAGAAGCAGCAAAGTACTGACGAGATCACTGCGGAAATAATAAAGATGATGAGAGAAACCGCCGTGACTATGCCACATCAACTGTGTAATGAGGTATGAAAGACTGGTGCGAAGTTGCATTTATACTCTTGCATAAGAAAGGATCCCCTGTGGATTGCGGCAACTATAGAATAATCGCTCTAGTGTCACACGCTGCTAAGGTCTTTCTCTGGACCCTAAATGAAAGACTCAAAACTTAGCTACTGCCATAAATATCTACCGAACAAACAAGCTTTATTCCAGGAAGAGTGACTAGAAAACAAATTATCAACATATGCCGGATAATAGAAAAAGTCTGGGAATTCCAAATAACAGCCTGTATTTGTTTTATAGACTGCTCTAAGGCTTTCGACTGCATACAATGGAACAAACTCTAGTCGATTTTAATCAGCATGGGAACACCTATATATCTTGTAAACCTTACACGATCCTTGTCTAAGAGTGCAAATGGCAGAATTAAACTGAATAATTCTTTTTCCGTTCGCTTTATCGTAGAAGCCGGCGTCAGGCAATGCTGTATTCCGTTACTTTTTAACATGTATAGTGAATATATAATGAGTTCTGTTTTGGATGGCTGGAGTGGGGGTGTGACAATGGATGGTACTGTTATACTTGCAACTTCACTACAACACCTAGAATCAATTATGGAGCGCCTGGAAATCACGAGCAAAAACTATGAATTGACAATTAATAGAGCGAAGACCAAAGTAATGATTGTTAGTCGTAATCAAGATCTGTCACACATAAATAAAATTGCTGGTTTCACTATTGTAGACCATTTCAACTATTTGGGATCCCTCATAACTAGCAATGGCTAGAAACTTGACCATCAAACTCACTAAGGTCTGGAAAGATCCAGCTGTCACAAAAAATACAAAGTTAAGATTGTTATCCAGCCTTACATTCCCTAGCAGCTTACGTATCGGAAATATGGACCATTAAATAAGCTGACAAAAGACGAATCGATGTGTTTGAGATGTGGGCATATCGAAGAATCCCCAGAGTACCATATACCGAGCACCGTATTAATGAATCTATTTTTGAAGAGCTTGGTATAAATGACCGAGTTTCAAATAGAATTAATAGACAGTACCTGAAATATTTTGGTCACATTATGAGGAAAGTGGATCCTATGGAAAAGCTTGTAGTGACGGGGAAGGTAGAAGGTAAAAAGTCAAGGGAACGGTCTCCGACAAGATGGTCCGACCAAGTAAGATCTCTCCTTGGGGTGGGAGTACGCACGAGTCAAGTCCAAGTCGCGCAAGATGGAGATGCCTGAAGATTGACTGTTGAGGCAGGCATGATAGATAAGGAAATATAAGCCTGTATATTGTGAGAGAAGGTGAGATTATGGGAGATAAGGAGAAATAATGGGAGATAAGGCGAAATAATGATAGATAAGGCGACATAAGACTCTATAATGCATTGCATAGTGTCACCGATTCTCCTATTGGGGTAAAAGGATTGAGAGAGAGAAGAGAGGTTATCTGAAGTTCGTTATTCCTATCGCTATTATGGTAGGGCGTGATTTTTTTTTTCCTACTTAGGTATACAAACCCCTAAGAAAATACAGTAAAATTGAAATGAATCATTTATTGCAAATAACACTGAAAACAGTTAGTGTTCAGATTATGTTGAGATTTTACAATCTTTGGCACAATGGCATTACAGGGTGTGTAGTGCTAATTTCAAATGAAATTTTATTGATCGCACATTCGTATTACCTTGGAAATATTCAAGAAAAAAATCCCCTAGATTTATAGAAGTTGAATACTAACCTAACCTTGCAATTCCTTTGCGTCAATACTCCACACGCTTCAGGTAACGATAAGGACAAAGGCATGTGAAAAACAAGCGTTGCAATATCTCTTTAAAGTCAGCGGGCAAAAAAACCACTTACTTCATTACCATTGACTCCGTAACTCTGTAACCATTCAGGGCAACACATTCACAACGTTTTCATGGTACCTCACGAAATATTTTGCTCCCTAGTTCGTAAGTTTTTTGAATTTGAAACTTTACAGTTCAGAATTTTATTTAAAATTTTAATTATATTATTGATTGAACCCTCCACATACTCTTCAGCAATAATCTCCATCCTCCGTGATGCTTCAAATCAGATATATCGCTATTTTCATTGGCAAGAACTCTAGCTGTACTCAAGAGCGATGACCAGCATAAGCCTCGGAATTTGGTAACCTTAGATATCTTGCTATTCGCCTGGGTTTTCCTCCAACGAAATTCATTCCAAGCACTCAGCTTATGCATTTTTGCCCTTGCTAGTCCCGATTCTTCATGTCTTAGGATCCCTAGATCACGAAAAATATCTCACATTTCCGCTGGTCCGCCGATCTGTCTCTCTGTCGGCATGATCCCTCTGGAACGAAATAATATAATGATTTCAAGTTGGGTACACATATAATACATAAATTAGTAATATGATTTGTAGTATCTCAGCGACATTACTTTAAACAAAGTGGGAGAAAGGGGTGAGGGTGGATAAATATTCTAAAATATCAGCATTATGAAAATGTTACTCGGTTTTTGGTTGAGATTATGAACGATTCTTTAACATAATTGTTTATAGTAACACGTAAGAAATTAATGGGGTGGGGGTGGCTGTTAGAGGGGTTACTTCATACATACTGTGTTACGCGTCTCTTTACGCTTGCTGGAATGAAAAACAAAATGAAAATTCAAACTTATAAGGATCTAATGATATAGGAGGAGGGAGGAGTTACAAGGAATGCTTCGCATATAGCCAGTAAGATGTTTTTTATTGTTCGTGGAATCTGAAATTTGTGTTATTAATTTTCATTTGTAGATATTTCCAAAGCACGTCCTCTGCTCAACTTTTTTTGGAATTAATATCTTACTCCAGTTTTATAGATATGAACCCAAGATATGTGTACAATACCCCTTTGTACTTCCACCGCTGGTAGCTGTACTCGTGAAACAGCCGCCAAGAGCAAGTCGGACTTGCGCAATTAGTGTTCCGTACGTTGATTGCTTTTAAAATAAAAAATTTTGTTATGGAGGTATAAAATGATCAATAGATTCGCAAAACACACTCCAAATGAGTTTTCAACAAAGTTTTTTCCTATCTTTAACGGAAACTGATGACCTTGAAATTTTTGTCTTTTTATATACCAGATAAATTATTAAAGGTAATGCACTCGTGATAATTTTCGTTCAATCTACGCACTGTGGAGATTATTCAAGAATATTTCAAAATTTTTTGATCATTACTTTTTGAGAAAGGGGGGAATAGCGATTTTTCAAAATAATACATAGAGAAATCGTGCAAGTTTTACATTATGTAAATATTTTTGAACGCGTGTTTTTACAACCTTTCATTTGACACCCCACTCGATGACCTGGTAAAAATTTTTTTTTCACTTCCGATTTTACCCCCAAAACCGAAATTTAACTTTCAAAACTACACGGCTTTGATTCCTATATTAGTGCTGAATTTCAACTTTCTATGTCAAATAGTTTCGGAGAAAAGCGAGTGGGACAGACGGACAGACAGACACCGAAGTGTTCCGTACGGAACACTAAAAATAGGTTTTCTATATCACAAAACAATATATTTTGAATTTCTTTTCGTTTCTGTATCCGTGGTTATGTTGTCGCGGTAATTGCCGAACGAAACGATACATTGACTTAAAATTTGGTACATTTCTAACATGTAGGCTGAAAAATTTTTGGTCTGGCACATAGCTCTTTTCAAAAAATCCATATGATTTTTAGGAAATACCAGCTTTCAAACGACACGTCAAAATTTCATGACATTTCGACAATTAGTTTACAAGTTGCAATGGTTTTAGTGACCCTACTTTTGATATTTTTAAAACTATGGAAAAAATCGAATTTCGTGTGTTGATTAAACACTCTTTTTGATGGGAAAAAATACCGTTCAAGCAAAGCAATGACTTCATAGGTGTTACGGGGGCTCTGCTCCTGGAAAACCACTCATTATTTACTGGTATGATGAATTTAAACGCGATCATACAGATACAAATGATGCTGAACGCTCTGGACGCTCAAATGAGGTAGGTACACCGGAAAACATAAAAAAAAAATCCACAAAATTGTTTTGGATGACCGTAAAGTGAAATTGCGTAAGATAGCTGAAACCCTAAAGATGTCAAAGAACTTATTGGTCATATTTTGCACGAATATTTGGGCATGGGAAAACTCTGTTCAAAATGGGTCCCGCGTTTGCTCACAGTGGACCAAAAACAACAACGGGTTGATGTTTGGGCCTGTTCAAGAGCAATAAAAATATTTTTTTCATGCGATATGTAACAATGGATGAAACATGGATCCACTACTATACACCGGAATCAAATCGCCCGCCAGCTGAGTGAACAGCAGCCGATAAAAGCCGCCGGAGCGACCAAAGATACAGCAGTCGGCTGAGAAGGTTTGGCCTTTGTATCTTGGGAAGCTCATGGAATAATTTTCATCGACCATGCTGAGAAGGGAAGAACCATCAATAGCGAATGTTATATAAAGTTATTGGTGCGTTTGAAGGCAGAAATCGCAAAGAAATGGCCCCAAATGAACAAGAGAAAAGTGCTCTATCATTAGACAATGTACCGTTGTCACAAGTCAATGGTTACGATGATAAAATTGTGTGAATTGAAGTTCGAATTGTTTCCCCATCCACCGTATTCTCCAAATTTGGACCTCAGCGAATATTATTTATTCGCAGACCTGAAGAAAATGCTCACGGGAACGAGAGCTGGCTCCAAGGAGGAAATTATCGCCGAAACTGGAGCTTATTTTGAAGGCAAAGACAAATTCTTCTACAAGAAAGGTATAGAAATGTTAGAAAAGCGTCGGACTGATTGTATTGCTCTGAAGGAGACTATATTGATGAATAAAGTCGAATTTTGCAAAAAAAATGTGTTTTAAGTAGCTAGACCAAAAAACTTTTCAACCTAGGTGTTAGTACCTGCAGTAGGAAGGAAATCTTCAGTTTTTTTTATTAATAGCGCTAGGGTGAGAGGGACTGGCGATCGATACATTTTGTTCATCTAATCTTTTTTTATGGGAATAGCAAGGGAATTAACTGAAGTGCTACAGAAGAGACGTGTGTGCAGAAAACACAATTCACGTTGCTCTTAAATAGCTGTAAATTGTACTCAGTAGGAAACACAGTCCTGAGCAAATCATTCCGAAACGATGAGGTTCTGCAGTAAAAAACTGGTTGGAAAGGACTGTATGAAGAGTGATAAGCTAAATTTCATGCGGATTTGATATTTAGTGTGACGTATATTTCTAGCATGTACCTAGGTCTTCAATCAGACGAATAGCTCTCTTCTGAAAAGAATCGAACAAATGCAGTGTATGTTTGGGAGCGGAGCCCCAAACATGAGAGCAGTATTCCGTGGTTCATAACATGTACAAGTCTGGGAGGAATTAAGTGGACTACATCGACAGAACACTTTCCATGAAAATAGTTGTAGAATAGACTCAAGTCGCCAACCGTTCTTCGATGTTCCAAGGAATCAAGATAGCTGGTGAGTTCTGGGTCACCAGTCAGGACATCTTCTAAATACAAATACAGTATAGTTTAGAGTAGAGCCCCAAACATAGGAGCAGTATTCTATCGTTTTGAATTAGAGCTTTGTAAGCATTAAAAGTTGTTGTAAAGTGTAAAGTTTTGTAGTCTTGTAGTGCCAAGATATCTTTGCTTCTAAGTCAGCGCTCAGCAATTTGAGTGACGATGCTAGAGGAATGGAGTGTACCGACATATCTATGTCAGGTTCCGCAACGTTAACTTAACTAACGCCTGTGTTGTCGTAGCGCTAAATTCTACTTGGTTACTGTCACCCCAAGATAGAATATCTTCCAGGTCTTGTTAAGCTGAACGACTTCCTGCTTTCTGCGGATATTTGCATGAGTACCCATTGCCATCTGCAAAGCTGTTGTTTAGATTCCTGGTCTTTTTAAGCTAATCGTTAATGTAAAGAAGAAAAAAGGTAGGTGATAATATGGAGTCTTGAGACACTCCAGCGTCTAGAGTGAAGGTATTAGAAAGAAACCCGTCAACTGTTGTTCGTAAAGGACGCTCTCGGAGGAAAGACGGGAGCCATAAACAAAACCCCTCACATATACCATAAGGGCATAGCCTAGCCAATAATCCTCATGACAGACATGGTCAAATGCCTTGGATATATCCAGTGCAACCGCTCGAGATTATCTATAATGTTAAAGTGCGTTGTTTCAAACATGTGTGTCACACTGTGAAGTTCTCCTTTTAATTTTTCCTTGCGATTGCTATATTGCTGGTCGCTAACAATATTGAATCTTTCTAGATATTTTAGAGGATGCTGATTGATGACCTTTTCCAACTTTCGATATAAGTGCGAGTAGTTGCGAGTTGTTTGGCAAGGTCTTCTTGCCTTTTTTGGGTATTGGTTGAACAGTAGCGCATTTTCAGCGGGAACAAGATATTTCCTTTCTGTAGGATAACACGCATTTTTTTTGCAAAATTCGACTTTATTCATCAACATACTCTCCTTTAAAAGCGATACAATCAGTCCAACGCTTTTCTAACATTTCTATACCTTTCTTGTAGAAGGATTTGTCTTTGCCTTCTGGGCTCAATTTCGAATAGCCAAATAATTTTTTGAAGTCGTGAATAGATAATAGTCTTAGAATAAATCTGGGGAATACGGTGGATGAAAAAGCAATTCGAACTTCAATTCATGCAATTTTGCCGTCGTAACCATTGACTTGTGACACGGTGCATTGTCTTGATGAAAGAGCACTTTTTTCTTGTTCATTTTGGGGCCATTTCTTTGCGATTTCTGCCTTCAAACGCACCAATAACTTTATATCATATTCGCTATTGATGGTTTTTCCCTTCTCAGCATAGTCGATGAAAATTATTCCATGCGCATCAAAAATACAGAGGCCAAAACCTTCCCTGCCGACTGTTGTGTCTTTGGTCGCTTCGGGCGGCTTTTACTGGCTGCTGTCAACTGCCGATTTGATTCCGGTGTGTAGCGATGGATTCATGTTTCATGCATTGTCATATATCGCATGAAAAAATCCTTTTTATTGTGCTTAAGCAAGTCCAAACAGCGCTCAAAATCATCAACATGTTGTTGTTTTTGGTCCACTGTAAGCAAACGCGGTATTCATTTCAAACAGAGCTTTCTCATGCCGAAATGTTTATGCAAAATATGACCAACACGTTCTTTTGATACCTTTAGGGTGTCAGCTGTCTCACGCAATTTTACTTTAGGGTCATCCAAAACAATTCTGTTGATTTTTTTTTTGTTTTCCGGTCTAACCACCTCATTTGGGCGTCCAGAGCGGTCAGCATCATTTGTGTCTGTACGACCACGTTTAAATTCAGCATACCAGTAAATGATGAGTGATTTTCCAGAGGCAGGATCCCCGTAACACTTATCAAGCCATAGCTTTGTTAGAACGGTATTTTTTTCCATCAAAAAACAATGTTCAGTCAACACACGAAATTCAATTTTTTCCATTGTTTTGAAAATACCAAAAGTAGCGTCACTAAAACAACTGTAACTAGAAATGTCATGAAATTTTGACACTTATCGTTTGAAGGTTGGCACTTCCTAAAAATTATATGGATTTTTTGAAAAGGGCGACGTCTATGTGCCAGACCAAAAACCTTTCAGCCTACGTGTTAGGTTGAAAGGTTTACAGAAAACTGGAGTTTCGCTTGTGAATTTTTAGACAATGTCGGGCATCTTTGACTGCACATTTAAAACAGTGGGTGGTGTTTTTCCTTAAAACTCGACAGTAGAATGTGCAGCAAAGAATTGAGTTAAGAAGTTGGTTCTCTCAACAGGTGTTGTTACAATGTTACTAGCTGACCGTGTAAGTAATGGTATAGTGGTTTTAATGAAATTTTGAGTAATGGCTTTCGCGACCGAGCAAAGGCGCTAGAATAGTTTTTATATTATAATGTAGTAATATAGCAACAAAAATAAATGTATTTAGTAGGAAATATTTAGAAGCCTAATAATTACAATGATAAGTTAACCATCGATTGAAGAAAGGGAAGAAACAATACCATTAGAAGATTCTATATGATACGTAAACCGGTAGGATCAAATACTATCTGAAATTATTCAGTCTAGTAGTATCAAATTTCAAATAACGCCATCTGACTAGATTATTTTATCATATACACTGTGTCTTTCTCTAGGCATGATTAATCAATTTTTTCATGTTCACATATAACACGTAGGCTGAAAAGTTTTTGGTCTAGCTACTTAAAACCCATTTTTTTTTACAAAATTCGACTTTATTCATCAATATAGTCTCCTGTAAGAGCGATACAATCAGTCCAGTGCTTTTCTAACATTTCTATACCTTTCTTGTATAAGAATTTGTCTTTGCCTTCAAAATAGGCCCCAGTTTCGGCGATAACTTCTTTATTGGAGACAAATCTCTTTCCCGCGAGCATTTTTTTGAAGTCTACGAATAGATAATAGTCACTGGGGGCAAATCTGGAGAATACCGTGGATGAGGAAGAAATTCGAACTTTCAATTCATGCAATTTTGCGATCGTAATCATTGACTTGTGACACGGTGCATTGTCTTGATGAAACAGCACTTTTTTCTGTTCATTTGGGGCCGTCTCTTTGCGATTTCTGCCTTCAAACGCACCAATAACTTTATATAATATTCTATTGAAGGTTTTTCCTTACTCAGCATAGTCGATGAAACTTATTTCATGCGCATCCCAAAATGCAAAGGCCAAAACCTTCCCAGCTGACTGTTGTGTCTTTGGTTACTTCGGGCGACTTTCACCGGCTGCTGTCCACTCAACTAACTGCCGATTTGATTCCGGTGTGTAGTGGATCCATTCTGGTCACATATCGCATGAAAAAAATCCTTTTTATTGCTCTTAAACAGGTCCAAACAGCGCTCAGAATCTTGTTGTTTTTGGTCCACTGTGACCAAACGCGGTACCCATTTCAAACAGAACTTTCTCATGCCCAAACGTTCATGCTAAATATGACTAACTTCTGTTGATATCTTTAGCTTGTCAGCTATCTTACGCAATTTCAATTTACGGTCATCCAAAACAATTTTGTAGATTTTTTTGATATTTTTTCCGGTGTAACCATCTTATTTGGGGGCCAAAGCGTTCAGCATCATTTGTATCTGTACGACCGCATTTAAATTCAGCATACCGGTAAATGATGAGTCATTTACAGTGTTTAATTAACACACACGAAATTCGGTTATTTCCATTGTTTTGAAAATATTAAAAGTAGTTTCACTAAAACCACTATAACTTGAAAACTAATCGTCAAAAGTCATGAAATTTTGACACATATCGTTTGAAGGTTGGTACTTTCTAAGAATCATACGGGCTTTTTTGAAACATCTGGGTGTCAGATCAAAAATTTTTCAGCCTACGTGTTAAACTGTCGAAAACACATCCACCGGGATTAAAATAAATCTTATGTCGCAACCAAGTTTAGCCGGAATAAAAACAGTTTTCCAAAAATGTTCAGCTTGAAGCTGGAGTTTTCCAGTGATAAATGAAAAACTAAAGTAATGTGAAAAAAGGACGAATAATATTTTTCTAGAATAATGAAATTAATAAGAGTGAATTCACAAGGTAGGCGACATGAAACTCGTGAAAATTGTGCATTTTTTTAGAAGATTGTCATCTCAGTCACAAGGTACGTTGAGTTTTGGTCAAATTTTGTTAATAAGGCATGTCGTGACGGCTCTGACGTAGCAGACTGCACGATGTGAAGTAATAAAGGAAGTAATAACAAGTCACAAAACTCCCACGATCCACTACTAACACAAACTAACTCTTATACGTTATTATGTTGTTTAGTAATCCGGTATTTTTTTCAAGATGTTATTGAATATGGATCAAGTACGTACCACATTCAGCGACTATCAGTACCTCCCAAAGTTTATTTTTTGACACAGTGTCATAAGCTTCCATTATATCCATGAATGTTATATGTACTTCTCCGATGACTGCAGTTGTCTTCTCGCATATTCAAGGGTGTCTTGTTCGTAGACATAGAAGATGGACTCATCATTAACCTCACAAAGTTGACCAGTCTCTAGAAAGAAACAAAGCGACTGTGCGGCCAATACCTGCCTCTTTTCTGGAGGCCTGTAATAGACAAGGCGCAGTACCCCGACACGGCTTTCTCTGCGAGAAAAGCCCTCACCCAATTTTAGTTTAAAAGAACACTTAGAAATATTATTTTCAAGAGCGCCGTAGCTTAGCGGCATTCTAGAAAGAGACGCTACTCGCCGCTATACTTTTGCGTTGCGAATTCTTCGTAACATTCTAACAAAATGAAGTAAAAGTTTATTATATTTCTCAGAGATGAGTATGTCTAGTTTTTCTCATGTTTTTTCTGTTTTTTTTTTTTTTTTCTGATGAATAAGTGTAATAAAGTGCCCCCTCAAACAACAATTTTTGAACACACCACTTAGCACCCTAATGAAGAAAATGAAATATTTTCGAAAGCTTGGCGTAGCTAAAAAGGTGTCCAAAACTTTCTTTTTCCAAAGACCGCTTACCTCAAGAACATAATACTGCTATATATATATATATATATATATATATATATATATATATATATATATATATATATATATATATATATATATATAAACAATGTCGTCACTCGATTCATGATATCTCATCTCCAAAAAAATGGTCCGGTATTATTATTTTAATGTGATTTTTATTTCTAACATTCTAGCTCTCTCTCTCTCCTGTTTTGTAGGTCTTTTGGTCCTGGTTTCTTAGTTATTCTTCCCCCTTTTTGGCTCAATGGATCACCCAAGGGTTCCTATAATATTTACTCACGCTCCTCGTTTCTCTTTTGGTTCTTTTCGTCGGTTGTTTTTGTGTCATTGCCACTGGTTTGTGTGTTCCCCTTCCATCCCTCTTAGATTTCTCATGCTTGAATACACCCCTTGGTGACCAAATCTCCTTTCTAAAGAAATAAATTACTAATTAAATCAACAAATAAACAATATACTATCTTCCCTCTCCTTTTTCTCTTTTGCTAGCTCTCTCGCTGCTAGATGTAAGATAGGAGACTAATTTCTCCATAGTTAGCTATGTTGGAGTGCTGGTAGATGAAAAAGAGTACCTGTTATATTTATTAGGTGCTCTTCTAAGACGCTATGAATAATGACTAATTTTGAACATTAGGTTCTATTTCTGATCTGTATGACGCTCAAAGGAAAGTCTGAAAAATGTTAAGACGGAACAAACTTGATATAAAAGACACGTTACAAACTAATAAAATTACAATTCAAGAATGGTAAACATACTTTGAGAAATTGTATAAAGAAGAAGAGAATAATGAAGCCATACTTGAAGAAGTTGAGGAAATAAATCTAGAAGTAACAGACAGAAAGAATTACAAGAAATCTTAAAAACAGAAAAGCCTCAGGACAGACAAAAAGACTTATAAGGAATCTTAAAAACAGAAAAGCGTCAAGACCAGACGATATTACAAATGAGATGTTAAAATCTGTAGGAGAAAACCTGCATCCACAACTAGCACATCTCTTTACAAATATAGTAAAAAACAGACAAATCCCTACAGACTGTAAAACTAATATAACAATCCCAATTTTCAAAAAAGGGCAAAAGACGTCATCCAAAACTACCGCGGAATAACGCTCCTAAATACTACCTTAAAAGTATTAAAAAAATCATACTGGAAGAATTGAGCAACGATATTCAAATGAGAGAGGAACTACCGCGATTCCGCAAAAATCGATCGTCCAGAGATGCCATATTTATAGTAAGGCAGTAAATGGAAAAAGCTTAACAATTTAACAAACCTGCATATATGTGTTTCGTCGACATGACTTAAGCCTTCGATAGAGTGCAGTTAACAGATATAAAATTGATGCAGAGATAGACCACAGACAAGATGACGGACGACATAAAAAGATTAACGGGAGACGATTGAATGCAGAAGGCAAACAACATAGGTCAGTGGAGACAACTTAAGAAGACGTACATCCCACTATGAATGGAATAAGCTAATGATATATATATATATATATATATATATATATATATATATATATATATATATATATATATATATATATATTGCTTAAATTTCTTGCATTACATTTCGTTCATAGAGACAATAGGCAAGATTTCCAATAAGCATATTAGTTCTGTTCATGTTCTAACTTTTTAAGATTAAGAGAAGGTATTCTGTACTTCTTGTTACGTTTTAGTGTTCCGTACCAAAAGGGAAAAACTTATGTCTATCTGTCAGTCTTCCGATTCTCTCCGAAACTATTGGAGATAGAAAGTTGAAATTTGTCACAATTACAGGAATTGATGGCATAATCACAGCCGTGTAGTTTTAAAAGTTAAGTTTTGAGGGGTGAAATCAGAATTGAAAAAATTTTTAAGGTCATCGAGTGGGGAGCCAAATGAAAGCCTGTCAAAACATGAGTTCAAAAATATATATGATGTAATACTCGCTCAAACTTTTCTTTACATTATTTTTAAAAAATTGACAAAATTCACTGTCTCCCCATCCTATATCTAAGAGCTCCATAAGGTGGAGATTGAATGAGTGCATTACTTTGGATAATTTTTCTGACATAAAAAAACTATTGTGTTAATAATAGTCTATCCACTTATCTAAATAGGATTAGGCCTATACAAATGATAAAATATACTAGTTCTAGATGGATAACATGTTTTAGAATTTTTCGAATGATAGAAGTTCATGTTGTAGAAAACCATCACAAACAGGTTTGTATCCTGGTAGGTAATTTACACCACTAATCCGTTTATGACCTAGACATATTTAAGGGATTGTAATTGCAGAAGTAAATTCTCGTCAGAGCAAAGTCCACAGCGCTCCGTGTTGTCCCTGACGAACAGTATGGCTTCCAGCCCCTTCATGGCACCATCCATCACACCACGAAACTCGCCCAAACCATTTCCAACAGCTTCAACAAACGTCACAAAGTTGGAGCTGTGTTTCTCGATGTAGCAAAGGCCTTCGACCGAGTCTGGCACGAAGGCCTCATTCTGAAACTGATCCGACACGGCTACCCCCTTTTCATTAACAAACTCATTCAATCCTTCGTCTCTGACAGAACATTCCAAGTCAGAGTCGATAAGGCCATCTCCGAAGTCAAGGCCATTAGAGCCGGAGTCCCTCAAGGCTCCGTCCTCTCCCCCCACCTCTTTAACATTTTCACAGCCGACATTCCAAAAACGGATCAGACTACCCTACTCCTGTATGCTGACGACACAGCCATCATAGCAGAATCCAGCAGCTACAGAATCATCACCAGTAGATTGCAGCGCCACCTGAACGTCCTCGCCCCCTGGTTCGACCGATGGAAGATCCAGCTAAACCCATGTAAGACACAGGCCATCGTCTTCGCCAAAGGCAACGGCACTCCTTATGGACAACTCCAGCTCCAGGGATCCCGCATCCAATGGGCAACCACCATCAAGTACCTGGGAATCCAGTATGACAAACACCTCATCTGGAAAGACCAGGTCTGTGCTGCCTCAAGGAAAGCCAAGCAACTACTGGGCAAGCTGTACCCAATCATCAGCCGGTCCAGTAAGTTGCAACCAAAAATCAAGCTGCTAATTTATAAAACCATCGTGAGGGCAGGACTCACACACGCCTGCCCTACTTGGTCTAAACTCACCAAGACACGCAGAGCTCAACTTCAGGCAGTACAGAACAAGGCCCTGAGGATGATCACGGGAGCCCCATGGTTCGTCCGAAACCGGCAATTGCATAGAGACCTCGGTGTGCCAACAATCAAGGCACACATGAGGTCCACCAACATCAAGTTCTTCGCAAAGGCGCTACAACACCCAAACGCCACCATAAGGAGCGCATTCCACGTGCCCGCCAACGCCCGCCATCACTATCCAAGACCTTCTGACCCCATATCCGACGAAGACGATGGCCCTCCCCCACCCCATGAAGATTGTAACCTAGATTAAGTTTAGAATTAAGTTCTAGATTAGTTTAGAATTAAGCTCTAGTTAAGTTAGATTAGTCAACCAATGTAATTAAAACCCAATGTCCTAGGTTAAGTTAATTAGGATTACTGTATAGAACCTAGGTTAAGTAGTATAGGAATATAAGCTATCATAAATGTAAGTAAGAGGCATAGCCTAACTTAAATTCAATAAAGACAATGACAAAGAAGTAAATTCCACACTTAGTACTTTCAGGTAGAGGATGAGGGTTGATAAATGGGTGGTGGTACGCACCGGCCTGTTCAATTAAATCATTATTAAACCCTTCTACATATCAGTTTAGTACATATTATTAATTTGTGATTATTACTTGGTTGTGCGTATATTTTTGAAAGTGTTGCTAATATGGAAGCAAAGTTAATAAAAAGTAATCGAGGAAAGGACATGTTATGTGTGAATTACTACACTTACTTTCAATAAAAGGTGCTAAAATGTGGAGAAACATTTTGGAGATGTTCAAAAAAAAATTGCAAATCAAAAGTCTTCACCGTTGGGCCCTAGAATTTAGTTACCAAAAGTGAAGGACTCCATACACACGAAGCCGACACCAAGAAGCTGAATCGGAAAATAATTAGTAATTCCTGCAAAAGAAAAGCCGGAGAGCATATGAGTGAAAGGCCATCTAAAATTATCCGACAAGAACTACAAAACACACTGCCTGAAACAGTAACAGAAAAAGATGTCGAATATATTAGAAAAAACGTTTATAACCATAGACGAAAATTTTTGCCAGGACGTAATCCAAGAAGTGCTGAGGAGGTGCATAATGTTTTAGAGATATTTGAAATCAAAACTAGCAAGGGTGAGAATTTTTATATATCAATGAACTCGAAAGTGGCATTATTGTTTTTTCTTGTACTACAAATGTCAATATGTTGTGTAAAATATCCAATATATATATGGACGGCACCTTTTCATACTGCACTAAATATTTTACACAGTTATTTACAGAGCATGGCTTTGCAAACGGTTATTACATTCCATTATTATTTTGCTTATTGCGTGATAAGAGAGCTGAAACATACAAAAACCTCTTTATATTGTTAAAATGTAAGATTTATTCAGCAGATACACTGTATTTCAATCCAGAGAAAATTACTATTGACTTCGAAAAATCTATTCATAAGGCAGTATCTGAAGTTTGGCCAAATGCTAAAGTGTTAGGATGTAGATTTCATTTACACCAATCTTGGTTTCGCAAGATACAGAATCTAGGTCTAGCTAAAGAATATTGCGACAAAAATTCTGAAATTGGTCGTTGGTTAAAGTATTGTTTCGGCTTGTCCTATTTAGCACCCGAAGAATTAGGTGACAGTTTTGCATACGAATTATATTCTATAAAACCTGAGGATGAACGTTTAAATAAATTTTGTGTTTACCTACTAGAAACATATCTAGAGGAAGGAGCCGATTTTCCAGTTGAAATATGGGCAGAATCGAGTCCATCTTTAACTCGAACGACTAACTGTTGTGAGTCCTTCCATTCCCATCTAAATAATTCTTTTTATTCTACACATCCGTCTCTGTATTTATCGATAGGCTGAAAGAATTTCAGATTAACGTATATATAAAAATACAAAGTGTCGACGAGTCTAAAATAAGTAATAATCATAAGAATCAAAAATTAAAACTTTTAAAAAATCTTTATGAACAAAGGCAATTAGGAAATATTAATCGTTTCCATTTTTTAAAATGTGTCTCCTATTCTTCTCAACCTGTTTTGTAAATATATATAAATAGATATGTGTAGGTTTGTAGCATTATCTAGTATATGTAAGGAAATTTGTCCAATTGTATTTTATGTATTTAGCAAAAACTTCATGTTTTATCAATATTATTCTACTATGAAATAAAAACATATATTTTTGCAAATATCTAAAATTTTCAATAATAACCGATTTAAAACAAATCCGTCCAATTTTATTTCGATGAATAAAGCATAATTATATTTGCTTGGTGTGGAAATTACCTGGAAGATTTAAGCACCCTTATAAGGTTAGTGTGGAATTTACCTGTTGTATTAAGGGCGCAGGTAGTCTCTTGGTGTGAAATTTACTAACGCCGTTGTATCCGACTCCTAGACATTGATTTTTGAAAACCCATTTGGGGTGTGTTTTGTGAAGTCGCGGATCCTTTTATTGTAACAAACATTTTTATTTTAAAAGCAATCCCAGTACGGAAATCTGATTGCTCAAATCCGACTTCTACCTGGCCGGTTGTTTTAAGTCGATTTATTTTTTTATCGTTTTACTTTCATTCATAATTTTTTATTGTAGATCCTATCTCCACTAACTGATATAACTTTTGTTTTGTTTTCGTTTTGATTTTTAAAAACAATTATTAAATAATTAATTAATGATAATTTAATCTTAATTCCTTTAAAAAATACCGTTCTTAGTTATCTTAAATTAGGCGGTGTTATCATTTATTACGCTATAACACTGCATATTAAAAAGAAGTGTTTTGTGGGGATTTTTTTTGTTAATACGTCAAAACCGTCAAAACAGATGTTTCGATTTATTGATCATTCTACGATTGGTTTCAGTCGAATTCACTTCGAATACCTGAGAAAGTATTAGTTCCTGCTCATTTTTGTTCGCCATAAGTAAAATGGCAATAAAAATTATTGATGAGTTTAAAGTATGTGAGTAACGCAATTTTTTTAACTTTGAGTAACTAAACAGAAATGATGGTATTAGTTTTAATGTTATTTTGTTCTGAAATGATGCAATTTATTTTTATCGGGTGCGTCAAAGAATCATCTTCTTTATGCATTCATAATTTCATATTCAAGGCATGAAATAATTATTATTTATTTGTTTAGATTAAGTTAAAAATGCACTGCTTTTTATCCTGATAAATATTCAAACATTAAATTTTGGTCTGTTGTTATCGCACAAACTTTACGTTGATATTAGAACAGAAAGGGTTTTTTTTCATTAAAAACCTTCGTTGTATATTATTTTAAAAACTTAACATGTTTCTAAAACAGTGAGCATATTTTTATTTCAATGTAAAGTACAAACTTTACGATTAAATGTTTAACACCATGTCTGATAAATGACCGACACACATTTCACATTTCATTTATTGAAAACTATAGTTATAAGTATTATTACAATGATATGAGAGAACATGAAGAACAATTTAAATCTTAAGATATATACTTAGCAGGGACCTAGTTAACTTAGCCTAGGTGAGGAATTTATATACGCTACCGTCAGAAAGTATTAGCCCACCTAGAAATTTCAATAGAACTGCCAAAATTTAATACCTTATTAAACCCTTTTATTATATGAGGTAAATTTAATTGTTCTTAACACGTGTCTATCATAAAATTGCTTAGATAAGCCTTTTTGGTGAACTCACAAATTAAAAACCAATTAGAACAAATTTCCAAGTTATGCATGATAATCGTTTTGGGGCGATTTCTGAGAATTCCAGTTGAACATTTTTGATAAAAACTGTGCTATAAATACCATTGCCCTTTTGGAAATTAACCATTCGCAAACAGTACTTTGTCACTGGTACAGGCTCAATTGTTTTGTGAAAATGCCAAAAACGGAAGAAGTTTCCGTTGAAAATCGGGCTCTGATAATTGCGAGACATCAAAATGGTCACTTGAGTCGACATCGCGAGTGATATGCGGATGCCAAGGAGAACGGTGAACTACATCGTAAAAAAATTTTTCTGCGGGACATGGAATTCTTAACCAAAAACCTTCAGGAAGGCCTCGAAAAAACGACTCCCACTGAAGACTAAGCTATAACAATGTCCAGCAGACGTAATCGCCACCTAACCGCACCAGAAATCATGGCTTAAGTAAATCTGGAGCGGCCCATCCCCATCAACGTGACAACCGTGAAGAATAGGTTAACAGAAGGTGGACTGCACTGGAGAGTTGTAGTGAGGAAACCACTTCTTAGGCAAGTGAATAAACGTAAACGATTAGAATGGACCCGAGAACACGAAAATTAAACATTAGAACAATGGACTTCCGTCCTTTGGAGCGACGAATCTAAATTCGAAATTTTCGGCTCAAATCAGCTGGAGAGAAAATGTTGGAAGCCAGTCAGTTGCCTACAATAAAACATGGTAGAGGTTCAGTAATGGTTTGGGGTTGTTTTGGCAACGGTGAAATTGGAAAAATCTTTAGGATAGAAGGTATCATGCGAAAAGAACAGTATTAAGAAATTTTGCTAACTCAAATGCTTTCTTCTGGAAGAGATATTTTTCAGGGGAAATTTATTTTTCAGCATGACAATGACTCCCATCGAATTGCTGTGGAACCATTTGGACAGGTGTTCGAAAATTCAATTCAACATCAAAAAATCATTTGTGGGAACTTTTACAAGCAAATTGGGTTAAAATAACCGAAGAAACTCTAAAGAAACTACTGGACCGAATGCCGAAACTCTGCAAAGCGGTAATTAAAAACAAAGGTAGTCACATAGATGAGAAAAATTCCGGAAAATCATGAATATTTTTCTGATTTTCTAGACTGCAAATAATGTTGAAAATAAATAATGAATTATTATTTATATAATTCATTAAAATTTAAAAAAAAAAATATATTATCTGGGTTTTTGTTGTCTTGGGGCTGAAGTAACTAGGTGGGCAAATACTTTTTGACGGTAGTGTAAGTATATTGAAAGAACGTAAGATGTTTCTTTTTCTTCTTCCTCTTACAGTAGGACGAGTCCTGTTATTTCTGTTTTTATTTTAGCCTTCTTGAGATGTGGATGTCCAGCATTCATGCCACCTCTTAAGTGGTCTATCTATTGAGCGATTAGTGTTCGGCTTTTCTGATTTTGCCTATTTTACTAGCCACTCTGGTTCCATTCGGTCTATATGATTCCTCCAGTTTCTCCGCCGAGCTCTGACCCATCTGGCAACGTCTTGTATGTTAAAGTCCTCTCTTACTGATTGGCTGGTTACTCTATCTCTTAGGGTCACTCCTTTAATGCTTCTCAACGTTCTCATTTCCAGTGTACGTAAGTCGTACCTTAAAAGTATTAAAAATAACCGGTCAAGTGCAAGTTGAACTTGCACAATTAGTGTTCCGTACGTTGATTGTTTTTGAAATAAAAAGTTTTGTTAGGGTGGTATAAAATGATCAGTGACTTCACAAAACACACCCCAAATGAGTTTTCAATAAAGTTTGTTTCCAATCTTTACTGAAAACTGGTGACCTTGAAATATTGGTTTTTTTCTATACCAGATAAATTATTAAAGGTAATGATAATTTTCGTTCAATCTATACCCCGTGGAGAATATTCCAGGATTTTTTCAAAACTTTTTGATCAGTACGTTTCGAGATAAGGTAGGGGACAGCGATTTTTCACGATTTTTTAAAAGTAATACGAAGAAAAGTGTGCGCAAGTATTACATTATATATATATTTTTTGCTCGTGTTTTCACAAGCTTTCATTTGACACCACACTCGATGACCTAGTAAAAAAATTTTTTTTTCCCTTCCGATTTCACCCCTCGAAACAAATCCCTTAAGTCACGGTGATATAAAATGATCAGTGACCTCACAAAACACACCCCAAATAAGTTTTCAACAAAGTTTATTCCAATCTTTACTGAAAATTGATGACCTTGAAATTTCTGTTTTTTTAATATAACAGATAAATTATTAAAGGTAATGCACTCGTGATAATTTTCATTCAATCTATACCCCGTGGAGAATATTCCAGAATTTTTTCAAAATTTTTTGATAAGTACTTTCCGAGATAAGGCGGGTGGACAGCGATTTTTCGCGATTTTTTAAAAATAATACAAAGAAAAGTGAGCGCAAGTATTACATTATATATATATTTTTTACTCGTGTTTTCACACAAGCTTTCATTTGACACCACACTCGATTACCTAGTAAAAAAAATTTTTTTTCATTTCCGATTTTACCCCCCAAAACTAACCCCTTAAGTCAAAATTTAATTTTCAAAACTACATGGCTCTGATGAGGCCATCAATTCCTATATTGCTACCAAATTTCAACTTTTTATGACAAGTAGTTTCGGAGAAAATCGGGTGTGACAGACGGACAGACAGACGGACAGACACCGAAGTGATCTTATAAGTGTTCCGTACGGAACACTAAAAATCATACTGTAAGAATTGAGCAACGATATTCAAATGAGAGACGAACTACAGCGATTCCGTAAAAATCGATCGACCAGAGATGCCATATTTATAGTAAGGCAGTAAATGGAAAAAGCGTAACAATTTAACAAACCTGCATATATGTGTTTCGTCGACATGACTTAAGCCTTCGATAGAGTGCAGTTAACAGATATTATAAATTTGATGCAGAGGTAGACCACAGACAAAACGACGGACGACATAAATAGATTAGCGGGACACGATTGGATGCAGAAGGCAAACAACATAGATCAGTGGAGACAACTTAAGAAGACTTACATCCGTCTATGGATGGAATGGGCTAATGATGATTATATATATATATATATATATATATATATATATATATATATATATATATATATATATATATATATATATTATGTGTATATATATATATATATATATATATATATATATATATATATATATATATATATATATATATATATATATATATATATATATATATATATATATATATATATATATATATATATATATCTATATATATATATATACATATATATATTTCTTGCATTACATTTCATTCATAGAGACAATATTCCAGATTTCCAATAAGCATATTAGTTCTGTTCATGTTCTAACTTCTTAAGATTAAGAAAAGATATTCTGTTGTACTTTTTGTTACTTTTTAGTGTTCCGTACCAAAAGGGAAAAACTTATGAACTCACTTCGGTGCCTGTCTGTCTTCCGATTTTCTCGGAAACTATTGGAGATAGAAATTTGAAATTTGTCACAATTACAGGAATTGATGGCATAATCGGAGCCGTGTAGTTTTTGAAAGTTAAGTTTTGAGGGGTGAAATCAGAAGTGAAAAAATATTTAATGTCATCGAGTGGGGAGTTAAATGAAAGTCTGTCAAAACATGAGTTCAAAAATATATATGGTGTAATACTTGCACAAACTTTTCTTTACATTATTTTTAAAAAATTGACAAAATTTACTGTCTCCCCATCCTATCTCTAAGATATCCATAAGGTGGAGATTGAATGAGTGCGTTACTTTGGATAATTTTTCTAACATAAAAAAAAAATGATGTGTTAATAAAAGTCTATCCACCTATCTAAATAGCATTAGGCCTATACAAATGATAAAAGATACTAGTTCTAGATGGATAATATGTTTTAGAATTTTTCGAATGATCACGTTGTAGAAAGCCATCACAAACAAGTTTGTATCCGACTCCTAGATATTGATTTTTGAAAACCCATTTGGAGTGTGTTTTGTGAAGTCGCGGATGCTTTTATTTTACAAACATTTTTATTTTAAAAGCAATCCCAGTACGGAAATCTAATTGCTCAAGTCCGACTTCTACTTGGCCAGTTGTTTAAGTCGATTTATTTTTTTATCGTTTTACTTTCATTCATAATTTTTTATTGTAGATCCTATCCCCACCAACTGATATAACTTTTGTTTTGTTTTCGTTTTGATTTTTAAAAACAATTATTAAATAATTAATTAATGATAATTTAATCTTAATTCCTTTAAAAAATACCGTTCTTAGTTATCTTAAAATAGGCGGTGTTATCATTTATTACGTTATAACACTGCATATTAAAAAGAAGTGTTTTGTGGGGATTTTTTTTGTTAATACGTCAAAACCGTCAAAACAGATGTTTCAATTTATTGATCATTCTACGATTGGTTCAGTCGAATTCACTTCGAATACCTGAGAAAGTATTAGTTCCTGCTCATTTTTGTTCGCCATAAGTAAAATGGCAATAAAAATTATCGATGAGTTTAAAGTATGTGAGTAACGCAATTTTTTTAACTTTGAGTATCTAAACAGAAATGATGGTATTAGTTTTAATGTTATTTTGTTCTGAAATGATGCAATTTATTTTTATCGGGTGCGTCAAAGAATCATCTTCTTTATGCATTCATAATTTCATATTCAAGGCATGAAATAATTATTATTTATTTGTTTAGATTAAGTTAAAAATGCACGGCTTTTTAACCTGATAAACATTCAAACATTAAATTTTGGTCTGTTATTATCGCACGAACTTTACGTTGATATTAGAACAGAAATGGTTTTTTTTTTCCATTAAAAACCTTCGTTGTATATTATTTTAAAAACTTAACATGTTTCTAAAACAGTGAGCATATTTTTATTTCAATATAAAGTACAAACTTTACGATTAAATGTTTAACACCATGTCTGATAAATGACCGACACACATTTCACATTTCATTTATTGACAACTATAGTTATAACTATTATTACAATGATATGAGAGAACATGAAGAATAATTTAAATCTTAAGATATATACTTAGCAGAGACCTAGTTAACTTAGCCTAGGCGAGGAATTTATATACGCTACCGTCAGAAAGTATTAGCCCACCTAGAAATTTCAATGTAACTGCCAAAATTTAATACCTAATTAAACCCTTTTATTATATGAGGTAAATTTAATTCTTGGTTCTTAACACGTGTCCATCCTAAAATTGCTTAGATAAGCCTTTTTGGTGAAGTCACAAATTAAAAAACCAATTAGAACAAATTTCCAAGTTTTGCATGATAATCGTTTTGGGGCGATTTCTGAATATTCCAGTTGAACCGCACCAGAAATCACGTCTCAAGTAAACCTGGAGCGGCCCATCCCCATCAGCGTGACAACCATGAAGAATAGGTTAGCAGAAGGTGGACTGCACTGGAGAGTTTCAGTGAGAAAACCACTTCTTAGGCAAGTGAATAAACGTAAACGATTAGAATGGGCCCGAGAACATGAAAATTGAACATCAGAACAATGGACTTCCGTCCTTTGGAGCGACGAATCTAAATTCGAAATTTTTGGCTCAAATCAGCCGGAGAGAAAATGTTGGACGCCAGTCGGTTGCCTACAATAAAACATGGTGGAGGTTCAGTAATGGTTTGGGGTTGTTTTGGCAACGGTGAAGTTGGAAAAATCTTTAGGATAGAAGGTATCATGCGAAAAGAACAGTATTAAGAAATTTTGCTAACTCAAATGCTTTCTTCTGGAAGAGATATTTTTCAGGGGAAATTTATTTTTCAGCATGACAATGACTCCCATCGAATTGCTGTGGAACCATTTGGACAGGTGTTCAAAAATTCAATCCAACATCAAAAAATCATTTGTGGGAACTTTTACAAGCAGATTGGGTTTAAAATAACCGAAGAAACTCTAAAGAAGCTACTGGACCGAATGCCGAAACTCTGCAAAGCGGTAATTAAAAACAAAGGTAGTCACATAGATGAGAAAAATTCCGGAAAATCATGAATATTTTTCTGATATTCTAGACTGTAAATAATGTGAAAATAAATAATAAATTATTATTTATATAATTCATTAAAATTTTAAAAAAATATATATTATCTGGGTTTTTGTTGTCTTGGGGCTGAAGTAACTAGGTGGGCAAATAGTTTTTGACGGTAGTATAAGTATATTGAAAGAACGTAAGATGTTTCTTTTTCTTCTTCCTCTTACAGTAGGGCGAGTCCTGTTATTTCTGTTTTTATTTTAGCCTTCTTGAGATGTGGATGTCCAGCATTCATGCCACCTCTTAGGTGGTCTATCTATTGAGCGATTAGTGTTCGGCTTTTCTGATTTTGCCTATTTTACTAGCCGCTCTGGTTCCATTCAGTCTATATGATCCCTCCAGTTTCTCCGCCGAGCTCTGACCCATCTGACAACGTCTTGTATGTTAAATTTCTCTCTAACTGATTCGCTGGTTACTCTATCTCTTAGGGTCACTCCTTTAATGCTTCTCAGCGTAGCGTCAGTAGGACGAGTCCTGTTATTTCTGTTTTTATTTTAACCTTCTTGAGATGTGGATGTCCAGCATTCATGCCACCTCTTAGGTGGTCTATCTATTGAGCGATTAGTGTTCGGCTTTTCTGATTTTGCCTATTTTACTAGCCGCTCTGGTTCCATTCGGTCTATATGATCCCTCCAGTTTCTCCGCCGAGCTCTGACCCATCTGACAACGTCTTGCATGTTAAATTTCTCTCTTACTGATTGGCTGGTTACTCTATCTCTTAGGGTCACTCCTTTAATGCTTCTCAGCGTTCTCATTTCCAGTGTACATAATATTCTCATTGTTGTTGAGGTGTCGGCTCTCGTGTCTACCGCGTATATGAGCACAGGTCTAACGCATCTTTTGTATATTCGGAGCTTACTTTCTGGTGTTATATATTTGTTGCGCCAGATGATATTATTTTGTCGTTCACCACTAACTGGATCTCTGGATATTACCACTGAATATGTTTTTTTTTCTGTTGATATAGTCATGTTGAATTTTTCTGCTGTAGTTTTAATTTTTTTCAAAAGGCATCGTAGATCGTCTTCGCTTTCTGCTGGTAGTATAACGTCATTAGCATAGCATAAGACTCGTATGGATCCGTTTCCCATACAATATCCAGCCTCGACCTTATTTACATTGTATATAATTTCGTTCATGACAAGATTAAATAATGTTGGACTTAAACTGTCACCCTGTCTAATGTCGGTGGATATGAGCATTTCCTTAGTTAGGCCATTATCAGTTTTTATTTTGGTTTTATTGCTGTTATTATTTTCTCTAATCAACATCATGTATTTTTCATTAACGATGATGTTTCAACTTAAAATATTTCATAAACACAAACTTAAAATTAAACTTAATATTAATTAAGGTTAACTTAAACTAATCTTGAGGCAAGGTATCGCTAGGTCTTGGCAGACGGCAACTCCTCTATCTCTTTACATCTTTCAGCATTCCTCCTAATTTTTGGCTATTCGAATTTCTTTCTGTATTAATTCTAGTATACTATATTCTCTTTTGTTACCTCTGTTTTTGTGTCACCATCTTCCATTAATCTTAGATTGTTATCTGTAATCTATTCCTTCTTTTTATGTGTTTGTTCCACAGTTAGATATTTATTCTTTAGCCCTCCTTGTTATTTCATTTAACTTTTCTGTTTTCAGATTCTATGTCGTTAGCTCTGTGTCTCTTGAGTTCTTTATTAAGATCTTTTTTAATTACATTTGTTACATTGGTTGTCTCACATCGTATAGGTTTTTCTGTTTTCTTTTTTTAACTTTTTCAAGATAATTCTTAGAACCCCAACCAAAGCATTGTGATTCGAGTTTACGTCAGCACTGGGATATGTTTCGACAGATATAGCACTATTTCTAAATCGTTTATTCGCTAAAATATAGTCTTTTTTATTTCTGGTGATATGAGCTGGTGAGTCTAGTGGAGGCATCCACGTGTATAATCTTCGTAGTGGTAGGTGGAAGAAGGTGCTAGTGATAATATAACCTATTTCTTCACTGAAAATGTTCAGTCGCTCCCCTCTGTTGTTTTTTTTTCACCTAGATCATATGATCCTGCGGAAGTTCCTGACCTACCTCTTCTTCAATCTTAGCATTGAAGTCTCCCATTATCATGTCAAATCTCGTTTTGGTATCGCTTTTAGGACTTGTGTTAGTTGCTGGTAAAATTGTTTGGTCTCTTCATCCTGTTTATCTGCAGTGAGAGCGTATATTTGTATGACATTAAGAAGAACAGGTTTCGTTCTTATTTGGAGAAACATTATTCTGTCTGAAAGAGGCGTAAAATTTGTGACGCATTTGTCTGTATCTATGTCAACTGTAATTCCCACTCCATACTCGTTATTTTTGGCCGATCCTGAATAGTATATAATAGAATTTTCCATGCTACAGTGACCTAAAACTGGCCATCTTACTGCGCTTATTCCGATAATGGATATGCCAAGTCTTTTCATTTTTAGGATCGCATTGTAAGTTTTTCCCGCCTGGTAAAGAGTTTTTATGTTCCATGTGCATATTTTGATGTTTTTCAGTGTTTTCGTTCTTGTTTTAGCAGCGTTCAAAACTGTCCTCCTCGGAGATCCGCTTAGGGGACTAGAGACTCCGGAATTTTACGCTCTGAACTATGCTATCATGATCTTAGCTAGGCATATTCAATTTGAATCATTAATGTGGTGGTTTACCATTTCCTTCTTTTCTTTTTCTTAACCAACCTGCTTTCTAGACCTAGACTACCAAAAAGGTAAAATAATATTTTAATTTTTTTTAGAGGAATTTGCAAACCCTCATACTAAAGAGGGATTTATGAAAAAACGTACTAACGTTTTTTCATAAATTTTGCAACACAGTCAATAATTTCTCGCACTGGACTATTCAAAAGTTTACCTTTTTTTTTCCTAAAACTTTCCTCACACACAACCCACAAAACTTAAATCCGTAAACGCAACGTGGACTTGCTCGTCGCTTAAAGGACACTACGCCACTGAAAGACTCCAAAACGTGCTCATCTCCCAGGCGATAGATGTACACAAACCACTGCGCAACTTCTGCCGCGCCAGAGTGTGTTCCTTTTTTACTCTGGCCAACCCTTATCAATTATGTTATACCTCTTTCTCAGGGTTCTGTGAATCAAGAAATTTGTGTTATTTTTTCATTATTTTTTGACTGGATAAGAATTATTCATTTGTCTATATTGTACAAACACATCAACGGTAGTGACTTACGATCTTATACATAGGGGTAGTGCTGCAAAATTGCAGCTAATTCTTTTTCTACGTAAAAATCCGCGTATGTTAACTTTTTCATATAAAATGCGATAATTTGTTGTTATTACAATAAAAGAAACGTAGAAATTGTCTCACGCCAAGAACAACAATATTCAGAATCATGAAATAACATATACTTAGTAATAGACTCTCTGTTAGTCAAAAGACTTTTATATATCAGGACTTCAAGTGTTTATAATGCGTACAAGAAAAAAATTCTTCTTCTTCTTTCATTATTTTCTATAAAAAGCAAAAAATTACCGCTCCAAGAAGCTTACTACTTCATAGAATAGTACCTGCTAAACAGATTTTTAAATCTGAATCACTAACAAATTCTTGAACACTGATTCTTGTTTAATACATACACACTAGATAGCGCTATTGAAATGTGACATTACCATTGTTGTAAACCGTGACATTCGTTATTGTTAAAACAGTGACAGCTTAAAAAATGGCCTAGTAGTTTCTTTACAGTGAGCGTTTAAAAAAAAAAACAGTTTGTGAACCAATGGAAATTTCACGTAAAGGTTTTCGTTGGCTTATTTTTTACGATTTTAGTAAAGGCCTAACTCATCAACATAGCCTCGAATCGCTTCGTTCAACTTTTGGTAATGATTAACTATCAGAAAAGAATGTTTACAATTAGTTAGCAGAATTTCGTTATGGGTGTACTTCCGTCAGCGATGAATTTCGTGAAGGTCGACCAAAATCGGTTATTGTTTCAAAAAACATCGATGCTGTGTGCAACATGATTGAAGAGGATCGACATGTGACTTATCGTGAGATAGAGGCATCCTTAGGCATATCGAAGACTGCAGTACATTCGACTTTGCATGAGCATTTAGATGTTAAAAAAATCTGTTTCCGATGGATTCCACATAATTTGACCGAAACTTAAAAACAGACTCGTGTAAATTGGTGGAAGGAAATGCTCAAATAATTTGATCGGAGACATGCGAAATCCGTATACAACATCGTAACGGTAGGTGAAACTTGGGTATATTTTCGTACGAGCCAGAAACTAAGCAACAATCAACTACTTGAGTGTTCCAAGACGAACCCAATCCGACAAAAGTGGTTCATTCGCGAGGCACTTTCAAGAAAATGATCACTTGTTTCTTTGGTTATACTGGACAGGCTGCAACCATTGCTTTAGAGCAGAGGTTCCCAAACTTTTTTTTCTCGTAGACCACTTTCAAAATTTTACTGGTTTCGGTGGACCCCCTGCTGCTACATTTCTACCATATTCCCAAAACTCGTCAAAAAATGTGAAGATTAGATCTAATGATGGAAATTTGCGCCATGGCTGAGTTTCAACCCTAAATTCGGAGTGGTAAAAATAAAAAGAAAAATAATATATTTTCTTGTGTTCTATTTATTAATATAATATGATTACAGACTTAATAAAATTAAAATTATACAGTAATAACGTACCGTAACTTCAACAATGCAAATAAACAATTAAAAAAAAAATAGTCATAATTTTAATGGGAGGGATGTACTTGATGGATTGACAGCAAATTATCAATATTTGGCTTCAGTTTTGTAAGGAATAACCGCAAATCTCCCCGTTCTGTGATGTTCAATCTGCTCCTTTTTTTTGTTTGTAACGACACTAAAACGCTATCAAAAGTTTTCTCGCAATTTACCACAGCCCAGGATATTTTTTCAGGTATTTCTGTCTGCAGCCAAAATGTTTGATAGCCTTTTTTAAATTTCACCTTCAGCTCCTCATTGGTGCTAAGCTCGAGTAGCTCCTCTTGTAATACCACATTCGCCACTTCCATTTCATCAAATGGATTTATGATCCATGGTGGTATTTCCATCGCCAGAATATTTTCAAATCTATTTTTGAAGTCATCATGCAGGGCATTTAAATGTTGAACATATGTCTGAATATCCTCATCAAGACATTCTGCTTGTGACAAGTTTGGAAACTGGGAGAATTCGCGCCGACTAGTATTTTGCTTCATAAATTTCAATTTTCCAAGAAAAGCCGAAATTACACCCTTTGTTTTTATTAAATTTAGGCTGTCCGCTTGTAACTGCAAGTTAATGTCATTAAATTTTTTGAACAAATCTGTCAAATACGCGATGTCTGCTTTCAATTTGATCAGGTTTTGTTTTAAATCTGGATCTTTACTTTCCAGAAACTCTAAAACTGATTCAAAAAATGAGTAAAATCTTGTTAAACATGCACCTTTCGACAACCAGCGTACTTCAGTATGTAAGAGCAATCGTTGGAAGTCTTCATCATTTTCGTCGCACAATTGTGCAAATAAACGGGTATTCAACGCATTGCTTCTTATTTTGTTAACTGCTTTAATCACAAATTGAAGCGATTGGTGAAATCTATCACTCAAATTTTTCGCTACCAGGTGTTGTCGGTGAATGACACAGTGAATTGCAGTTACTCCTGGTATAATTCTTTTAAGATGGCTTATAAACCCACGATATCGCCCGAAGATGGCAGGAGCTCTATCTGCTGCCACCGAAATAATGTTTGTAAATGGAATCAATTTTTCCTTAAAAAAATCACTCAGGACATTAAATATTGATTCGCCTTTAGTGTTCGTCTCCAAAGTTTTCGCGAATAGCAGCTCTTCGTGGATTTCTTCGTCCATAACAAATCGAACATATGCCAAAAATAATGCTTCATTACCAGGTAAAGTTGACTCGTCCAGTTGAATAGAAAAATGAGTTGTTTGCAGATAATTACACAAGAAGCTTTCAATACCAGAGCTCATTTCATCAATACGTCTTGGTGCAGTGTTGTTACTCAAAGGAATTCTTTTGAGTACGTCAAATGGAGGTTTGTGCAGAACAATTTTTAAAACCCCTTCAACAGCGGGTAAAATTACCTGTTCTTCGATGGTGTGCGGTTTTCCAGATTTCGCTATAAGCAATGAGACATTGTAAGATGCCCGCAAGCCATCATCGTTACTTTTAGACGTTGAAGCGAACATACTGTGCACGGTGGGTCTCTTTTTATATTTTTCCTTCAATGTTTGAAAATATTTTAAATCTTTACCTATTTTATCAGGATGACACCTTCTTAGATTATCTTCGATCTTCGATGGTTTCATAGAGTCATTGCTCAAAACTTTGTTGCATAAAATGCATATGGGCAATCGTTTGTCTGCCTTTGATGGTAGAAAACCAAATTTCGAATAATCAACACTGTACTGTTGACATTTCTTCTTAGATTCAGCCATGTTTCGTATCACCTACCTGTAAAGAAAAAAATGTTTGTTTTAGTAATCATAAGGCGACTTTAACAGGATATGGCTATCTTAACAGAATAAAATACGATTAATTAATTACTGCAATGAAAAAACCAAAATGCCGGCGGCAAAACTGATTTTAATTATTAAAAGCAATAAACTGCTAAGACCCATTTAGAGGTTTTCACAAAACGGCTGAACCTATTTTAATGTAATATAAAATATTTTTTGATTAATTATATTTTGATATATTTCTGTAAATTCGAGAGAAAATACTTTTAAAAAAAATATTTTGACATTAAAACTCCGCGATTTTAATAATTTATTTATTACTTTGATGTACGTTACGAGTGGTACATAAAGACACGTACAATTTATGAAAATATTTTTAGTCATTTAGCATTAGCAACTATGAGGGCACTGAAATATGTACAAACATGCAGGTCAATCATATATCTCTCCTTTAGTGAATCGCCACAGTCGGGTAAATAAATAATTTTATAATAAAAAGTACTAAAAGTTCAATCTTTCTCGGCTTTCTGTTCTTTTATAGAAGTATCGAATAATGGCCCTGTTCAGTATTTAATTTTTATTACGTACCTACTACACGCAAACATAACAAATATAATATTATTACAATACAAAATAAAAGTATGAATAACAAATAGGCAGGTACTTACTTTTTTTCCGGCACTGGCAAACACTGACATCGATTCACTCACACTTTTCTTTTCAAAATTCCGGAAACAAATGAGTAACGTTTGTCCTTGGCATTCGTATTTATATTGGTGAAGAATCAAACAAGTTCATGCAAGATTGCAAGCACAGCACAAGTCTTATTTCGTCCCTTTGCAGCTCTGAACGGGTTACGTTGCGGGCGGGCGGCGCTTTGCAAGTCTCGACGCGCGTTGTACTGAATATCGAATATGCAAGTTTTTACAAGTAACAGTCGCTGACCTTCTTAAAATACAGAACTCAAAAAAATTAAGGGAGGTTTTAAAAAAAGGAAATTAATGCTAAATAAACAGGCTATCTGATCCATATGCTGGCCTAACTGAAAAAAATTTTTTCAAGCCCGTGGACCAAAAAAAAAAGCAAAATATTTGCAATATTATTTTTTTCGCGCTATCTTTTAGGATTGCATGAGAACCGTATCTCCTAAAAAATTTTAGCCAAAAAATCTGAAAATTAGAATCTTAAAGCTTCAAAATGCTTTTTTTTTAAAAGTCTCAATACGACCATTTTTCACCGAAATACAGCCTGTCAAAAATCACCGAAAAATTTGGAATTTTTTTTGCTCCCTTAATTTTTTTGAGTAGTGTATTATCTGCCTACATTGATAGGTAAAGCCAAGCCAACATTTTTGTTCTTTACTATCGAAACCATATAAATGTTCGTGGACCCCCACTTACAACTTGTGAACCCCCATTTTTTTTCACGCCAACGTAGACCCCCGTCGAGTCTCTCGTGGACCCCTGGGGGTCCACCTGAACCACTTTGGGAATCACTGCTTTAGAGGATCGAAGAACAGGTAATGCTGAAAGATATACAGCAATTGGTTTACCAGAAGTCATGGATGAAATCAGAATTTTACCGAAAACGTCGCATCATTCTTCATCATGACAATACCAGGTCTTACACAGCACGTCAACCGATTGATTATTTGACGGAGAAAAACATCGAATTAATATTTCGCTGCCCGTATTCACCTGATTTATAGCCTAACGACTTCTTTTTGTTCCCGAATGTCATAAAAAATGCGTGGGACGGCAATTTTCATTACCTCTAGAAGCTGCTGAATCCTTCCAAAACCGTATTTTTGGTATACCAACTTTAGAGTAGAAAAATGTTTCGAGAATTGGTTCAAACGCATGCAAAATGTATAAATTTTAAAGGCGAATATTTTGAGAAACAATAAAATGATTTGTGCCAATTTTTTTTTCCTTTTATTGTTTTCGTAAAAGCTTAAAAGATAACCCTCGTAGTACTCAAAAATTTGACATGTTAATTTCTTTTTAGTTTTTCTTTTTTTGTTTTAATGTATTCTTCTAATTCCAAACACTTTTTACTACGATTTAATGGCGATTCAAATGAATTTTCTACCTGATTTTATGAGAATACCTGCAAATCATTTGTCCTTTGGAGTTTTGAAAAAATCCTTTTAACTTCACTTTTATTTTTGAAAATAGTAAAAAGTTACAAGGCGCTGAATCATGTGCATATGGTGAATAGTTCAACACACAAAGTTGATTTTAGCCAAAACTTGAGGAACAGTGACCGAAATGTGACGTGATGAATTATTGAATAACTAGCAGCGGTTGACCGATTCGCCAGCCTTACAAGCCTTCCTGTTACGGTGCACCGTGGGCCAGGAATCTGATTTTTCGTTCAAACTCGTAAGGGAATTCCGGGCAAACGTAAGCACAGCACGGAACCGGGAGGTGAAATTTCGAAGTTCATGTCATTTCAAGTTTACGCGTTCAAGACTGGTTTATCGGAGGTTTCTGGGGTCGCTGAATCTATTTTTGGGGTCATTTTGATCATATACACCTTTTAAGGGGTGAAAATGGTGCTTGGAGGGGAAGAAGTTACGATATTCACCTGAATTAGAGTTTCGCGTTCAAAACTGAGTCCTCGGGAGTTTTTGGGGTAGGCTGAATCTATTTTTAGGTTCATTTTGGGCATATGCATTCTTTTGATTGGTGAAAATGGGGGTTGGAGGGGGTGAAATTACGATATTCTCCTGAATTAGAGTTTCGCGTTCAAAACTGGTCCGTCGGTGGTTTTTGGGGTCGCTGAATCTATTTTTCAACCTCCATTTTCACCCTTCAAAAGGGTGCATATGATCAAAATGACCCCGAGTATCGATTTAGCGACCCCAGAAACTCTCGAGGAGCCAGTTTTGAACGCGACACTCTAATTCAGGAGAATATCGTAATTTCACCCCCTCCAACCACCATTTTCACCAATCAAAAGAATGCATATGCCCAAAATGAACCTAAAAATAGATTCAGCCTACCCCAAAAACTCCGAGGACTCAGTTTTGAACGCGAAACTCTAATTCAGGTGAATATCGTAACTTCTTCCCCTCCAAGCACCATTTTCACCCCTTAAAAGGGGTATATGATCAAAATGACCCCAAAAATAGATTCAGCGATGCATCAAGGCGGCTTTGAAGCCCTAGAACATGGCATAACAATAATACCAGAAAGAAAAGACTAGACTAACGTTAACGCCTTTCCAAAAATGGACTCATCTGGATCAGATGAATCCAGACAAAAGCGCAGAAGGTGGTACATACAGCACACAGACAGAGACAAAGCTATCAATGTCCTCAGGCAGCTATGCGTTTGTTTTCCAAGCGGAATTCCACCATATCCTAATATGTGGCTGGGAGTTGTTCCAAATGGAATATAACATAACATTAATGCCGTGTACCTTTGGTTGGACAACGAAACTGTCCTCATGGCTTTAAAATAAACTAAGGAGAGCTCATAACTGGCAAGTAAGTGTAAGGACTTACTAACTAATCTGGCGGACAGAAATAGTTTGTTACTCGTCTAGGTACCTACCAACAGAGTAAGTCCGGGGAGATAGAATGGCCTTCACACTGGCTAAAAAGGATGCTCTAGGGAGCCTGAATCCTTTTTAGGAATCCCTTGCAATATAGGCTGTGCATCGATCGTAGATCTATTTAACGAAAAGTTCATGAAAGACTGGAATATGGCACCAGAAACTCGACAGCTGAAAAGTTTTATAAGTGGGCGTAACTCTGGGTATATCGGGGTTCTGCTAAGATTACCAGAAAACACCTGAATACGGTGTTATGGATGACCGATTCGCATCGAAGTCAATGATGACCCAGAGATGATTCTTGGAGGGGGAGGAGATAGCTCTTCAGTCAATTATGTCTTGCTCGGCAGTCACACTTACCTATGTTCCCTAATAAATTTGGAGCAGGGGTCTTCTTAAAAGATTCAACCAATCGAGAAAATTAATTGTCGCATCATATTTTAAATAATTCCTCAACATATTGCTATACCATGTCTTATATTTAACCAATTTGTCTATTAATAAATAAATTTAACAACTTCTACTTTTTTAAGCTGAACTAACTTGCACTAACCTCTTTGGGCTATAATAATGGCTAACTCCAAACTTTCCATTGTTATAGTGCGTGTCGTCCCTGCTCCGCCCTCCGTCAGCCCGACCCCAAACAAGCCGAGCCCTGGAATCCTTAGGCGTCACTTCAAGGTCATCATGGTGCTCCTCACAGTGGCAACGATAACATGTGCAGTAACCCTCATAACCTTAAGGTTCGTGGGTAACAAAAAACCTAGCTACGTTCCCTTCACTACAGAAGAACCAACATCAACTTCTGAACGTCCACCGAAGGTTCACTATGTGATGAACATGTCTCAGTGGGGTGGGAGAGAACTCGATAATAAACAATATATAAATGAGCCTGTTCAGTTAGTAATAGTGAAACATACAAAAACAAAAGCCTGTAAAGATCTTCAAAATTGTTTCAGCGCTATGCAAGATCTACAGAATACCGACGTAGGTATTCACAATTATTCCGATATTCGATACAATTTTGTGATTGGTGGCGATGGGTTAATCTATGAGGGGCGAGGGTGGGGGGTACGAAATGAACAAATGAATAATACCATTGATATAGCATACATGGGTGATTTTAATGTTGATGAGGCTGATGCGTGGGTGATGGGAACGGGGAAATTTCTAATTTTAAGAGGGATACTGGGAGGACATTTGAGTATGTCAAACTTAACAGTGGTCGGTCACAATCAAACCGAACATACTGACAGTCCAGGAGAGAATCTATATCGGGAGATTATTACATGGGAATGGTACTCAGGCCAAATAATTAAAAGTAGTTCTAGAAAGCATGATCTGTAGAAGACGAATATTTTTTTAAATTTACAAAATTGAGATTTATTTGATTTAGGAAAATAAGAACAAGTTTATTTATAGTTTTTTAACATATTACAGAAATTTATGTACTAATTATAGGATCTGAGTTGTCGATAGCAGATTTAGGACGAAATAAAACTTATTGTTTTATAACATCGCCAAAGTCTTTATTTATAACGCAAAAGTTTCTGTAGGCCTATAACTAAAAGATGCACTAGGTTTTTATATATATACGTTTTATATATATTTTATTGTATATAGGCCTTATTTTAAAGATAATATATCATGAGTGCTCGGTATTCTTTTTAAATACGTTTTTAGTTACAAGTCGACAGAAACCCAATATCTGAGATATTTCTTAAAAATATTATTTTACGTTATTTTTTTGTGAATTGATTAATATTGAAGTTAAAAGAAATATAAAAAAAGCTTTTTGAATGAGGGAGGCGAGGCAGAGCTGTGTCACGCTCCTCACGGTTCGCTAAGATGGCGCTGTACGTTAGCATGAAGACCCAGATAGACTAAATTTTCGTCTCTAAAATAGTCATAGAGTATCGATTTACCCTAACATAACCGAAACATAAAATAATAATATGATTTTCTACATGCCCTTAACTCTCTTAAACATCTCAAATCTGTCAACTTTCTTTCCGGTAAGCACACAAACCACAGGAACGGGTCTTGCAGCACAGTGTTCATCACTAATGTCGGCTTTTTCTCGCTTGAATCCACAACCGAATTTTTGATCGCGATGTAAGAAGGACCCAAAGAGAAGATTCCCCTTGAAAATCCAGAAGTTTACAGTACCACATTTAGCTCTAGTAAAATCTGTGATGAGCAGAAAAATATGTACTAAAATTGAAGAACATTAAAAGGTAGTGCCTCTATCACTTGCAGAACACCAGCATCACACAGAACACCAAAAACACCAACGACTTTAATCATGACACTGGTCTTTGACTCTCACCAATCTTAGAACACATCATTCATGAAGCCCCGCCCTTCGAACCCCGGTCGGCTAATATTAAAGGCGTGTGCAGGAGGAATTAAATAAGTTTCGTGCTATATTCCAAAGATGTCAGTTTTCGGAACAGCAGGATAATCGGCGAAATGTTAGCAACAGTTTTTCAATCGACACAGAAGAAATCCAGAAGCATTATTACTAATTGTAAACAATTTCTCTGGAATTGAATTAAGTACAATGTACGGGGATGTTTTATAAAACAGGTCCTTCAACATACACACACGCCTATATATATATATATATATATATATATATATATATATATATATATATATATATATATATATATATATATATATATATATATATATAGATAGATATGGGTTATTCCATACGAAAGCGCAAATGGCTGCCGTCAGAACTGGTTAAATGATTTCGTAAAGTATAAGTGCTCAAATTTTAGCTATTTTTATGTAGCATCGAATGCCGTGTGGTACTTTTTGAAATTATCAATTCTTTGACAGCGACAGTGTCAAATACAAGTGAAGCTCGAAAAATTTTTCAAATATTTTTCAATTTTAAGACCATATTAAATGAAAAAATACTTCTAAATACATAAGTAGGGGTTTTTGAGGTTGCTGAATACGATTCTGATAGGAAAAAAATATTCATCACACTAAAACACTTCAAATATTAGCCCTTATGTTTTCGAGGTCACTGAATACGATCCTGATTAAAAAAAATATTTTAGTAATTGACAGCTGTCAAACAGGCTGTCAATTTATTCAAAAATCAATTTAGTCATTATTTCATCGGATTAAAATACTATTCAAACATTGGCTCTTATGTTTTCGACGTTACTCAAAATATTTTAGTAGTTGACAGCTGTCAAACGGGCTGTCAGTTTACGCAAAATGCCATTTAATCATTATTTCACCCAATTAAAACACTATTTAAATATTGACTCTTATGTTTTCGAGGTTGCTGAATACGATCCTGATGCAAAAAAATATTCTAGTTGAGAGCTGCCAAACGAGCTGTCAATTTACTCAAAATGTCGTTTAATCATTATTTCATCACACTGAAGCATTATTCAGACATTGATCCTTATGTTTTCGAGGTCGCTGGATACGATTCTGACATAAAAAAAAACAATTAAGTAATTGACAGCTGTCATACAGGCTATCAATTTACTTAAAATGCCATTTAATCATTATTTTAGCACACTAAAACACTATTCAAACATTAGCCCCTATGTTTTCGAGGTCCTGATGCAAAAAAAAATATTTTAGTAGTTGACAGCTGTAAAACGAGCTGTCGATTTACCCAAAATGCCATTTAATCATTATTTCATCACATTAAAATACTATTCAAACATTGGCTCTTATGTTTTCGAGGTTACTGAGTACGATCCTGATACAAAAAAATATTTTAGTAGTTGACAGCTGTCAAACAGGCTGTCAATTTACTTAAAATGCCATTTAATCATTATTTTACTGCATTAAAACACTATTTAAACATTGACCCTAATGTTTTCGAGGTCACTGAATACGAATCGGATGAAAAAGATATTTTGACAGCTTCTAGCTGGAGTATTTTACGTCGAAATAATAAATTTTTCTTGTGGAGTTTTTCAAAAGCATACATGGTTTTTCTGTGTTCAATCATCAATTGAAGAATTGAAATTTGACAGCTGCCAAACGTTAATCTCAGCTATTGAATCAATGAAAATAAGATTTAAACCTATAGCAATTGCTGTCTATAGAAGTTACTAAGTACGTAAATTTTTTCAAAATATTTTTTTCATTGCTGTGACTTGAAATGATGTCTTTGATTTCACACCGACCAAATAAAGATTACACTGTCCTACAAAAAGAATGGTTCTGATCCGTAAATGATTTGATATTCTTATGTAAACATGAATCTGCCATTAAAAAAATTCGTAGACTGTCAAATTTTCGTGTTTTAGCCTAAAAAAGGAGGAGGAAATAGTTCCGGATGAGGCCAAGTTATCGTAGGCACAACGACTAAAAATTAGTTTTTTAATTTTGGTAATGCCGTTATGGTCCAAAGAAACTTAATCATATGTTATTTTTATTAAGTATACAGCTGGTTTTAGATAAAGACGACGCGACGCATAAAAATGCAAATAAAACTGCCCAAAATTATTTCTACAAAATATATTTGTATCTAAATCTGTTTATACCGTATAAGCTTCTTGAAAGGGTTAGGTTATGTTGAAAAATATTTTTTCTTATTTAAAATAAATATCTGCAACGGCTAAATTAAAAAATTGTTTTTAATTTTTTATTAATATTGAACAAAACTTTTATTTCACGTATATTTTGAAGTTCTTAATCCTGACTTGACATCAACAAATAAAGTTTTATGTTCAGTTTCAACAAGAACCTTGTTTTTGACACTTACAAGGGTGCTATGTGGTTGGTAAAATGCTTTTTAAAATAAATAAATGCAACAGCTAAATAAGAAACTTTTTTCGAACAAAACTATCATTTCTTGTAGTTTTTTAAGTTTCAAATTTGAATTTGATATCAAAACATGTTGTGTTGAAAAAAAATATTCGTTTACTATTTAGGAACAAAGGTTCCAAAATGCAGTCTAATATTGACAGTTTTAGAAGTCAATTTTGTGGATAGATTGATTGAGTGAATATGGGGGAATGTGAGTGGGTGAGTAAGGTAAGGAGTGAGTGAGTGAGGTAGTGAGTGAGTGAGCGAGCGAGTGAGAGAGTGAGTGTAGAAGTAAGTAAGAGACGTTTGACCTATGTAAGCCAAACCACAGTCTAGGCAATTGATTGAATAAATCAAATCCGACTGCGAGAGAGAATGATGTGGAGTTTTTAGGTTACTAAAAACAGTTCTATTAGTTGAAAAATAGTACTGGAGAACCTGATGTTTGAAATGACACGGAAAATATTTCGGATCTTATTAGTGAGGCCTGGAATGTAAGGCAAAGTTTTTGTGGCAATGGCAACATTATCCCGAATTTGAAGTGGAGGAGTTTTATCTTCTTTCGTTTTACGGAGGGGATGAGAGTAGGAGTGATGCTTTTTACTTTTCCACTACTCTCTGAAGGTATTAGGTTTCTTGGGTGACAGCATTCGGTGGTATCCTCATTGTTATGTTGCTCATATATATGTGTATGTGTCTATGAATATATATATATATATATATATATATATATATATATATATATATATATATATATATATATATATAGATAGAGAGAGAGAGAGAGAGAGAGAGAGAGAGAGAGTACACATTGGGCGTTTTCAATAGTTTTAGGGGGGAACTACAGTTCACTATAGAAGAGGAGGCTGATCGGTCGGTTCCTTTTCTGGATACCAGGGTGGTTAGGGCTGATAATAATGAGATACAATTAGATTGGTATAGGAAAAAATCTGCCTCAGGTAGATACATACCATTTCATTCGTATCACCCTGCTAAACAGAAGATGAACACTGTTAGGGCTTTACTTAATATAATTGAAAAAATTTGTCATCCAAATTTTAAGGAAAAAAGTAAAAAAACACTTGAAATTTTATTGCTGAATAATGGCTATCCAATTGCTCTTTTAAGAAAGATCTTTCAAAGTGGGACACAGGTCAGAACTATCACAAACGTTGACTTGAACCATAATAATGAATTAAAATTTGAGTAACTGACCGTGCGAATGAGTGAGTAAGTGAGCGAGTGAGTTTTGTTTAATATTAATAAAAATTAAAAACAATTTTTTAATTTAACGGTTGCACATCTTTATTTTAAACAGCATTTTGCTACATAGCTTAGTTAAAGGTCGTGTATGCGTGTTTTTTGTTAAACATGAAGGCTAAAGCCTAATATTTTTAAGTTTTTATGATAAATGTAGATTCAGAATATTTAAAGATGTCCAAAATAATAGTTTTGTGCCATAATTTTAATTATTATACAGTTTACATCATTTTTTAAAATGTATTTTTTTCAATTTTATAGATTTCTAGTGTGTTTACTGAAAAAACCTCACGGTGGATGTCTTTTTTTATGATTTTTTTGGGATTTAGCATAAAAAAATACTTAAGAAAACCCCTGTCTCATTCAAAAGACAGAGAATTTTTTTATTTAGTATACCGTGTAATTCAAATTTTTTCAAAAATGAAAATGATTTTTTCACCAATCTCTAAATTATGATCGAAAAGTTATAAAAATTTTAATTTTAAAGGCTTAGGTATAATTTTATCTACCTCAAAGTGGAAAGAATGTCTACGGATTTGCCATATTATAACATAGTCTGATAACTTACACCATTTTATTTTACGTGTACAGGATTTATTTTCCATTCATTTAAAACGAAGATCATTTTAAAATAACTCTGTCAATTAAACGGATAAATGTGCTGAATTAATAATTTAATGTGATTTTTTGTAATTTGGTTTGTCAGCTACAAAACTGTCTAAATATTTTTTTGGCATCAGAATTGTATTCAGCGACCTTGAAAACATAAGGGTCAATGTTTGAATAGTGTTTTATTGTGATGAAATAATGTTTAAATGGCATTGTGAGTAAAATGACAGCTCGTTTGACAGCTGTCAACTACTAAAATATTTTTTTTTGTATCAGGATCGTATTCAGTGACCTCGAAAACATAAGGGCTAATATTTGAAGTGTTTTAGTGTGATGAAATAATGATTAAATAGCATTTTGAGTCAATTGACAGCTCGTTTGACAGCTATCAATTACTTAAATTTTTTTTTCTATCAGAATCGTATTCAGCATCCTCAAAAACCCCTACTTATGTATTTAGAAGTATTTTTTCATTTAATATGGTCTTAAAATTGAAAAATATTTGAAAAATTTTTCGAGCTTCACTTGTATTTGACACTGTCACTGTCAAAGAATTGAGAATTTCAAAAAGTACCACACGGCATTCGATTCTACTCGTACATAAAAAAAGCTAAAATTTGAGACCTCATACTTTCCGAAATCATTTAACTACTTGTGACGGCAGCCATTTGCGTTTTCGTATGGAATGACCCATATATATATATATATATATATATATATATATATATATATATATATATATATATATATATATATATATATATATATATAGGCTATATTTAGTGAATTGATTTATTTTAGTTGCAACTTAAAAAAATGCTCTGTATAGTTGACATTAGCCTGATGGTTTTTTTTTTGAAGATGCAAGGTTAAATTCAATAAGATGACTAATTTTCTAGAAGTATTCACAGGTACTTAATATAAGACAAGGAAATGCTTTTAAGACCATTGTATGTTGCAGGTAAATAAGAATGATTTAAATATTCTATTTACATTTAAGGCAAATAAAATTTATTTGTATTATATATTTTGCATTGTCAGATCTATATACATGCAAAACCTTCTCCCCCCCCGCTCTACATGAACTATATTTTTCACCTGCACCTTTTTTGCTTTATATCAGAGGTTCCCAACCTTTTCTGGACCACCACCCTCTTTACAAGAAAAAAAATTCCAACGTCCTCTTCTTCCTTCTTCTTCTTTCTAGGACAAGATCCTGTTCTTTAAAATAGCTTTACGTCTCGGTTTATGTTGAGTCCCTACTATCTTTTCACCTTTTCGGGAGTCTTCCTAGTGGTCATTTCCTGTCTGACTTTCCCAAGATGACTTGTTTGGCTAGTCTGTCACAGTTCATGCGCTGGACGTGGTCTCGCCAATGTCTTCTCCTGTCTTTAGCAAATTTTACCACATCTCCCACTTCGCATTCTTTTCGTATTGTCGTGTTCCTGATTCTATCTCTTAGCGTTCTGCCCGTCATTGCTCTTAACGTTTTCATTTCGGTTGTTCTCATTATCGGTTTGGCCTTTTGTGTTTTGCTTCTTGTTTCTGCACCATAAGTTAAAATAGGTCTTACACATGTTTTGTAGATTCGAGTCTTGCTCTCCATCGTCATGTATTTATTCCGCCATATTATGTGTTTTAGTTGTCCCGATACCCCCTCTTCCATAATAGTTAATTATATCAAATATTATTGCATATTATCTATACCTATTTTATCTGTCTATCTATCTATTAAAAATCACGAAGTAGAAATTGATTAAAACGACCATCAAATGTAGTAAAAAATGTTTTATTAAAAATTTAAAAATAAACACGAAATCAATAAAAAAATAATAAAATTAATAAGATGGTTGAGGCTATTGGATTTTTAACAATTTGTTAACGTCGGGTTCCAATTTCGTTAACATCAGTTGCAAAATTCCTCATTTAGTGATATACAGTCTTCCTTTTCTTAGACAGTAAATTAGCTACCGCACTGAACCCACGCTCAGCCAAATACAATGAAACAAACTCAATTAAAAATTTCTGTACTCTTGCCCACAATCCAGGGTAGAAAGTGGTATTAATTTTTAACTAGGAATAAAAATTTACACAAATATTTAAGATCACCACTTATGTTTATTATATTATTGCTGACAATTGTTTCGACGCACTGTGTCTTCTTCTGGAGCACGATGTAAATTAACTAACAAAGTATGTTACAGAATATATAGTTTACCTAATTACAAGTACTAAATTCATTAACAATATTTACCTTAATACCTAGAACAAGTTCAATAAAGGAGACCCCCTCTATCTAATTGATCGTTGAGTAATAAACCTGAGGATTTTTTCTGGTTAATTTCTACCTAAACAATTCAGTAATTTTCCTTTCTTTCCATTATCCAAATTTTGAAATCTTCATTGAACGTATGATTTTCATCTGTTAAATGTTTAGCGTAATGAGATTTGTTATTTTTCTTTCTGTAGCTTTGTTTATGTTCCTTTATTCTTTTATAAAAAGATCTGCCTGTTTGCTCTATATACGTTTTATTGCGTCAGTGTCACAGCATAATTCGTAAACCCCCGTTTTATTTTCTTTTTTTGTTTTACTTTTATTACTTTTAATATGTCGAGCTAATGTGTTATTTGTATGGAAAGCGACGTTTACATGATTTTTATGGAAAAAATTTTGAATTCTATTAGTCAATTTTCCGGTATAAGTGAGTGTATGAAATTTTTCTTTGTTCAGTTGTTTGTACGGGTACAAGAGTCCTATTGCTTTTTTAAATTGTTTTTTCATTAAAATATTATCTACGAAATCGCTCCTGCACCCATTATTTATACTAATTTGTTTTATAATATTTAATTCTTTCTGAAAATTTTCTTCCGTTAATGGTGTATTCATTAGTCTATAGACGAAACTATTATAAGCCGAGATTTATGTTTGAACGGGTGCTTAGAATTAGCGTGTATAGTTATATCTGAGTATGTTGGTTTATGGAAGATTTCAAAATCGTGTTTATTCATTTTGTTTGATATTTTTAAATTTAGAAAATTAATCGTATTATTTGTTTCTATTTCTGTTGTAAAAGTAATATTATTATGAAGTTGGTTAATATAATTTAGAAATAGTTTTAATTGTCGATCTGTGCCTGTAAAGCAAGTCAATATGTCATCTACATACCGGTACCAATAAAAGAAATTTTTAAAAAGATGAGGGTTACTCATTCTCATCTTTTTAAAAATTGCTTTACAGGCACAGATCGGCAGTTAAAACTATTTCTAGATTATATTAACCAACTTCATAATATACTTGTACAACAGAAATAGAAACAAATAAATCGATTAATTTTCTAGATTTAAAAATATCAAACAAAATGAATAAACACGATTTTGAAAACTTTCATAAACCAACATAGTCAGATATAACAATACACGCTAATTCTAACCACCCGTTTATAATAGTTTCATCCATAGACTAATAAATACATCATTAACGGAAGAAAATTTTCAAAAAGAATTAAATATTATAAAACAAATTAGTATAAACATTGAGTACAGGAGCGATTTCGTAAATAATATTTTAATGAAAAAACAATTTAAAAAAAAAGCAATAGGACTCGGGTACCCGTACAAACAACTAAACAAAGAAAAATTTCATACACTTACTTATACCGGAAAATTGACTAATAAAATTCAAAATTTTTTCCATAAAAATCATGTAAACATCGCTTTCCTTACAAATAACACATTAGCCCGACATATTAAGAGTATAGGAACATAAACAAAGCTACAGAATGAAAAAATAACAAATCTCATTACGCTAAACATTTATCAGATGAAAATCATATGTTCAATGAAGATTTCAAAATTTTGCATAATGGAAAAAAAGGAAAATTACTGAATCGTTTAGAACAGGTAGAAATTAACCAGAAAAAATCCTCAGGTTTATTACTCAACGCTCAATTAGATGGGGGAGGGTCTCCTTTATTGAACTTGTTCTAGGTATTAAGGCAAATATTGTTAATGAATTTAGTACTTGTAATTAGGTAAACTATATATTCTGTAACATACTTTGTTAGTTAATTTACATCGTGCTCCAGAAGAAGGCACAGTGTGTCGAAACGATTATCAGCAATAATATAATAAACCTAAGTGATGATCTTAAACATTTGTGTAAATTTTTAATCCTAGTTATTATGGACCATCAAGTAACGGCTAAGTCAGTGCAGTATTAATTTTTAAAGCCAGAACTGTTGGTATCCATTTCTGAATTTTACTTTTAGTTCATCGGTATTTGTGAGTTCTACGAGTTCTTCTTATAAATTTGATGATTCTGCTGTATCTGTATCTGCGAAAGGATCTAAACTTAACTCGGTATATTCATGTTTAAAATATCTTGGAATCGCTACATAAAATTAGCATGAAGAACGTCCCAATGTGGGCAGTAAATAAGTAAATCTTCCTGTTTTGCCGAGACTGCTGATAATATGGGAAAGTGACTGTATTTCGTTTGCACAGAAGAAGTTTTCCCACCAAAAGTTTTTTGTTTTAATTAAATTCAACTCATCACCTTGCAATTGTAAATTGGCTTCATTAAATATTTCAAACAGATCTGTCAAATTTTTTTGGATGTAATCAGGTTTTCGCGCAGTGTTTCGTCTCTATTTTCAAGAAAGTCCAGTATAGAGTCAAATAGATTGAAAAACAATTTAGCCAAGTACCTTTTGAGGGCCAACAAGCTTCTGTGTGCAACAGCAAACGATTGTAAACTTTTTCGCTACAAGGTTCGCCAAATAATCTGTCATGCAACAGATTGCTTCTCATCTTATTGACTGCTCTAATAACGTAATGAAGCGACGTATGCAGATGTTCATTCAGATTTTTTGCAACCAAGTGCTGACGATGAATAACACAATATACAGTTAGTACATTTGGTACTGCTGGTTTCAAATGCACTATAAAACCCTTATGACACCCCGTCATTGTTAGAGCGCTATCAATAGCAGCGGACAATGTTTCTAATAGTTGAAAAATATTTAAATGAATAAAATGCAAAAAGCGTTGATGCCAAATGTATTTTTTCCTTGCATTTTTTTGCCTTTTTCCCTGTTTTTTTTTGTATATCCGTTTTAATAAAAGCTTGATAAAAAAATGTTTCTAAAAAAAACTTTTCACGTTTCTTTTCTTCCTTTCAATCACCATACAGCATAGGATTTTTCTTGAAAGAAGGAATCTGAATATTTCAAAAGTTCATGTGATCATTACAAACCTTAAGATCAAAAGTGCCGAGTTGGACTGTCGCTACTGTGTTTTATGTGTACTGTTATAACACCGTTTAAATTATTAAGTTTAATATATCATACCGATTTTTGTATTTTAATTCTACTATTTAAACCATAAAATAACGCTAACAAATACACAGGGTGCGGCGCTAAAATCCGAACAAATTTAAATTTGAATTTTCTGCCATATAGTGGTTCCGCTATGGGCCATTGTTGACGTTCGTGAAAGCCACATACTTCTCGTAAACAGTCATAACCTCGAAATGACCGAGCCGTTGCTAACAAGTGCTGAATACAAGCGAAGAGTCGAGCAATTATCGAAAGCCTTCGCGCTGGACGTTCCGCGACTGAAATAATTTGCTTCTTCCAGTACTCGAGATCAACTTTGTACGACATTGTTGCTAAGGATTATGCTTCTGAGAAGGTACGCCGGCACTCACGAGCCATTTAGTCCAAAACTGGTTATCGGATAACGTGGACATGTTCTGGTTTAAAGAGTTCTGGCCCCCCAATAGCCCGGATTTGAACCCCCTTGACTACTATGTTTAGAGCGTAATCAAAAGAGTCCAGAGACTTTAATGTGGCATCTTTGCGCACCGCTATTGAAGCAGTATTTCCCAATATGGTCAGCCCTGCTTTAAAAAGAGTTTGCGAGTGCTTCAGGCCAAGCATGGAGGCGGTCATTGCGACTGAGGGAAGTTACATTGAATAATTCCACTCTGTATAGGTCACATAACTGACATGCAAAAGGATTTTTTTTTGATTTTAATTTTTTGACGAATAAAATTTTTTTTTTTAATGTTTAATTTGTCCGAATTTAAGCGCCGCACTCTGTATACCAATAATATCAGAAAACTGATAATAGAGTCCGCCAAATAAGAAAGTGTTCATTAAAAAATGTATTTATTTAAGACCGTAAAGGATTGCCATTAAAAAGCTCATGATTCAGTAGTCCAGTCCCCGTCAGCGTCGATGATCGCCTGGCATGTTCGGGCCATACTTTCGACGAAATTTTCCGCATATTTTTGGGGCAAAGATTTCCAAATTGCCCAAATTTGCAGTGACAGCTGTTTCACTGTGTACAGGTTTTTCCTACGAAATTTCTGTTTGATGTATCACTACACGGTCTCGGTTGGGTTTGCATCGGACGACTGGGATGGTCAACCTATTGCGACGATACCGGATTCCCCTTTCGACTGGCCACACATTTTATTCGAATATTTGGGGTCCCGCTTGAAGAATCGACTCCTTAATTTTATCGACAAACCACCGTTTGGCAGTCGGTACTAATACCTTCTTATAAATTTGGAGCCTTTTTTCAGCGTTCAATTTGTAGATAAAGATGAGGAGTCGCCCAAAACCTTTTTCTGAAAGACATCTCCAAACATGAAACATTAACCAGGCTCGTGGAATGATAGCATAACCCCAAAACTTCATCGGAAAAAATTACATTGCTCCAGTCTCGATCTATGTTTTTCTTTACCCACGCGAGTCGTTTCTATCTGTGTTTTTCGCTCGGCAATTACCTCGTCGTTTGAGCCAAATTTTTTTCCGCCGAGCCATTTTTTTATATATAGAAATAAAAACTAATCGCTGAAAGCTTAATCTTGCGAATATGGTGAATGCAGATGCCATTCGTATCCTAACTTGTGGAATTTTGCCATGGCGATGACACAAGTGTGGACGCTTGCTTTGTTTTTTGATGAGAAAGTTTTTTTTTTCGCCAAATGCGGACGTTTTTCGTTTACAACATGATTGAAACGATCCAATAAGTTGACATAATTCTCTCCATTATTCGTATTGCCCTTTGCAAGGCAATCGACGTGGATTATGCTGCGTGCATTCCAAAACAATATGTTGCCATAACTTTGTGGACCGATAAAGTCGCCTTAATCTTCTTTGGCGCCGGTTCGCCACGGTGTTTACTTGTATGACTTTTTAAATTTGTTTTCTTATATTATTCCTTGTTATAACAAGACGCCTTTAAAAAAGGTAAATAAGTTGGTTGTCTCAATTGCTTGTTTAAATAAAAAATTATTTTTTTAAAGCAAATAGAAAGAAACATGCTGATTAAGATGTTTTGTTAAAAATATGAAATAACAAACTAGTGAACCCCCTTTGACGTAAGCATGATAACATATTATGAAATCAAAATATAATAGCTAAATGTTGGAGAATTACCTATAACTATAGTTAATAATAAGCTTGCAATGGCTGACGTTCACCCACTAAGTAAGTTTTTTTACATACATGTATTTTGTTTCCCATTGTTGTTGCTTGTGTATTGTAGATAGAATTTTAAACAATCCAAAAATATAAATTAAGTTGTTATATCACCTTGGCGCTCAGAAAAATAGGTATAAAAATAAAAGAAAAATTTGACGCAGCTGTAAAATATATAAAATATTTTTTTCTTTTACACATATACATAGTAGTTTTATGAATAATTTGAAATAATAACTAATAAAAAAATTAAAAAAATGATGGAGATATGAGCCATCAAGTAGGACCCTCTTTTGAAAATCCTTGCTAATGGTGTACTTATTTTCTCTGTCAAGCATCGCCTAAAAATAAAAATATATTTTTTTCTTAATTAGAAAGGTAATAGCTAAGATGTAGCATAGGAAAAAAAATTAAAATTTCTTTGTAGAAATGACAGCTGTTTGAAAAAAAAACTCTGATTTTTATCGAAATTTTGAGTTTAAAAAAATTTATAACTTATGAACGTGGCACCTAATCAAAAAAAAATCCTATGCTACATCTTAGGTAATATTATAAAGAATATGTGTTGTAAATTTTAACAAAATCGGTTGAGTAGATCTTAAAATATCTTGTACATCAGTTTGAAAAAATTAGTTTCGAAAAAAGTGCAGAAGAGAAAACTGTAAGGCGTCAACGTCTTAAAACCAAATATTTTTTTAAATTACCTTCAATCTTCGATTCCTGGATCGTACACGAGGTCTTCCATTGTTGCCGCGATGTCCTGGCCTCTTTAGTCTCCTGGTGGGCTCTCATGTTGGCTATAAATATTCGTTGAGAATCCAAGTTCTCGGTAAATCGCAGCGCGCTTGGGCCAATTACAAGGTTTAATAATTGCATCATTTGTAATACACTAGTATGTCCAAGAATAAATATACTAGCTGCAATATAAGATGCAATCTCAACAATTTATGTTCCGCTGTAATGCACTTTTGTAGCCATATACCAAATGAGAGCATTTAGACTTTCGTTGTATACCGGTTCAATTACTTTTTGAACAATTACAGGAATCGAATTTTTATGCTTATAAGAATCCAAAGTTCCAGTGGGCTTCGCTTTCTGATACGAACACCAGGTATCTTCGTCGGACGGGCACTTGTCATGTTATGGCTTCTCATCAGTGGATATTTTATGGTAATAAGTTGCCCATATCGCATTTTTCATTGTTTCAACTGATGTATTTATACTCCTTCTATTTATCAAGCTATCTATTGCTCGCTAAACTGGAAACAAATAAATAATTTTCGGCCAAACTTTATAATCTGTGATTAGTTGCTAGTAATTTTGCAGTGGATTGTCAAAGTAGTATTAAAAATGAGCGAGAGAAATTGTAAAATTCCATTTCAAGTTCGAAAGATCATAACCGATTTGTGGGAAAATAGAAAATCGTACAGGAATATAGGAAAAATTGTTAAAAAGTCGCATGCTACAGTTCAGTACATTGTAAACCAGTATAAATCAACGGGTTGCTATGAAATTCGACCACGCTCCGGTCGTCGTAAGAAACTGACTCCACGTGAAGAGGCCAGTATTGTTAGACAAATAATTATAGATCCCAAGAAAAGTGCACCAAAATTAAAAGAAGAAGTACGGGAATCATTTTCTAAAAATGTTTGTTCGCAAACAGTAAGAAATTGTTTACTCAGTGCAGGCTATAAGTGGTATGCAACCAGGAAGAAGCCGGTAATTTCGAAAGCCGACCGCAAAAAGCGGTTAGCTTTTGCTAGGGAATACGTAACTAAACCTCCTGAATTTTGGGAATCCGTAATCTTTAGTGATGAAACTATCTTTTTTGTGTCTGATGGCAGAACTAAAGTTTGGAGAAATTTACATTTTATTAATAGTACCATAAATCAGCATGTTTATCTGAATATTTGAAGAGACAATTTAAGAGAAAGCGTCCAAAAATTAGCACTCAAAAAGAGACACATTTTCCAACAGGATAATGATCCGAAACATACCGCAAACTTGGAGCGAGAATGGATGATCCATAATGTGCGACAGCAGCTTCATACACCTCCGCAGTCATACGATGTTAACTCGATTGAGCATTTATGGGAGGAACTTAAACGGCGCGTTCAAATAGAAAAGAATTAAAAAAGAGAATATCGAACGAATAGGAGAACATGCCAGCAGAAGTTACTAGGAAGCTGATGGCAAGCATTACAAAAAGGGTACAGGAAATTATTAAAGCCAACGGCGGTCCCACTAAATATTAGTTTAAACGAAGTTGTTATTTTCCGTTAAACTTCGCCACACTATTATTGGTAATTGTTAAGTGTATTAAGACTTTTTTGACATTAATTTTGTTTACATTTTTATAATAATGATGTAACTTCTAAATAAAATGTGCCGTAGTTGTTTTTAATATTAATCCTCGTTGGTTAAGTTTCAAATATTAATTTAAACATGTTTTCTCGTAGTTTGAGTATTGAGATTTTTTGTACTATATATATATATATATATATATATATATATATATATATATATATATATATATATATATATATATATAATATATATATATATATATATATATATATATATATATATATATATATATATATATATATATATATATATATATATATATATATATATATATATACAGTCCCTGGCCAAATTATTAGACGCACTGCAAGATTTCATGTAAAATATTTAATTACCGAGTGATATTGTACCGTTTTATTATTTTAAATTGATTTTTTTTTTTATTTTTATATTATCCAATCAATTACCTATTTATTTGACATAAATAAAACAGCATTAATTTAGAAAAGCATAAGTTTATTAAGTTTTAAAAGAAAAGTGAAATTAATGTTAGTAAAAGTCAATATTTAGTTGAGCCACCTTTAGCCGCTATCAAAGCTTTAATTCTGCGCGGCATGCTATCAATGCAAGATTGTACTGTCTCCTGCATTTGAGGATGATGATTCCACACATGAATAATCTTTTCTAGGAGCTGGGTTTTGTTGGTAATCACATCTTTAGCCACTTCTCTTTTCATCAGCTCCCACACATTTTCAATGGGGTTCATATCAGGGCTATTACCCGGCCAATCCAACAGAGGGATATTTTTTTTCTGCCAAAAAAGCTTTAACAGACCGAGCAGTGTGGCAGGGAGCTCCATCTTGCATGAAAGTGAATGGTTCCCCATTTGGAAACCATTCTCTGAGCTGCGGAATCAACCGATTTTGTAATACTTCTTTGTACTGATCTTGCTTCATTATTCCTTTGACGACGTACAGACGTCCAGTGCCCTTGCCGCTGATGACTGACCAAATCATCACTTTGGTGGGATGTTTAACCGTCGGGACGACACAATCAGAATGAAACTTTTCTCCATGACGACGACGCACATACTGAGCTTTATTCTGCGAATGTGCTTTCGTCACTGAAGCAGACCTGTCAAAAATAGGAAAAATATATAAACTTCCATGTTTATTTGCGTTATTTAACTGAAAATGATAATAATGTATCAATTATTGATTAAATTGCTGTATCTTACCGATCTCCAGAAGTCCACATCTTTGTCTTGCCATTGTTTGGCCCACTTCAGGCGCTTTACTTTCATTGCAGCTGTTAACTTGGGCTTCCTGGCGGGGCGACAGGCCTTAAAATCTAATTCTTTCAATTTTCTTCGAACAGTGCACTCAGAAGCATTTACGCTAGCATCCTGGAGTTGTGATTTTATTACCTTTGTGGTAGCAAATCTGTTTTCTACACAAATTTTCTTCAAACATCTCTCTGACCGTGGAGTGAAAATTGGTTTTCTATCGCATCTTTTCTTTCTTTTCGGGCTTAATTCCTTCCCTGACTCAATTTTCTTTTTTATGCGTCGTACACTAGCTTCAGAAACCTCCAATCTTCGTGATATTTCTCGGTTTGTAAATGTTTTCGCAATCACAAGGGCCTTCACTTCAGCTTTTTTACGTGGTGAAAGATCGCCTTTTCTACCCATAATGAAAATAGTCCAATTACTTTTTTAAAACACTGCATACAAAATAAACTAATAACTGAGTAGTATAAAACTGTTAAACAAACAATCACAGTCCATAAAGCCACAGAAACACGTCCGTACCTGACTCGATTCCGATCGCGACTGATACAGGTTTGTACTTGTTTACGTTCATGTATCACTTTGTCAACACAGTGTTGCCATATGTTAAAAATAAATACAAATATGTAGTCTACAATAATTCTTTTAAATAAAAATCAATAATATTGTAGTTTAAATATACCATTATTGCATAAAAACTCTTAAGAAACATAAAATTACTAAAAAAAATACAGTGCGTCTAATAATTTGGCCAGGGACTGTATATACATACATATATATACACACGTAAATACCTATTCTAGTGTTAAAATAAGTAAGCGTTTATTGTATCATATAAACTTGCATGGGAAGTGCTGGGTAAATAATTTTCCTATGGCGTTAAATCAGCTTTGCTGGGAAAGTGCATGTAGATGTGTTTTTTGGCAGCCTTTTAATTATAAATTCTTTAAATAAATTTACAATGAAGTGGTTGTGTCTTTGACCTGACACATAATTGAAAATTTAGATTCTAACACCATTTATAACGTATGTGACAGAAAAATCATTACTAAGGTCAACTTTTTAGCATATTTATGGTTTTGAAATTTGAAAATATTTGAGCGGAAACTTTGATAGGCGGGAGCGGTAGCAGGACTCTGTGCACTTTAGAATTTTATCAATGAAGGATTTTTTATACCACTATTACTCTGGATGCGTTTGAAATTAGTCTACAAAAGCGATTAGCTTCTGGCGATGAGTTTATCACGCAAATAAATAATATGAAAATATATTTTATTTGTTTTCATTGTAATTATGTGTACCTTTTTGCAATAAAAATATATACTGCTGAGCAAAAAAATCGACTCAAACTATTTGACTTCATTTAACACTGATCCTAGATTTTCATATATTTTTAGGGATTTTAGTATCATTTGAAAGCCCGTTCTATTTCTTTTTTCTAATGATACCAAATTCCATAGCATACCTCATGTTTCAAAATAGGGGGAAACGAAAGAAAATATTAAACAAATTTTAAGTTTAACAACTAAATATACTGATAAGCACCAAAATCAGTTCCCCCCTTGCCTTTTTTACTACTTCTAGCCAGTTTTTCATGGAGCGGGTTAGTTTTTTCACCACTGTCTGTAGAATTTTTCCCCGCTCTTCCGCCCTCGCAACCTTTAAATCCCTCATCGATGCAGGGGCTGGATTTCTGGCTCGAATCCTTCTTTTGGACTTATCCCACATGTGTTCGACTGAGCTCAGGACTCCATGCAGGTCAGTCTAATGTGAGTATTCCCACTTCCACCAGGTATTGCCGCACTGATACAGCAGCATGTGGCCTGGATTGTCGTGCATTAGTACGAAGCTGTCATCAACAAACCCAGCGTAAAGAACGACGTATTCCTACAGGGTCTTTTCGATGTACCGATAAGCAGTTAATCCACCGCTACGAATCTCATCAGTCACGAAAACCAAATCGGTTTTCGCATCCAGTGAGATGCCTCCCCACACCATGACAGAACATCCTCCGTAGGCGATCATTTCAGTAATATGAAACTACGCCTCGCACTCCCCAGGCCTCCTATAGACTCGTCTTCTTCCATCATTGCCATGTAGACGCATTCGAGATTCGTTGGAGAATAAAACGGAGTGTCATTGCTCTAATGTCCAGTCGACATGTTCTCGGGCGAGTAGCGCTTGTCGATGAGCTGCTGAAAATTTGTGTCCATTAGCTCTTCTCTTCGAAGTTAGGTTAGCTTCTTTAAGTCTTTTTCTGACTGTCCAATGACTGGCAGTCCGACCGCGAATTTATCGAAGCATCTGCTGGACCTCAACGCCGGTCAAGTGACAATTTCTTAGAGTTCTTCTTTCTGATCTTGATCTCCGTATAAAGGCGCAAGTGTCTTAATAACGTCTGTAGACTCTAAAGACAGCTGACTGGCTCAGGTGCAGTTGCGCAGCGACTACACGTTAAGTATGCTCTTCTTGAAATAGGGTAATGATTTGTGCCGTTTCTTCCGGGGTGACCTCCATTTTCCGATGACATAATTAGTGAACATGCATAGCAGAGATGTTAACGGTTCAAATTCCGATAATGAAATGATAAGGAAATGCAGTTGTATGTGTTTTTCTAGGGATAAATAGCGCGCAACTAGTACGTTGCTGAGCGAGCAAAAATGCTTCTATTGAGTAAAACCTTTTTAATCAGTAACACTTTTTGGAAATCCATATGTTTTGATATTATTGAAAAGAGTAGAAAATCAGCATTCTAATGATACCAAAAATAATACCACTGTTTGAAAATTAAATTCAAAGATCAGTGTTAAATGAAGCAAAATCGTTTGAGTCGATTTTTTTGCTTGCCATTTTATTTTTACTTACCTAGGTAGTTACTGTACATAGTACTCCCATAAATACTGTCACAAACTTTCACTTACGCTCTCTGTAAACATTAACATTTTTTTGGTGAAATTATTTACAGGTTATGTTACTCAATTGTTATATAGTTATTGTATGTAAACATATGTACAATTTCAATTCTTTAAACAATGCATCGAGAAAATAGGATTCCTGTTATAGCTTTATTTAAGTGCGGTATGGAAAATGCGACATTTTTAAGACCTTAAAACCGCTTAAAATAGGCCGTTTGTTTGTTTACCGGGCGACGAGAGATATAAAAGACAAGCGACGTTCAGGAAGACCGAGTACAGTTTGAACGCCAGAAGCTGTTAAAGATGTAAAAGCGCAAATTGACCGAAATCCTCCCACAAACAAAAATTTAATCTCGTGAGATGAAAATTTCGAAAAATTTTATATCTCGTATTATTAAAGAAGACCTAAGACTTGGCGCTTATAAGAGAGACACTGGTCATTTACTAATGGAAGATTTAAAGGGAAAAGGTTATAAAAATCTAAACATTTGTTGAAGGAATACGCTAGTGAAGAACACAAAAAAATTTCAATAAGCAAAATGTAGGATTTATGCCAGATCTTCTAGGAAAGCGTCTGAACTTGTTCCAAAAGTTCAGAGGAATTATCATCCAGTATGAGTTATGGTTTGGTGGAGAATAAGCTTTGATGGGGTTAGCAGTATTCATTTTTGTGAAAAAGGTGTGAAAATTTCGGCTAAAATATATCAAGACACTATTTTAAAGAACGTTGTGAAACCCCTAAACTATACTCTTTTCAAAAATAAGTATTGAGTCTTCCAGCAAGATTCTGCAGCAGGAGACAAAGCTAAAACAACACAAGCATGACTTCAACAAAATGCACCTGCATTTATTACTACAGAAGATTGGTTTGGTCTAAAAGACATGCCAACCTCTTTAAAACCACCTTTAACAAAAGCAGTGATCAATTTTCCGTTGGATCAAGTATGTGCTGCTATAGACGAATCACCTAGTCGTTTGAGGGCTTGTGTAAAAGCAATAGGGGAACATTTTAAGTAAATGTTAAATTAATTTTGTCATTATGACTATATGTATTAATTCCATAATAATTTGTTTTAATTTTCATAGAAATTAAATGTTTAGGGAATGTTTTCATTGTAACAGTATTTATGGGAATACTAGGTTCCTAGATCATGGAAACATCAAGGTGAGAGAAGTTCTCTCTGTACAATTTTTAATTGTTTATTTCATATTTAAGCTTCCTGAGTGTCTTTCCTCCTTACCAAGAGTCAATAGAAATTCATAATTAAACTCTCCAAATCCAAACCATTTTGCGTATAAAACTTAAATCAATTAGTGATAAAGCATCATCCTATATACCCATTACGTGTAGCCTCTATAAAATAAAAACTCTTTGGTATATCGAATCATGTCGTTGGTAACGTCACCATGCACACTATCATCTGTCCAATTTCAGTCAGCTGGTTTTGACAACTACTGTTTACAAGTGTTACTGGTTTAAAAATATTTATAATTAAAAAGTGAATTACTAAAATACCAGTAGCAAATTATTACGGGAAGAGTACGATATCAAACATAGTTTTTTAAAAAAGGCCCAGCTGGTTCTTCTTCCAGACTTATTTTCGACTGTTTGTGGTAGTACTAAGTTATTATCAAAATGTGAAATTTTTAGTTAATTATTTTTTTTCAACAGTTTATCTTTGAATTGAATTTTATAGCTTTAAAACGAAAAACTTCAAGTATAACTGATTCCTGGAAAGTTAACAATTATTTTTTATATTCCAATGATGTATGGTGTATGATGTAGAATTTGTTATGAAACTTATGGTTAAATCACGGCACTTCTGTATATCTCATTTATTTTGTGTACCAGTGGCAGAGTGGAACGATCTTTTCATTTTATTCATTTTATCATTTCTTTCAGGTCCAATTTTTCCCCTTATACAACAGAACCCTTACTTATTAGTATTTTTATATACACTCCATTTTAAACGATTTTCATAATACCCTATATATATATATATATATATATATATATATATATATATATATATATATATATATATATATATATATATATATATAAATATAATATAGGTTTTCACAGATGGTAGAATGTAATAGATTAAAATTCTGGGTTTCAATCCGTTCGTCTAACAATAAATTTGCACAACGTTTCGCCAAAATCTCATTTGCCATTTTCAAGTGCTCTTGCTGCTGCTGCCACTCGATACTGTGATCTTCCTGCTGTTGCCGTTCGAGGCTAACTCGAGTTAGATTAAAAATTTTTAAAAATTTCTTTTAAAAATACAATTATCGAAATTTTTAAATATTACTTTTAAGAAGATAATGAATATTATAGTTTTCGAGGTTGTTTATAAAGAATTTGTAAAAAAAATGAAACTTTTTAAAATTAATTTGAATATGTCAGAAGCTCCAAAAAACAAAATAGATATTTCATTGCTATCAAATCCACCACACCGGATATTCTCTGCAATAGTCATCTCTTTTTTCTTTTATTAGCTTCGAGATTTTATGTCTGAATTGTTAACCAAATGTGTTTTTCCTCTCAAATTTTTCTTTTGCTTTTTTCTTTTTCCTCACTAGCTTCCTTGCCACAAATGAAACAAACTGTTTTCCAATCGAAGTCACATGACGATAAAGTTCACAATCTTTTTTGTTGAGGAGAGAAATTCACTTGTTTTCCTTGCTTTTTATAGGCTTTAGTGTATTTTTTATTAATATACTTCTGCTGACATGATGTATGACCATATACAACTTCACACGTATTTAAATATTGTAATAATCCATCGTTTCTCTCCTCAGACATTTGTCTTAAAGTTCCCAATCCTCTTTTAATTTCAGCAATAGAACCTACATCAACATTACTCTGAGATCCAAGTTTTTCACAAAGAAAACAAACATTTTCTTCCACATAATTAATAATAATCTGTAAAAGAAATATCCAAAAAAATTGATAAACAGAAAGTCGAAAATGAAGAAGAAACAAAAATGTGCAAGTAAATTGTAACAGTTTTAAAAAAAAATATATTATATTTTTTATTAAAATAAAATAAATATTATCACTGTAGCGATCCACTTTCCACATAGACATAGGCACAATACTGACTTCCCAATACTTGGTTCCCTTTTCAAAGACGTTTACTGTCCCTTTGTATACTTTATATAGATATTAAATAATTCTGGAAAGAAAATATAACTATATATGTACCAAAAATGTACTATACTAGAAGTTACGTCATTTCCATGGAGGTATTCTTCAAAAATAAACAAAAAAATCATTAACATTCAAAGAGTAAATTTACTTTTCAGTATAAGGAATTAAAAAAATCCTGAAACATTCAAATTCATTCACTATAGCGGAGTTCCGAGGTATAAACCTAATTGCACTGGACTATTATTTAACAAGATAAAATTTTTTCCGTTGTGAAACAGAACCCCTACTTATTAGTATTTTTTGCGCACTCTATTTCTCGATAAGGATTCACCGATTTCAATATATTAAACGATATACATATATATATATATATATATATATATATATATATATACATATATATATATATATATATACATATATATATATATATATATATATATATATATATATATATATATATATATACATTCATCTAATTGCAATTAGATTTAAAATTATTAAAAATAATTCTTTTTTACACGAGAGTGAAATCTCGGTAAGAAGTTAAACGCCAATCATGATGTATAACTAGTGTCTGTAAAATACTATTTTTCCTGATGGTGCTAAATCTACTATGCTGGGAAAATGCATGAATGTGTTTTGTGAATTCTTTTTATAACTTTACATTACTTAACAAGATAAAATTTTTCCGTTGTAAGTCAGAATCCCTACTTATTAGTATCTTTGCGCATTCTATTTTTCTATAAGGATTCACCAGTTTTAATATATTAAACAATTTTTATACCACCCTATATATATATACATATATATATATATATATATATATATATATATATATATATATATATATATATATATATATATATATATATGTATATATATATATATATATATATATATATATATATATATATATATATATATATATATATATATATATATATATATATGTACATATATATATATATATATATATATATATATATATATATATATATATGTATATATGTATATATATATATATATATATATATATATATATATATGTATATATATATATATATATATATATATATATATATATATATATATATATATATATATATATATATATATATATGTATATATATATATATATATATACATATATATATATGTATATATATATATATATATATATATATATATATATATATATATATATATATATCGCCTTTACCAGAATACTTCTAGACATAGGGTCCCGCTACTGGGCTCTGCAGAATTAATGTCTAATTTAAATTAGATTTAAAATTATTAAAAATAATTATTTTTTACACAAAACTGAAATCTCGCTAAGAACTCAAACACCAATCACGTATCATACTGTCTGCAAAATACTATTTTTCCTGATGGTGCTAAATCAACTATGCTGGGAACATGCATGTATGTGTGTTTTTGTGGGTTTTTTTTCCATCACTTTACATTACTTAACAAGATAAACTTGAAATTTTTTTCTTCCAGTCATAGTACTTGCTCCAGAAGATAGTCATGGAAGTGGCGGAACTAACAATAGCAAATTCAATAAAAGGCATGTTATACTAAGATATTTGTGTTACATTTTATCATATATTTCCGTGTTCTGCGTGCTTGTAACATGTATCGTTGTTTTGGCTCCAGCCATTCCTCCAAAGAGCTCCTCTCAGAATACAACGGTAGCACCTTCAACTACCCCCACAACATTCTTAACGACTACTACTGTCAATACACTAATCCCAGGATCAGACGCTGATGTGTTCATCCACAAGATAACGTGGGGTGGACTACCAGCAATAAATTCAACGGAAGTCCCCACGGCAACTTTGGTGGTGATAAAACATACTGGAGGACCTCCATGCATTACCTCCTCAACCTGTCGAGCTAGAGTCAAAGAGATACAGAAAAAGGACATGGAAGTTTATAAAATGCCTGATATACGATACAATTTCTTGGTTGGTGGAGACAGAAAAATCTACATAGGCAGAGGTTGGAGGGTTCAAAATGCTGGTAGAAACGATAGTTTGGATATAGCTTTTATTGGAAATTTTACCGAAAGTGATCCTTCTGAAAATATGTTGTATTTAGGGCAAAGAATTATAAATAAGGCGTTTTGGACGAATAAGTCTTTGGATTTTACAAATTATTATGTTGTTAATCATAACCAAACTGAGAAAACTGATAGTCCGGGAGAGAATCTTTTTAGAAAAGTTACTTCTTGGAGGAAATACTCTCCAGAAATATTATATAATTCTACTTTTTTTTAGTTTAGTTTTTTTAATACCATAGTCGATCTCAACATATAATATGTGTCCTTGTAGCAAATAATTAAATTCAATATAGCAGAAGCATAAACTCCATTATCATTAGTGTTCCGTACGGAACACTTAAAAGATGACTTCGGTGTCTGCCTGTCTGTCCGTCTGTTTGTCTGTCCGTCTGTCTGTCTGTTACACCCGATTTTCTCCGAAAGTATTCGTCATAGAAAGTTGAAATTTGGTACTAATATAGGAATTGATGGCCTCATCAGAGCCGTGTAGTTTTGAAAGTTAAATTTTGACTTAAGGGGTTAGTTTTGGGGGTGAAATTGGAAGTGAAAAAAAAAAATTTTTTACTAGGTTATCAAGTGTGGTGTCAAATGAACGGTTGTGAAAACACGAGTAATATATATATATATATATATATATATATATATATATATAATGTAATACTTGCGCGCCCTTTTCTTTGTATTATCTTTAAAAAATCGCGAAAAATCGCTGCCCACCCGCCTTATCTCGAAAAGTACTTATCAAAAAATTTTGAAAAAATTTTGGAATATTCTCCACGGGGCACAGTGCGAAATTTAGGAAGAAATACGTAAAATGCATAAGATTATTCAATATTTTGGTAGGTTAATATCCCACCTATAAAACCTCATACTCAGTTTGGGGATTAACCCTGCGAAACAACTGCAAAATGCACCTGAAAGTTGCATTACTTATTCATTCATACTTTTTGCCTACAGAAAGCTATTCGATTTGTTTAAGTTAATAGAGTGGTACATACAAACGGCAAGTCAGTAGGCCATGATTTTTTCTTCATTTATTTTATAAGAGAATTGTCAATTATTGGCATTTAAATAATTGCAAAATCTTTTCTTACTCGTGTGTGATTTGTTCGTGAAAAAAGTGATTTTTAAGAAGTAAGTAAAATTTACATTTTTAACTTCAGTGGAGACTTTAAAAAGTGATACTACATAATACCAGCTTGAAACGCACAAAATTTGAAAGGTTTTTTTTTCCTCTGTTGGAAACACAAAAGATCTTCTGCGATATTTTGCGATCTTCTTTTAAATTAAAGATTTTCCAGAATGACTTTGCAAATTTCATATAACTGCATATTCCAAAAGTGGATGGAAGAACCGACATCGGACGCCATCATTGGTTTTGTTTTGGAAAAAATAGGCCCACCAATGCTAACATCTGACGCTCTTTGCAGTTTAAAGGCAACTCTTCGTGCGCTGGTTTGTAAAATACAAAAAAGGTGGAGGGAATCCAGTCGAAATTTAGCATCATTTCTGAATAAAAATGCTAGCTGGCTTGAAAATAATGTAAAATTTTCAAATGCTGTAAGGGATGCATTGCCTAGTGGGTCGAGGACCAATACAGGCAGACCTAAAAAAAGAATTTAGGGATTGTCATCCTAAAGTGCAAAACAGAAAAGTGCATCATCTTTTGAAGTCCGGTAGTCAAGACGAGTTAGCCAAAGCAACTGCAACAAAGCTATACCAATCTGGAAAACGAAACTCTGCAGCGATTGTCAAGGAACTGGCATCTGGTTCTCCAGAAAGGGGTAGCAAAATCAAGAAGGCTTGCATGTCTTCTACAAACAGCCCACGAAAATTAACTCCAGACCAGGCTCTGGCGCTACTTATTGATGCAAACTTATCGTCAAATCAGTACAACATTGTTCGAGATCAAGCAAAAAATCACCGTTGCACTTTGTATCCACCTTATTATGTTGTAAAAGAGGCAAAGAGGTTGTGCTATCCAAAGGACATAATAATAACTGAAGTTTCAGCTGAAGTATCAGTTCAGTCGCTTATAAATCATACCGTAGCAAGACTTTGTACAGGGCTAGAAGGGATTCTTAGAACTTTATCAAACGTTTAAAGCACTAAATATTATCGTAAAGTGGGGTTGTGATGGGCGGAACAAGTTAATTATCGACAAAAGTATATGGACAAACATAGCTCTGATGATAGTATGTTTAGTGTATCAATGGTACCAATCCAAATGTGCTCCGTAAATGATAATGGTGATAATCAGTCAGTAATTGGGAAAAACCCTGCTTCTTCTTCCACACGATACTGTCGACCCATTAAATTCGTTTTTACCAAAGAAATAGTCAGTGTAATTACCTCAGAAGTAAACAAATAACTCAACTTACTCCAACCACTATACTTGTAGATGGCAAGCAATTTCAGGTTACAGCAAATATAATCTTTTGTATGATTGATGGTAAAGTATGCAATGCTCTATCATCCTGTGCATCATCACAAACATGCTACTTATGTGGGGCTAAACCTAGTGAAATGAACAACATCTGCGATATACCTCAAAAAAATATAAATGTATCCTTTTTATCCCTTGGACTATCACCCCTCCATGCATGGATAAGGTTTTTGGAATGTATTTTACATATATCGTACAAACTGGATATTAAGGCATGGCAAGCTCGTGGAGCAGAAAATAAAAAAAAAAGTTGCAGAGAAGAAAAAATACATTCAACAAAAATTCAAAGAGGAGCTTGGCTTGCTTATAGATATGCCAAAACAGCAGACCGGAAACACAAACGATGGTAATACCGCGAGAAAATTCTTTAGAAATGCCGAAAAGTCTTCCGAAATAACTGACGTTAATTTAGATTTGATCAAGCGTTTTCATGTGCTGTTAGAATGCCTAAATTGTGGTCTTAAAATTGATTCAGAAAAGTTCGGCGAATATGCAAGAGAAACTTTGGAATTGTATTTGAAATAATATTTCTGGTACTCAATGCCCATAAGTGTGCATAAAGTCCTTTGTCATGGAAAGGATATTATAGCCTCTTGCATTCTTCCGATCGGAGAATTTTCTGAAGAAGCTCAGGAGGCAAGAAACAAAGACTGCAGAAAATATCGCGAACTTTTTACTAGAAAAACATCCCGAATTGACACAAATACGGATTTATTTAATCGACTGCTTATTTCATCGGATCCGTACATCGCTAGTCTTCGTAAAGCACCCAAAACCAAGCATAGTGAAGTTACGCCAGAAGTTTTAGAGTTGTTAGAAAGATTTGCAGACCCATGTAATGATTACGAGTCTTCAGACGATTGCAATGAGTCTCGTTGTGAATAGATGTTCAAAATGTTGTTACAAAATGTATGTTTTTAAATTGTTCTATAATAAAAAACACAAATAAACTCAAAAACTTTAAATAAAACACATTAATTTTTATTAAAAATTTTTAAAAAACCAACAAATAGAACTGTTTTACTGGTTTAAATAATTAAGTTCCGGTAAACTCAAGAAATTTCGCACTGTGCGGGGTGTAGATTGAACGAAAATTATCACGAGTGGATTTACCTTTAATAATTTATCTGATATATAAAAAAAAAACAAAAATTTCAAGGTCATCAGTTTTCAGTAAAGATTGGAAACAAACTTTGATGAAAACTCATTTAGGCTGTGTTTTGTGAAGTCACTGATCATTTTATACCTGCGTAACAAAATTTTTTATTTTAAAAGCAATCAACGTACGAAACACTAATTGCGCAAGTTCAACTTGCACTTGACCGGTTATTTTAATAATTGGGGGCGATTGAACAGGGTTGGATTTATTGTGCCTAGAAATTTCAGTATCTTCTGTGATTTTATGCATCTGCTTGTTTATAGTGTCTGGAAAAATTATCTCTGTATTTGAGCTTGGTTGAAGCAGTGTTTTGTAGGTTATTTAGTTGTAAAGAATTAAGCAGTGTTTACTAGGGATGGACATTTTTTAATGTATTGATAGTTATTGAGATATTTTTTATAGACAGCGATCCACGTTGGTCTTGAATCGCTGCAAATTTTACTCAGAGGCAAATCCTTCAAATGGAATGGGGTTCTCCATCGAAAAGACTGCTTGAAACGGATTGTACAAGCAGTGAGAAGCTGAACCTCGTGTGATATAATGTATTAGCGCGATGCGTATTCCTAGCATGCACTACTCTGGGAGAAATTAAGCGGGCTACATCCATATACAATATACAAAATACAAAAATTACTGTGGAAGAATGGGAAAGATATTTCGAAAAACTCTATAGTCCATCAGAAATCAATTCATTAACACAGGAAATACAGTATGAAGACGAAAATGTTGCCCAACCAAATATGACCATTTCCTTGAATCAAATACAGTACATGGCAGCGAAACTAAAAAACAGAAAAGCTCCGGGCATGGACGAAATAATCAAATATGGAGGTGATAAATTACTAGAAGAATTACAGATTTTCTTTAACAAAATACTCACAGCCAAGATTATACCATCCGAATGGAAAGAAAGCATCGTGATACCAATTTTCAAAAAAGGAGAAAGGACAGATCCAAAAAACTATCGAGGTATCAGCTTAATGAGTGCGGTACTAAAATTGTTCACTAAAATTTTAGCAGAAGAAATAATGTTAACCGGAATCTGTGAAGAACAGCAAGGGTTCAGAAAGAACAGGTCTACTATAGACTCCATATTTATAATCCGCCAAATTACCGAAAAAGCCATAGAGTTTAATAAGATAGCCTTTATGCGTTTCATCGATTTTACCCAGGCATTCGATAAGGTACGGTTAACTGATGTCATAACCCTACTATAAAAAAGGGGAATTCACCCGAATATAATAAAAACTATCGAAGAGTTGAACATCAACAACCACACATATGTAAGAGTGGCAAATACATTAAGCAATAAAATATCTATGACAACCGGAATCAGACAAGGAGATAGCCTAAGCCCAATCTTATTTAACATCATAATGGATGAAATTATAAACGAAGTAAAGAAAACTGGGAAAGGATATCGATTGGGAGACAAAGAAATAAAGATAATATGCTATAATCATATCAGAAGACGAAGATAACTTACAGAGACTCTTACATAAGTTCCAACAAACAGCAAAAGTGTTTAATATGCAAATATCTGTAAAGAAAACAAAATCCCTTAGAATATCTAAAGAATCGAAAAAGATGCAAACTCGCGATTTATGATCAGAGTGTAGAACAAGTGATGTCCTTCAAATATCTAGGGGCAAATATAACAAGTACCAGGAACCTTTAAGGAGGAAGTAAAAACTCAAACAACAAAGGCATCATTAATATCAGGAAACTTAAGAGATATAATTTGGAGAAACAAATATATGAGCACCAGGAGCAAAGTAAGAATATACAAAACATGCGTATGACCGATCATGCCGTACGCGATAGAAACCAGAGCGGAGAACACAATAACAAAACGACTCCTAAGAACAACAGAAATGCGAACACTTAGATCGATAACAGGACATACCTTATTTGACCGGAAGAGATGTGAAGAAATAAGAGAAATGTGCGAAATACAGGATGTGGTGAGATGGGCAAGAGAATGGAGGGGCCATATGGACCGAATGCCAAATGACCGGTTGGCTTAGGGTGCAAAAGAGAAGCGACCAAACAAACCTCGACCGCTTGCGAGACCACCAATAAGATGGTATGAGAGCTGGTCTTCATCATCGCAATTGTTTCTGGGAAACCTTTGAAGTGAACACAGGACATAGTCCTAACGTAGGAAGAAGAAGAAGACATCCATCCAACACTTTTAATTTTTTTTAAGGGTCTAGCACACGTGCTGCAGGGAAATCCCTAAAGCGCTACGTGTGCGGAAAAAGCGATTCACGTTGGTCTTGAATTGCTGTAAATTGTACTCGGTCGAAATATAATAAACTGCTTGAAACGGGTTGCACGAGAAGTAACAAGCTGTACTTTATGCGGATGTGAAGTATTAGCGCGACGTATATTTCTAGGATGCACCGCTTTGGGAGGAATAGACAGTCAGTAGTTTCCATCGATAATTTAAATTCAAATAACAAAATAAGAAAAGGGGTGGTGCTTAAATTTAACGAATCAAAATGTCTATACTTATTTGTGGACCATACAGGAACTGCATCAAAGTAAAAAACGTATAGTTGCAAGGAAACTACAATAAAATATTCGAGGTCTGAATGAGAAATTGCATAACTAAGTTGAATCCGAATGTAACAAAATCCATATACTTCCGTAAAGCACTTCACCATCTACTTTTAGCAAAAGTTAATCTAGCCAATCTAGAAACTTATTAGCACTCGGAAATACCTATGATTTGGTTTCGATAAGCTTTTAAAGTGGAAAAATTATTATACAAACAAATTAATCTCCAAATCAAATTCTCAAATTCATGCTATCTATTTTTCATTAAATTCTCAGAATACAACTCATCATAAACGTAAAATAAACCTATTTAAAACTTTCATAAGGTCGGTCCTACTGTGCCCTATAAGTAGAAAGGATTTTAAAAGATTAGAAATAACGTAGGCAAATGCCGTAAAATTTTCAAGATTTTTGGAAATTTTTGGGTACAGCTCGGAAATCGATTTTCCTACTTTGAAACGGTTCCCACATAATGTAAACCAATTTTCTTAGCCTAATTTTGACCGCAATGTTCACTATTTCTTAAATATTTCCACTCACTCTTTCTTAAATATCTCAGCTTCTGTTCATTGTTATGCGATAGAAAAAAAATCATTTTACTCGTCATAAAATTGCCTAAAAACTGCTTAGATTTCATTAAGTAAGTACATAACCTCAAAAAGTATTTACCACGGCAAATTGAAAATTGTTTTTTACGGGTAACTTCTGTTCAATGCGTTATTGCGGCTTCAAATTATAGGAAAATATAGCTTTTATATTAACAAAAGAGTGTACCAAATTTTATTAAAAAATATTAAGCGAATTGGTCAAAATTCGCATTCTAGTCCAAATCTTATTATGGATTTCTCTTGTTGGCAGAAAGTCGTAGGAAGATTTTTTTTAAAAAATATATTCAAATTTTATGCTGTTCAATATAGTTAGAAGGAAAAATAAAGAATACATAAGAAAAAAAAAATCAATTTTTTTCGCTCTTGCTCTAGAGAAGGTCTGGTTCATCCTCTTTATTCTGTTCAATATTTTATCTTAAGTATAACATAAAAAAATGATTTAAAACAAGTACTACCTATCCCAGGAGAGATAGTAAAATACGGAACTGAAAAGCTATTTAGCGCTTTGAGGAACTTATTCCAAAGATGCATTAACACATCAGAAGTACCCGAGGAATGGAAAATATCATACATATCAACAATTCATAAGAAAGGAGACAAAAATAATTGCGATAACTATAGGGGAATAACGGTTACAGGATCTATTAGCAGAATATACGGAAAAATACTTAAAAATAGAATAGAAACGGAATACGCGGACGTAGAAGCTGAAGAACAGGCAGCTTTAGAGCAGGAAGATCCACAATAGACCATCTCTTCTCACTGACACAAATCCTAGAAAAGAAAACCGCATTTGATCAGGAAGTCCATGTCTTGTTTGTTGATCTAAAAAAGGCCTACGACAGCGTGCCCCTAATGAGATTGTGGGAAACACTACAACAGAGTAATGTAAGCACCGAAATAATTAAAGCCGTAAAATCCTTATACCAAGACGCAAGAAGTAGTGTGAAAACCAAATATGGTATAACAACAGGGTTCCTGGTCACAAAGGGTCTGAAACAGGGCTGCTGTATATCCCCAACGCTATTTAAAATCTATTTGGAGAGTGCACTGAAGAACTGGAAAAGGAAATGCAGCAGTATGGGATTACCACTGGATGACGATACTACATTGTACACGCTATCATTCGCAGATGACCAGATAGTAGTCCCTCAGGACATCGATGATATGGAATACATGACACGAAAACTTATGGATGAATATGAAAAAATTGGGCCTAGAAGTCAATATTAAAAAGACCGAGTACATGTGCGTCGGAGGACAACAGCAGGACTTGAAACTGGCCACAGGACACACCATCAAACACTGTGCCAGTTATAAGTATTTGGGAACGAGAATATCTAGGGACGGAACACTGGAAGAAGCAATATTCGAGAGGAATATCCAAGGAAGAAAAGCGATTGCAATGCTTAATACTATACTATGGGACAAAAACATAATCATTGAAAATAAGAAGAGAATTTACAACTCAATAGTGAAAAGTATAATAACTTACAGCTCCCAGGTGTGGCCATTAAAGGAAAGAACAGAAAAAATACTAAAAGCTACAGAAATGGATTTCTGGAGACGAGCAGCCAGAAAATCCAGAAAAGACCGCATACCAAATGATACGATAAGGCGAGCTTTAGAAAAAGCACGATATAGTGGACGAAATCAGAACCCAACAGTTGGTATGGTACGGACATGTACAGAGAATGTCACAAGACCGACTACCTAAAAAGATTTTAAATTGGAAACCCTCATGGAAAAAGAAAGCGAGGAAGACCACGCCAAAGCTGGAGAGCAGGAATCAACAAGGAAGTACTAGAGAGAGATCTGGAGGAGGAGGGATGGAGAAACCGGGAGGAGTGGAAATTAGGCATCGGAAGACGGAAGACGTTATAAAACCGATTGATATATATATATATATATATATATATATATATATATATATATATATATATATATATATATATACTACCTATTTTACAATAACAGTATGATTTAGATAACAAAAACGTATTAATTATTATTTTTTTGCCTTTGCGACCGCAACGCGTTTGCAAGCCAACAAACCAGATATAGTACTTCTCGATAAAACAGCACAGAAAATTTATGTAATTGAGTTTTCCAGCACCTGCATAAACAAATATAGCAATTAAAGAGATGGAAAAACGTTCTTAGTACAAAGATTTAAACTATGAACTTCGCACTTTGTTCCTTCGACATTCGATAGCAATGGTCGTCCTAGTCATCGGATGTTTGGGAGGATATAAGAACACATTCTAAAGAACCTTAAGAAGATACCGGCTTGCTGTGTCTCGGCTGGCTGATTCACGTAACTTAACGAAATCTGGCTGATAGAAGAAAGAAAATATACATAAATGATAATGACTTACACAATATCAAAAGAGAAATTGGCTACCTAATCCAACAAAGACAGCACTTAGATCGGGAGGATGAAGCCACAGGCAAACAAAGCACTAAGACGCGTGCAGAAATAGAACTGGACCAACAATCCAAGAAAGGGCACCAGATATAATCTATAAATTCTATAGCCTAATGCTGAAATAATAGTAATATGATATAGCAGTTTAAAAATAAAACAACAATGTAAAAAAAAGAATATTTGGATTTTAAGGCATTACCTGCTTATACCTAAACATAAGATAAGGTAATTTGAAAATTACCGCATAGAGCCTCGATGCTACGCAAATAAGTTGCAATGCTAATAACTTTCGTATACAGTATACGAGGCTAGTTTGAAAAGTCCGTGCAAAAATAAAAACTACTTATGTGTTTGGGGTAAACCTTTTTTATTTTTCGACATAGTCTCCTTTTAGGCTTATACACTTCGTCCAACGATGTTCTAGTTTGTTGATCCCTTCCGAATAATAGGATTTGTCCAAGCAAAATATCCATTAGTGTCTGCAATCACCTCCTCGTTTGAACAAAATCTTTGTCCCGTCAGCCATTTCTTCAAATTGGGGAACAAATAGTAGTCCGAGGGAGCCAAGTCTGCAGAATAGGGGGGATGTGAAACGAGTTGGAATCCTATTTCCATTAATTTTGCGACCACAACTGCTGAGGTGTGTGCTGGTGCGTTGTCGTGATGGAAAAGGACTTTCTTGTGGGCCTATCGCGGGCGTTTTTCTTGCAGCTCGGTTTTCAAACGTCCAATAACGATGAATAATATTCACCTGTAATAGTTTTACCCTTTTCCAGATAGTCGATGAGGATTATCCCTTGCGAATCCCAACAGACAGTCGCCATAACCTTTCCGGCCGAAGGAACGGTCCTTCGCCTTTTTTGGTGCAGATTCCCCCTTGGTAACCCATTGTTTAGATTGTTGTTTGGTCTCAGGAGTATAGTAACGTATCCATATTTCATCCACAGTGACAAAACGACGCTTAAAGTACTCAGGATTCTTCTGGAACAGCTGCAAACCATCCTTGCAACACTTCACACGATTCCGTTTTTGGTGAAGCGTGAGCAATCGCGGCACCCATCTTGCGGATAGCTTTCTCATGTCCAAATGTTTATGCAAAATATTATGTACCCGTTCAGTCGAGATGCCCACAGCACTAGCAATCTCACGCACCTTAACTCTTCTGTCATCCATCACCATAACATGAATTTGATCAATGATTTCTGGAGTCGTAACCTCCACAGGCCGTCCAGAACGTTCAGCGTCACTTGTGCCCATATGACCAGTCCGAAAATTTTGAAACCACTTATAAAACTGTTCTAATCGAAGGTGCAGAGTCACCATAATGTTTATCAAGCTTCTCTTTAGTCTCCTGAGGCATTTTGCTTTTCATAAAGTAATGTTTAATCACCACACGAAATTCTTTTTCCTCCATTTCTTGAAAATCACTCGACTTCCTTGATTCACACGAATGCCAAACACAAAGAAATAGACCAATATGGCTGAAACTTGGTGTGCGTTCATTCAAGAGATGCTACTAACTAAACATGACCTCGATACGCGCCGGTGGTGCCATCTCTCGGACTTTGCACGGACTTTTCAAACCAGCCTCGTACAGATGACACCTCTATCGTAAGCATCAAACATTTCATCTTTTCCATTATCTAAATCATAAATTTATTGTAAAATAGATAATATGAGTGTTCCGTACGGAAGACTTATAAGATAACTTCGGTGTCCATCTGTCTGTCTGTCTGTCTGTCTGTCTGTCCGTCTGTCTGTCTGTCTGTCTGTCTGTATGTCACACCCTATTTTCTCCGAAACTATTGACATTGAAAATTGAAGTTTGGCACTAATATAGGAATTGATGGCCTTATCAGAGTCGGGTAGTTTTGAAAGTTAAATTTTGACTTAAGGGGTTAGTTTCGGGGGGTGAAATCGGAAGTGAAAAAACTTTTTTTTACCAGATCATCGAGTGGGGTGTCAAAAGAAAGCTTGTAAAAAAGACGAGTTCAAAAATATATATAATGTAATACTTGCGCATAATTCTCTTTGTATTATTGTTAAAAAGGTGCGAAAAATCGCTGTCCTCGCTGAACCTTATCTCGAAAAGTACTGATCAAAAAATTTTGGAAAAATTCTGGAATACTCTCTACAGGGTGTAGATAGAACGAAAATTATCACGAATGTATTACCTTTAATAAATTATCTGGTATATAAAAAACAATAAAAATTTCAAGGTTGTTGAAAACTCATTTGGGATATGTTTTCTGAAGTCACTGATTATACAATACTTCGGTAATGAAAATTTTTATTTTAAAAGCAATCAATGTACGGAACACTAAATGCGCAAGTCCAACTTGCGCTTGACTGTTTTTTTTTTATTTGTTTTAAAATTACTTTTTCATGTTATATTTAAGACTAGCCGTGCCCGCGGCTCCGCTCGCGTGGTCTTGATTTACTACTATCGTCACTGCTTATTCCTTATGTTACCTAACGTAATAAAATATCTGCCATTATTTCCCTTATCTTCCATTATTTTTCCTTATCTCCCATTATCCCTATATAATTTCCATTATCTAGGCTTATCTCTGTTCATCTCCCATTATTTCTCCTTATCTCCCATTATTTCTCCTTATCTCCCACTATTTCTCCTTATCTCCCATTATCTCGCCTTATCTCCCATTATCTAGGCTTATTTCGACTTATCTCGCAATATTTCTCCTTATCTCCCATATTTCTCTCCTTATCTCCCATTATCTCACCATAACTCCCATTATCTAGACTTATCTCTGCTTATCTCCCATTAATTCTCCTTATCTCCCATTATTTATACTTATCTTCCATTATCTCACCTTATCTCCTATTATCTAGGCTTATGTCGAATTATATCGAATTATATAGAACATATGTATAAATTTATAAAAACACGTAAATCGGATAAGTGGTTCTCAAGTGATAACCGCACTAATGGAAAAACAGACAGACAGACAAAGAGACGTTACATTTTATGTATATTATATTCTTTGCAACATGATATTGTTCCATATTTAATGGTTTAGGAAGTGTATTGCAAGAGAACGCGCTAACGGTAACCTTTTTTTCCGACTTGATTCATTATTATCGTCACTGCTTATTCTTTATGTTACCTAACGCAATAAAATATATCCTCTAACTTGGCCAGAGAACATATGTATGTTTTAAAAAAAAGCACGTAACGCACTAACGGGCAGACAGACAGATAGACAGACAAAGAGACGTTGCATTTTATATATATTATAGATAGATAACCTGGCCAGAGAACATATGTATGTTTTAAAAAAAAAAGTACGTAGATCGGATAAGTGGTTCTCCAGTGGTAAGCGCACCAACGGACAGACAGATAAACAAACAGACAGAGATACGTTGCATTTTATATCTATTTCAGATGTAATAAAATATAACCTGGTCAGAGAACATGTGTCTGAATTTAAAAAATCACGTAAATCGGATAAGTGGTTATCGAGGGATAAGCGCACTAACGGACAGACAGACAGACAGAGAAACGTTGTATTTTATATATATTATAGATATAGATTATTATTATTATTATATAACCTGGCCGAAGAATATATATATATATGAATTTAAAAAAGACACGTAAATCGGATAAGTGGTTCTCGCGTGATAAACGCACTAATGGACAGACAGACAGACAGACATTGCATTTTATATATATTATAGTTTATAGATATTCTCTGCAACATAATATTTCTCCATATTTAATGGTTTAGGCTGTGTATTGCAAGGGAACGCGCTAGCGGCAAACTTTTTTTCTGACTTCATTCACTATTACCGTGACTGCTCATTCCTTATGCTACCTATCGTAATAAAATATAGCCTATAACCTGGCCAGAGAACATATGTATGTTTCAAAAAAAAAAGTACGTAAATCGGATAAGTGGTTCTCCAGTGATAAGCGCACTAACGGACAGACAGACTGCTTTTTATATATATTATAGATAAAATATTGAATAGAAATATAAAAAATGAACCAGACCTTTTCTAGAGCAAAAGCGACAACCTAACCATCTTGAAGAGCATAAAATTTTGCGTGTTGTAATATGCAACATATAAGATTTGGACTAATATGTGAATTTAGACCAATTCTCTTAATATCCTTTAATCAAATTTGGCACACTTTTTTGTGAATATAAAAGCTAGTTGGACGGAAGGTACCCATAAAAAAACATTTTTCAATTCGCTGTAGTAAATACTTTTTTTAGATTATGTACTGAATATGTTTTAATGCCATCTACGCAGTTTTTTAGGCAATTTTATGACGAGTAAAATGAATTGTTTTTCTGTTGCATAAAAAAATGAACAAAAGCTGAGATATTTAAGAAATAGCGACCCGAATGCATTAAAATGTCAAAAATGCACTTAAATAGAGAAAAAGTGGCCTTGCGGTCAAAATTAGGCTGAGAAAACTCGTTTACATTATGTTGGTACTGTTTCAAAGTAGTTAAATCGATTTCCAAGCTGTACCCAAAAATTTCCAAAAATCATGAAAATTTTACGGCATTTGCCTCCACTAAAATAGTCCAAAACCAAGTACTAAACATTATCCTTGACTCTCGAAAATTTACTGTTACTAGAATCATCCATCGTGATTTAAATGTAGAGACAATTTTCGAATATCTAAACAAAATCATTCATGAATATTTAGAAAAGACCGTCCTCAAGTTTAAAAGTTCTTTCAGGCACACCACTTCGAAGCACCATTGAGTGGCGCCACACTCTGGCTACAATCTTCCGATATTCATTTAATTTCACAAAAGCTACTCTGTAGCGTCACTTATGAATATTATCGTTCTAAAACCATTTAGTCCAGCATATAGGAATTTTAAAGCTCATTCATAGTTGAAGCCTGAATTTTTGACCAAAAATTAGTTTTAATACGTAGATCAAGTACCAATAGTCAAAAAGTTCGAAATTGAAGGGAAGGGGTTATAAAAAAAATGAAAACTACCCCAAAAACCACGTTTTCGCAAATTTCTCGGAAAATGTAAAAACTACAAAAAAATATTTCAAACAAAATCGATAGATAATGCAATTATCTACAAAATCACTTTTCACGTATTTGCGATATAAAACGAGATATTCGCAATTGAAAATTGTTATTTGATGCACTGCTAGCTAGAAAATAGCCGAATGTGAAAAAATCATAAAAAATAAAAAAATCATTATTTTTGAACATTTTTTTTAACCGTATCTGTTTAACGTAACTAATTTTTTCAGAGAATTTTTTTTTTCTCACTTTTTAATAAATTATAAACAATTCTATTTTTTGAATTTAATTTATAATTGGTAAAATTGAAAAAAAAAAATGTCGTCTTATTACATTTTTTGAAGTTTTATTTATATACTAGCCGTGTCCGCGGCTCCGCTCGCGTGGACTTGATTCACTATTATCGTCACTGCTTATTCCTTATGCTACCTACCGTAATAAAATATATCCTAAAACCTGGCGAGAGAACATATGTATTTTATAGAAAAAACGTGCAAATTGGATAAGTGGTTCTTGAGTGCTAAGTGCACTAACGGACAGACAGACAGAGAGACGTTACGTTTTATATATTATGGATTTTTTTATAATAAAAATTGCGTTAGAATTAAAAAAAAAAAACACATAAATCGAATAAGTGGTTCTCGAATGATAAGCACACTAACGGACAGACAGAGAGACGTTGCGTTTTATGTATATTATATAGATCATTATTATTATTATATAATCTAACCAGAGAACATATGTATGAATTAAAAAAAAAACACATAAATCGGATAAGTGGTTCTAGAGTGATAAGCGCAATAATGGACAAATAGACAGACAGACAGAGAGACGTTGCATTATATATATATATATATATATATATATATATATATATATATATATATATATATATGCATATATATATATATATATATATATATATATATATATATATATATATATATATATATTTATATATATATATATATATATATATATATATATATATATATATATATATATATATATATATGTATATATATATATATATATATATATATATATATATATATATATATATGTATATATATATATATATATATATATATATATATATATATATATATAAAAAACAATCTTAATTGGGGAGCTCGGCAAATTTGGGCGTGATAGGAGATCACACAATTTTCATTAAGCCGCCAATATTTCGGTCCTGGATTGGGACCTTCTTCAGGGCAGAACTGAAAAGAAGAACAGAGCGAATTCACTGATAGTGACTGGGACAACTTTAAATTAATGATGTTAATTAGGTTGTTATAATAAATAAATTATTGTGGAACAAGAATAAGATATTAGTCATAATAAGTTAAAAAAACTCACATGAGAAGTAGAAAGATTTCGTTAGCCTGAATGGCCGTAGGTTGTACATAAAAAGTTGTTACATATAAAAGTAGGTTAATCCATAAAATATACAAAATATACATTAAAACATTGTAGAAAAAATTCCAAAAAACAAATTTAACACATGGATGTACTTGGGAACCCTGGATGCTGAAAACATCATTAATTATTTCACTTGTGATGACCACATATAGCCACCGCCATTTAGGAACAAATGACAAGAACGACAGGAGACAGCTACCCGACAGAGATAAGGCGTTTAGTCAAGAAAACTCAATTAACCAGAATGCGGGGTCGACACCTGGAAGGAACCGATAGAAAAGGAAGTACAAATATTGGACCCTAAGTGGGAGAGAGGTAGTCAATTGAGCGACCAAAACCACCCGGTATGTAATGGTGGAAGGATAAAACACACCCTAATTATAAGTAAATGGTGAGCGAGGGAGCGAGAGAGAGAGTGACAATAATGGGAGCAACGAAGAAGAAAATTATCTAGTGATTTAATTATTAGTTAATTTTTTTTTTTTTTTTTTTTTTTTTTTTTGTTGGAATCTGATTGGAGGAAGAGATTGTTGGCAAGAAACCAATGAAGACTCGAGGCACCAGGAAGTGTTAGAGAGGTGACGCAAGGTACTGTCAATGGAAGGAAGACAGTAATCGCTAGGTGTCTTCCTTCCATTGACAGTACCTTGCGTCACCTCTCTAACACTTCCTGGTGCCTCGAGTCTTCATTGGTTTTTTGCCAACAATCTCTTCCTCCAATCAGATTCCAACAAAAAAAAAAAAAAAAAAATTAACTAATAATTAAATCACTAGATAATTTTCTTCTTCGTTGCTCCCATTATTGTCACTCTCTCTCTCGCTCCCTCGCTCACCATTTACTTATAATTAGGGTGTGTTTTATCCTTCCACCATTACATACCGGGTGGTTTTGGTCGCTCAATTGACTACCTCTCTCCCACTTAGGGTCCAATATTTGTACTTCCTTTTCTATCGGTTCTTTCCAGGTGTCGACCCCGCATTCTGGTTAATTGAGTTTTCTTGACTAAACGCCTTATCTCTGTCGGGTAGCTGTCTCCTGTCGTTCTTGTCATTTGTTCCTAAATGGCGGTGGCCATATGTGGTCGTCACAAGTGAAATAATTAATGATGTTTTCAGCATCCAGGGTTCCCAAGTACATCCATGTGTTAAATTTGTTTTTTGGAATTTTTTCTACAATGTTTTAATGTATATTTTGTATATTTTATGGATTAACCTACTTTTATATGTAACAACTTTTTATGTACAACCTACGGCCATTCAGGCTAACGAAATCTTTCCACTTCCACTTTTTAACTTATTATGACTAATATCTTATTCTTGTTCCACACTAATTTATTTATTATAACAACCTAATTAACATCATTAATTTAAAGTTGTCCTAGTCACTATCAGTGAATTCGCTCTGTTCTTCTTTTCAGTTCTGCCCTGAAGAAGGTCCCAATCCAGGACCGAAATATTGGCGGCTTAATGAAAATTGTGTGATCTCCTATCACGCCCAAATTTGCCGAGCTCCCCAATTAAGATTGTATTTTTAATAATTTTGGTAGATACGGCAACACTTTGCTTTCTTTCTTTATTATATATTATATATATATATATATATATATATATATATATATATATATATATATATGTATATATATATATATATATATATATATATATATATATATATATATATATATATATATATATATATACATATATATATATATATATATATATATATATATATACATATATATATATATATATATATATATATATATATATATATATATATATGTATATATATATATATATATATATATATATATATATATATATATATATATATATACATACTAGAGAAGATTATAGATAACCTGGCCAGAGAACAAATGTATGAATTAAAAAAAAACATGTAAGTCGGATAAGTGGTTCTCAAGTCATAAGCGCATTAACGGACAGACAGACAAACAGAGAGACGGTGCATATATTATTTCTTAGCTACATGATATTGTTCCATATTTAATGGTTTAGGCAGTATATTACAGGAGAACGCGCTAGCGGCAAACTTTTTTCTGACTTGATTCACTATTATCGACACTGCTTATTCCTTATGTTACCTAACGTAATAAAATATATCCTATAACCTGGCTAGAGAACATATGTATGTTTTAAAAAAAAAGCACGTAAATAAGATAAGTGGTTCTCGAGTGATCAGCGCACTAACGGACAGACAGAGAGACATTGCATTTTATTTATATTATAGATAGAATATTATAGATAACCTGGTCAGAGAACAAATGTATAAATTAAAAAAAAAAAACACGTAAACCGAATAAGTGGTTCTCGAGTGATAAGCGCACTAACGAACAGACAGACAGAGAGAGCAAACTTTTTTCCAACTTGATTCACTATTATCGTCACTGCTTATTCCTTATGTTACCTAACGTAATAAAATATAACCTATAACCTGGCCAGAGAACATATGTATATTTAAAAAAAAAAGCACGTAAATCGGATAAGTGGTTCTCCAGTGATAAGCGCACTAACGGACAGACAGACAGAGAGATTGCATTTTATATATATTATAAACATCTATATAAAACATTTTTTTTTTTCAATTTAAACAATAAAAAATTAAATTCAAAAAATATAATGGTTTATAACTTTTCTAAAGGTTAATAAAAAAAACTCCGGAAAAATTAGTCACATTACACGATTAAAAAAAAGTTCAAAAATAATGATTTTTTCTATTAAAGTGGTTTTTGGGGTAGTTTTTATTTCTTTTACAACCCCTTCCATTCAATTTCCAATTTTTGACTATTGATACTTGATCTACGTATTAAAACTAATCTTTAATCAAAAATTCAGGCTTCAACTACGAATGAGCATTTAAAATTCTTATTTACTGGACTAGTTAGTGTGCTTCCATACAAAATACTGTTTCGCGCCTCCAAGCGGCTACACGGTATCCCATCTGAAAGTATTCAGCCAGAAGCAACGGTTTTAAATGGAATGATAATTCTCAGCGATAGTTATTTCAGATTGTTCAATTTTTAGTGTTCCGTACGGAACACTTATAAGATCACTTCGGTGTCTGTCCGTCTGTCTGTCCGTCTGTCCATCTGTCCGTAAGTCACACCCGATTTTTTCCGAAACTATTTGTCATAGAAAGTTGAAATTTGGTAATAATATAGGAATTGATGGCCTCATCAGAGCCATGTAGTTTTGAAAGTTAAATTTTGACTTAAGGGGTTAGTTTTGGGGGGTGAAATCGGAAGTGAAAAAAAAATTTTTTTACTAGGTAATCGAGTGTGGTGTCAAATGAAAGCTTGTGAAAACGCGAGTAAAAAATATATATATATAATGTAATACTTACGCGCACTTTTCTTTGTATTATTTTTAAAAAATCGCGTCCACCCGCCTTATCTCGAAAAGTACTTATCAAAAAATTTTGAAAAAATTCTGGAATATTCTCCACGGGGTGTAGATTGAACGAAAATTATCACGAGTGCATTACCTTTAATAATTTATCTGACATATAAAAAAAAACAAAAATTTCAAGGTCATCAGATTTCAGTAAAGATTGGAAACAAACTTTGTTGAAAACTCATTTGGGGTGTGTTTTGTGAAGTCACTTCTGTAACAAAAATTTTTATTTGAAAAGCAATCAACGTACGGAACACTAATTGCCCAAGTTCAACTTGCACTTGACCGGTTATTTATTCAACTATATTTTTATATTATGTTGTGTAAAAATGCTAAAAATTATTCGGAATTTTAATTTACTTCAGTCCGAATACAATTTTGTACCTCAATCGGGAATTCAACAAGCAATAGAACAGCTACCTCGTGTTGTAGGCTATATTAGTATTAATTATAGTCACATATTATAAGTTGAGACAAACTATATATATAATTTGCTAGTTGTGAAGAAAGAAATTTTCCAAGTCTCGATCTTAATTAAGACAGTTGCCAAGAAACTATTATCATTTATATGTTTTTATATTATTGAAATAAAGAAAATATGTTAAGAGTAAAAACCGCCTTTTTAATCTTATTTTAAAGTATTTAACAATTTTACTTTTTTCAATTAGCATTTCTTTATGCATTGATGTGGGAGTCCTAGCTCGGCTTTATAATTCCTACGCTAGGCAATGGCGTGAGTTCGATTCTCTGTAGGTCAGTGTACTTATTTTTTTTTTTTTTTTTTTTTATGGGTCTAGCACACGTGCTACAGGGAAGTCCCTAAAGCGCTACAGGAGCGACACGTGTGCGGAGAAAGCGATTCACGTTGTTCTTGAATCGCTGTAGATTGTACTCGATGGGAAACACAGTCCTGGGCAAACTATTCCAAAGGTATGATGTTCTCCATATAAAAGACTGCTTGAAAAGCGTTATACGAGGAGTAACAAGCTGAACCTCATACGGATGTGAAGTAATAGCGCGACGTGTACTTCTAATATGCACCGCTCTGGGAGGAATTAAACGGGCCACATCCTTCGAACACTTTCCATGAAAGTACTTGTAGAATAGGCTCAAGTCGCCAACCGTTCTTCGATGTTCCAGCGAATCAAGGCCGTCGGTCAGTTCCGGGTGTCCAATCAGACGAATAGCTCTTCTCTGGATATAATCCAACAAATGCAGTGTATGTTTGGGAGCGGAGCTCCAAACATGGGAGCAGTATTCCATACTTGGTCGAATTTGAGCTTTGTAAAGAATTAACAGTTGTTGTGGAGTGTAAAGCTTTCTGGTTCGAAACAATATTCCCAACTTTTGAGAAGCTCTCCTTGCTATGCCTGCAACATGTTCATGCCAGGACATATTTACTCCCAAATTAACGCCTAACAGATTGAGTGACGATGTTAGAAGGATGAAGTGCCCCGACATAACTATGTCGGGTTCTGCGACGTTAACTTTTTTAGAAAAAAAAACTGCCGCCTGGGTTTTTGTAGCGTTAAATTCCACTTGGTTACTGTCACCCCAAGATACAATTTCTTCCAGGTCTTTGTTAAGTTGAATGACTTCCTGCTGTCTGCGGATATTCGTCTGAGTAGTCGATGTCCGAGCGTTCAAAGTGAATGAAGAGATAAGTGTACTGTCATCTGCAAAGCTGTAGATTGGATTCTCGGTCTTTTCCAGCAGATTGTTAATATAAATGAGGAAGAGAGTAGGAGACAGTATGGAACCTTGGGGCACACCGGCGTTGATGGTGAAGGTGTTAGAAAGAAATCCGTCGACTGCCACTCGTAAAGAACGCTCTCTGAGGAAACATGAGAGCCACAAACAGAACTTTTCAGACATACCATAAGAACGTAGCTTAGCCAACAGCCCATCGTGCCAAACACGGTCAAATGCCTTGGATATGTCAAGAGCAACCGCTCGAGATTCTCCAAAATTTTTTATTTTATTTGAGTATATTTGCCTAGACTACATACTTAGTTATGCAGTCACACAGCAGACGTCAATAAAATTACAAAGCCAACATTGTTGTGAAGCTGGGTGTCCCAAGAGAGCTGGAGGATGAATTGTTGAAGTCAGACTTCTGGCCAAGCGGAGTCAGAGTGAACCATTTTCAGAATCTGAAAAACCGTCGAACACACAAGAACTTATCCCCCAAAGAGAGTGTTCGTTCAACGGATATCCAGAAAACTCAAACATAAAAATTTTACCTGCTAATGTTCAGTGTCTAAGAAATAAAATTTTAGAATATGAAGTCATTCTCAAGGAGGGTGAATATGATTGTTTTTGTGTTAATGAGCACTGGGTCAGCCCTGATGAGCTCTCGTTTGCTACTCTTTGTGGCTACGAGGTTGCGGCAGGCTATTGCAGGTCTATGAAAATACATGGAGGAGCAATATATTTAAGGCAGGGGCTAGACTTCCGAGATATGGAATTATCTAAATTCTCAGAGGAAATAGTGTGTAAGGCGGCAGGTATTTTTTTAAATGAGCTAAACACTCAAATAATAACAATATATAGATCACCTAGAGGTGATTTTAATCGTTTTGTAGTAATTTTATCACAAATATATGAGTCGTTGAATCTTCGCAATATCATTCTTTTTACGGGGGATTTTAATGTTTCTTTTCTTGAGAATGATGCGAGGGCGGAACACCTAAATAATATTTATGTCAAAACATGGCCTTCACCAAACTGTGGGGTTTTGTACAAGACAGAATTCCTGTCTTGTACAAATCTGTATACAAATGTTTCCTGTGAAAATTTAAAAATCTCACCCTTCAGCCTCACTGGTCTATCTGATCACTCCGGCTTGTTGATGGAATGCCATATGTCATCCCTGAATCACATTCGGGGTGGCACAAGATTGAACTACAGACCCAACACCCAAGAAGGTCTATTTTGTTTGTACAACAGAATTGAACTGGTTGACTGGAGCTTCTTTACGAATACTGTGGGTGCTGAAGGTGAGAAGTTTCAGATGTTTATTGACATTCTCACTGAATCAATTGAGGAGTGTTTTTCTCTCAGGTCGAAGTTGTTGTCGAGCAGAGATCGAGCTATTAAGGTCCAATGGTTCAACCAGCATCTTCATGAAATGAGGGAGAGACTCAGGTTGCTGGGTTTACTGCATAAACAGAATCCAATCTTGGTTCCCAAAAAAACTACTCAGTGACGACAAAAGCCAGTACAGGAAGGAAATATCAAATACAAAAAAAAATCATATGATAATGTAGTGCTTAAATCCATAAATAAAGAAACAACTGTATGAAAAATAATTAAATCAAATTCTTTGTAGACCATATTGTCAAACAAGAAATCTGAGTGCCGAAGCCCAGAATAACTTTTTCATCAATATTGCAGAGGAGCTGACGACACAGTTGCCTAACTCAGAAGTATCCTATAATGAATTTCTAAGTAGGAATGGGAAATATGGAAACTTTTAAATTTGCTCAGATCACAAATAATACAGTAAGGGAAGCAATTTCTGGATTGAAAAATTCATATATTAGGGATCTTATTGACATGAACACCAAAATCATCAAAACTCTAAAAAACCTAATTATATACCCCTTGACTCATCTCATCAATCTTGGCCTGAGGGAGAACACCTTCCCATCAATGCTTAAAGTTGCAAAAGTTGTTCCTATCTTTAAAAATAAAGGATCGGTGGATGATTGTAATAACTACCGCCCAATATCCATTCTACCTGTTTTTTCCAAAATATTTGAATCAGTCATGAAAAATCAAATGACTGTATACTTTGAGCTCAACAACCTATTTATGCAGAGTCAGTTTGGTTTTAGAACTAAAAGATCTACTGCCCTGGCAATAAATTGGCTTACAGGGTATGTGACGGAGGGACTTGAGCTGGGATTGGATACCTATGCTTCGTTCTTTGACCTATCAAAGGCTTTTGACTGTGTTTCTTCAGAGATCGTTCTTTCGAAACTGTGATACTACAACTTTGATCCTTGTAGCTTAGACCTTGTTAGGTCATATATTTCTAATCGCTCTCAATATGTGAGCTTTAACATGGGGGTTTCTAGCAGACAGATTAACAAACATGGGGTTCCCCAGGGGTCAGTCTTGGGATCGTTACTATTTTTAATTTATATAAATGATTTGCCAAATTACACTGATGACCCAAATTTAATCCTATTTGCAGATGATACCACCAGTCTGCAGCACTATCATCCTGGAGATCCAATACAGCAGACTGTTTCCGACATGCAGCATAAAATAGGGGGCTGGTTCTTGGCAAATAGGCTCACCCTAAACCGTGATAAAACACTGAATCTGAGGTTTACCCTAAGAAATTCTCCATCTGATCTACCTAAAAATGACTTTGTTAAATTTCTGGGTGTGTTCCTAGACCCTGGGCTCTCATGGGAGAAGCATGTCTCTGAACTGGCGTCTAAACTTTCCAGAATGATTTTCCTTATTCGAAGTATGACTAGAAATGTATCTCAAGAGGTTCTCTTAATCGCTTATCATGCATATTTTCCATCCAACATGTCTTATGCTCTTGTGAACTGAGGACACTCATCGCATGCGCAAAGAATTTTTTCACTTCAGCGACGCTGCATTCGCGTCATTGTGGAACTAGGATATCGCGACTGTTGTCGTCGCTATTTCTCTGAATTTGGGATATTGTCTTTCCCCTGTGTCTACATATTCCAGTGCTTAATATACATTAAACAAAATGTGAGGCTATTCACTACCCATGAAAATCTCCACAATTACCCCACTAGAGGTAACCAAAATCTAATTCCTAGCTTCCACAGAATAGCTCGAACTCGCAGAGGCACCGACTACTATGGGGTCAGTTTCTTTAATGCCTTACCAGTGGCTATTAGGGAGCTGTCAGACGAGAGCTTTGTCAGGAAGGTAAAATCCTACCTGATTGCAAGATCATTTTACTCACTTGATGAGTTTTTTGAATCATAATTTTAATGACTTTTAACTATGTAGTTAATATACCTTTATTTTGTTCTTTTGATATGTTGTTTTGTTCATTGATTTGTAGTTACATGTCTTTGATATTTTAATATTTTAACATTTTAACAATTCTTTTGACTTGTGACGTGTAAAAGCACATTGTGTACTTATTACCAATAAATATTTGATTTGGTTTGATTTGATTTGATAAGCTATTATTCGGACCACAAACGACGATAAGACAGTGTCTTTCCTGCTCTGCTCTCAGGTGAAAAGAATGTCTAAAGTCAGTCTTGAATGGATTAATGGAAACTGCAAACAGTATATTATTATGGAATCATCTAACCCAGAAAATATGGACCTCGAAGACAGTGTCGTCGTTATCGAATGAGATACATATCTGAAGTGAACTGAATGGATCAAGAGCCATCATCAACAAAAACACACTTGGCCTTAATGCAACGAAGATATTCGTAGTTGGCTGGGGCCCATCAAAGTTCGTGGTAAACGAAAAGTGCAAAATATACTATAAAACAGCGAGATGGGAGTAACATCTATCATTCAGTTGATTGAGTTGGTTGGTAAGTCTTATTTGTCTGGCAATACCCAAAAGTTAAGGTGCGTTTATTTAGACAGTCTTGACAGTTAAGTAATTTGTAATTTCCTCTGGATAATTAAGTTTCTTTTAAAGTAATTGAATTACTAGAACATTATTTCGATTGCTTACATTCTAAATAAATAACTGCTAGGAGACTTTCTCAGAAAGTAAATTACAAGAATACATTTACCAGCTTTTATAGTAGTTGGATTACTAACTAAAGTGTATTTGTTTGGAGTTTGTAGCAGAATTCTCTCATTGCAGGTGCAAATACATATTGGGGTGCGCCTAAAAAAAAAGATTTTTACTGGATTTTGCTACCGGTTTGAAATTATTTTTAAGGGTTCAACCTCTGCTGTACAATAGTCACAAAATATAAATGAGAGTTCATCGGTAGCATAGCCGTGCGAGCGTAACCTGCTTTTAGTGTTTAATAAATAAAATTATCTTAAAAATAAAATTATAGAAATATAAGATTTATTACCAAAAATTTTTTAATCTATAGGTCTATGTATATATACAAATTCACGATATATAAGTATTTTATTTACAGTCAAAAACAATCATCATCTTCAAAATCTGTAGATTCTACTTCTCTTAAATTGATAATTAAGGGTTCTATTTTCACAGTTTCCTCGATGTATTCGTCAAGTTTCCACATTTTATTTTCTTCTTCTATAACATGTCGAAGGGCATTTGTTCAATTATCCTCTTTGTTCCTCTCTATTCCGGCGAGTAGTCTCACAAGCCTTACGTCTTGAAGTTTAAACGTGGTGTTTTCCCCTGCGACGTAATCTTTTATTTGTGCCCAAATTAGCTCGATTGGATTCAATTCGCAATGATATGGAGGTAATCTAAGGACTGTGAATTCCATTCCTTTGCCATCTCATCGACTGCGTATTTCTTGAACCGTGCCTTATTTTGTTTCACAATTTTGAGAAGTTTCGCTTTTAACAAACCATTTTTATGTTTGAGATTTTTGTCTCTTATCCATTGAAGAATATCCGCTTTCTTCCATGAATTTGTCGGGAGTTGTTCTAATAATTGAGAATGGTATGGGGCATTGTCTAATAATATAACTGATTCTACTGGTATACGTTCAATCATTTGCTAGAAGTACGCCTCAAAAACCTCGGCCTTCATCTCTCGTCAAACTTTAGTTGACTTTGATTCGAATTCCAACAAGCCACTGTCGAGAAATCCGTTTTTCACTACCAGTATGTGCTATAATTAGCCTGCGACCTTTTCCTGAAGGGGGTTGTATCCAGTTGACCAACCTTCCATCAAAGCTTGCTGAATTTTTTCACTGTGTGTCCCTCATTAACCCAAGTTTTATCTAAATAAAAAATATTTCTTTCTTCGGCTCGAAATTTTCTGATTGTTCGTAGATATTCTCTTCTCCAACAAATTATTTCTGTTTTATCGATAAGAATAGGGTTTCCATTGTGTTTTTTTCCCAACAAATATCCAGGTTATTCAGGATTTTCCATAATTTTCATTTTTTAAATCTGGTAAGTCCTAGTCTTCTCTGATTTCTTGCAAAACTTTATGTAGTGCAGATGTTTGTTTCTTAATAAAAAAACGGTGTAATTTTCTTTTTATTGCGTTTTTAAAGTCTTCATCGACCGTTAAGAACTCCTTTCCTTTGTGATTCTGAGATTCGTTGCAAGGACCGCGTTTTCTTTCTTTTAGAAATCTATAAATAGTTGTTGATCCAACTCCCGTCATGTTGGCACATGTTTCCATAATTTCACGGACTTGGCTTGTTGGCTATTGATGCACTAGGGCAGTGATTTCCAAAGTGGTTCAGGTGGACCCCCAGGGGTCCACGGGAGACTCGACGGGGGTCTACGTTGGCGTGAAAAAAAATGGGGGTTCACAACTCAACAATGAAGAGCTGCTATTCGCGAAAACTTTGGGGACGGACACTAAAGGCGAATCAATATTTAATGCCCTGAGTGATTTTTTTAAGGAAAAATCGATTCCATTTACAAACATTATTTCGGTGGCAGCAGATGGAGCTCCTGCAATGTACGGGCGATATCGCGGGTTTATAAGCCATCTTAAAAGAATTATACCAGGAGTAACTGCAATTCACTGTGTCATCCACCGACAACACCTGGTAGCGAAAAATTTGAGTGATAGATTGCACCAATCGCTTCAATTTGTGATTAAAGCAGTTAACAAAATAAGAAGCAATGCGTTGAATACCCGTTTATTTGCACGATTGTGCGACGAAAATGATGAAGACTTCCAACGATTGCTCTTACATACTGAAGTACGCTGGTTGTCGAAAGGTGCATGTTTAACAAGATTTTACTCACTTTTTGAATCAGTTTTAGAGTTTCTGGAAAGTAAAGATCCAGATTTAAAAGAAAATCTGATCAAACTGAAAGCAGATATCGCGTATTTGACAGATTTGTTCAAAAAATTTAATGACATTAACTTGCAGTTACAAGGGAACAGCCTAAATTTAATAAAAACAAAGGGTGTAATTTCGGCTTTTCTTGGAAATTTGAAATTTATGAAGCAAAATATTACACGGCGCGAATTCTCCCAGTTTCCAAACTTGTCACAGGCAGAATGTCTTGATGAGGATATTCAGACATACGTTCAACATTTAAATGCCCTGCATGATGACTTCAAAAATAGATTTGAAGATATTCTGACGATGGAAATACCACCATGGATCATAAATCCATTTGATGAAACAGAAGTGGCGAATGTGGTATTACAAGAGGAGCTACTCGAGCTTAGCACCAATGAGGAGCTGAAGGTGAAATTTAAAAAAGGCTATCAAACATTTTGGCTGCAGGCAGAAATACCCGAAAAATATCCTGGGCGCTCTTTTTTATAACCCTATCAAGGCGGGATATCGATATCTGCTAAGGAAAATTCTTTACATGAATAAAACCATCGCGTTATGGCCGAAAACATCGAAATTTTATAATAAATAAAAATTGAAACACTGTGATTCAAAAACGAAGATTGCTATCAAATTCTCTGAACTGTACGTGATAAAGAATGCTCTTTTTTATAATCCTATCAAGGCGGGATGTCGATATCTGCTAAGGAAAATTTTTTACATGACAAAAACCATCACATTATGGCCGAAATCTTCAAAATTTTATAATAAATAAAAATTGAAACACTGTTATTCAAATCGAAGATTGCGATCAAATTTTCTGAACCGTACGAAGTAAAGAATGCTCTTTTTTATAATCCTATCAAGGCGGGATGTCGATATCTGCTAAGGAAATTTTTTTACATGACTAAAACCATCGCGTTATGGCCGAAAACGTCGAAATTTTATAATAAATAAAAATTGAAACACTGTTATTCAAAAACGAAGATTGCTATCAAATTCGCGTTTCCCTCGTCATACCTTATCAAAAAAAGTTTTAGTGTCGTTATAAACCTATTAACAAAAAAAAGGAGCAGATTGAACATCACGGAACGGGGAGATTTGCGGTTATTCCTTACAAAACTGAAGCCAAATATTGATAATTTGCTGTCAATCCATCAAGTACATCCCACCCATTAAAATTATGACTATTTTTTTTTAATTGTTGATTTGCATTGTTGAAGTTACGGTACGTTATTAATGTTTAATTTTAATTCTATTAAGTCTGTAATCATATTATTTTAATAAATAGAACACAAGAAAATATATTATTTTTCTTTTTATTTTTACCACTCCGAATTTAGAGTTGGAACTCAGCCACGACGCAAATTTCCATCGTTAGATCTAATCTTCACATTTTTTTGACGAGTTTTGGGAATATGGTAGAAATGTAACAGCAGGGGGTTCACCGAAACCAGTAAAATTTTTAAAGTGGTCTACAAGAAAAAAAAGTTCGGGAACCTCTGCACTAGGGCGTCGTGGACGTTAAGTATCATTGTTTTTCTCGCAGAGAAAATGCAGATTTACAAACTCCGTGAAGTTTGACCGAGGCAAAACTGAAAGTTGAAACTATTCTCTGATCTGATTTGAACTAAGCAAATTATAGGTTTTTGCTTTATTTTTATACTTACACGGAATATTTTTATTGCATACTTAGGTACCTACTTACTGATAAGTACTGTGGTTAATTATACTCCAATAACTACTAAAATCCCAAATAATTTTGTTGCACCTATTATAATTAAGCTTTATAACACTGTAGATTTCTGGTTCTTAAGAATTGCTATTTTTTTTATGAGTCTAGCACACGTGCAGAGTCCCTAAAGCGCTCCAGGTGCGATATGTGTGCGAAAAAAGTGATTCACGTTGTTCTTGAATCGCTGTAAATTGTACTCGGTGGGAAAAAAAAAAGGAAAAACAGTTCTGGGCAAATTATTCCAAAGGGATGATGTTCTCCATATAAAAGACTGCTTGAAAAGCGTTGTATAAGGAGTAAGAAGCTGAACCTCACACGGATGTGAAGTATTAGCGGGACGTATATTTCTGACATGCACCGCTCTGGGAGGAATTAAGCGGGCTACATCCTTCGAACACTTTCCATGAAAATACTTGTAGAATATGCTCAAGTCGACAACCGTTCTTCGATGTTCCAGCTAATCAAGGCCGCCGGTCCATTCCGGGTCTCCAATCAGACGAACATCTCTGAATAGAATCCAACAAATTCAATGTATGTTTGGGAGCGGAGCCCCAAACATGGAAGCAGTATTCCATAGTTGGTCTCATTTGTATGTTGTCGTCGTACTCGTTTAGGCCTTTATTATACAAATAAGATTTTTAGTTTCATCATTTACTCATTAAAATAAACTTTGAAATGTGTTGTTTTATATAGTTTATTGTAAACTACTCAGTATATATCACCACTACACCAAACACTTTATTTTTGCACTCGAGGCGCGTTTCGCTAACCATGTTAGCTTCATCAGGAGCGATGATTGACTAAAGCTAAACTACCAAATCTACCCTATTTATACTTAGCCTAACCCTTGAATTACTCAAGCGGAACTAATGACATAGGCAAGGCCATCAGTTCCGGTCAAGTAACCAGTAGAGGGGACTATAAGGAATAGGCCCTCTGTCTTTATTTAAACTACTTTTACATTTTATGATTTCCATACTTTCGTATGCGTTCAACAATCTCCTATCAGATACATTTTTTATTAATCTTAGATTATCTAATGTTACAGTATGATCAGCTTCAAGAGCATGTTCGGCAATGCTAGACTTTTCTGTTCTATTGTATTTTAAGTGTGCTAAGTGTTCTTTAAATCTTGTTTTAATTGACCTTTTAGTTTGCCCAACATACTTTTTGTCACAATCATTACAACTAATTTCATAAATTCCACTTTTCTCACAATTAGGAATCTTATCTTTGGGATTTCCTAAGATATTCCTCAGATTGTCTGATGACTTATAGACTAAGGTGAGGCCTACCTTATTAAATACCCTATCGAGTCCCTTGCTATATTTCGGATTATATGGTATGGAGACATACTTGGTGTTATTTTCTTCGCGTGTAAAAAAGGTGGAATTCTGAATATTAAACCTAAACTTATGTCTATTTATTAGCTTATTTACTAAGTCATCGTCATAACCATTAACTCCAGTTATATTTGTAATACGATTCCTTTCTTTATTAAAGTTTACTCTATTCAGAGGGAAAGTGACCAAACGATGAACTAAAAAATGTAATGAGGCTAATTTATGTTGTTTGCAATGAAATGAATCATTAGAAATATATCTATCTGTTACTGTGTCCTTCCTATAGATATCAAATTCTAATCTATTATTATTTTTAATAATTAAAATATCTAGAAAAGGCAATTGTCCTTTGTTCTCAACTTCGTAAGTGAATTTAATGGAATCATACCGGCAATTTAATTTAGAAACAAAATCATCAATGTTTGCTTTCTTTGTATCAAAAATCGCGAAAATATCATCCACATACCTATACCATACCCTTGGGAAATATTCGAATTCTTGACTGGCTTCGATTTCAAACTTACTCATGAATAAATTGGCTATGAAAGGTGATAAGCAATTACCCATAGCTGTTCCTTCTTTCTGAACATAAAATTGATTGTTATATTGGAAATAATTTTGTTCCATACAAAGTTTAGATAATGTTAAGTATTCACGAATAATTTCGTCTTCAAAGTCATTCATTCTAAGTAATTCTTCGAGATATTGTAAAGTTTGTGGAATTGGCACACTTGGGAACAAAGAACTAACATCAAAAGAAATTAAGACTTCACCTTCATTAAGAACTAGATTTTTTGTTTTATTAATGAATTCTAACGAATTCTTCACTGCGAAAGTATTTAACGGTAACTTCTCAAGTTCTTTTGATAACCATTTGGATATTAAATATGTGGGTGATCCGACCGATGAAACAATGGGTCGCATTGCTTTCCCAGGTTTGTGAATTTTGGGTAAGCAATACAATTTTGGTATGGTCGGATTACTCACATTTAATTTAAATTTTAACTAATCGGAGACAAGGTTCTTACATTTTTTTTAAAGAATTTTTAACCTCTTATATCATTCTTGGTAATGGATTTCTTATTACCTTTTCATAAGGGCCAGATTCGATAAGATTATCTACGCGTTCAAAGTAATCTTTCTTATCCAATATAACAACCTTATTTCCTTTATCCGCTTTTAAGTAGAAAACATCTTTCTTTTTCAATCCTTTAACTACTTTTATGTCTTTTCGTGAATTAGAATTTGTGTTGTTAACCATGTTTTTCGATATTTGATTGCGACATGCTTCCCTAACAAATGATTTACTAGTTTCTGGATGTGTACTAATGGAACTTTCAATGTGAGCAACTATTTCTGATAAATTATCTCTAGGAGGGGGGGTACTGCAAAGTTAAGACCTTTGTTTAAGATGTGAATTTCATTTTGTGTAAAGGATTGAGATGAATGATTTTCTACAATATTAACGAGTTCCTGAGGACTATTGAAAGTTCCATTAGTACACTTCCAGAAAATAGTAAATCATTTGTTAGGGAAGCATGTCGCAATCAAATATCGAAAAACATGGTTAACAACACAAATTCTAATTCACGAAAAGACATAAAAGTAGTTAAAGGATTGAAAAAGAAAGATGTTTTCTACTTAAAAGCGGATAAAGGAAATAAGGTTGTTATATTGGATAAGAAAGATTACTTTGAACGCGTAGATAATCTTATGGAATCTGGCCCTTATGAAAAGGTAATAAGAAATCCATTACCAAGAATGATATCAGAGGTTAAAAATTCTTTAAAAAAATGTAAGAACCTTGTCTCCGATTCGCTAAAATTTAAATTAAATGTGAGTAATCCGACCATACCAAAATTGTATTGCTTACCCAAAATTCACAAACCTGGGAAAGCAATGCGACCCATTGTTTCATCGGTCGGATCACCCACATATTTAATATCCAAATGGTTATCAAAAGAACTTGAGAAGTTACCGTTAAATACTTTCGCAGTGAAGAATTCGTTAGAATTCATTAATAAAACAAAAAATCTAGTTCTTAATGAAGGTGAAGTCTTAATTTCTTTTGATGTTAGTTCTTTGTTCCCAAGTGTGCCAATTCCACAAACTTTACAATATCTCGAAGAATTACTTAGAATGAATGACTTTGAAGACGAAATTATTCGTGAATACTTAACATTATCTAAACTTTGTATGGAACAAAATTATTTCCAATATAACAATCAATTTTATGTTCAGAAAGAAGGAACAGCTATGGGTAATTGCTTATCACCTTTCATAGCCAATTTATTCATGAGTAAGTTTGAAATCGAAGCCAGTCAAGAATTCGAATATTTCCCAAGGGTATGGTATAGGTATGTGGATGATATTTTCGCGATTTTTGATACAAAGAAAGCAAACATTGATGATTTTGTTTCTAAATTAAATTGCCGGTATGATCATTAAATTCACTTACGAAGTTGAGAACAAAGGACAATTGCCTTTTCTAGATATTTTAATTATTAAAAATAATAATAGTTTAGAATTTGATATCTATAGGAAGGACACAGTAACAGATAGATATATTCCTAATGATTCATTTCATTGCAAACAACATAAATTAGCCTCATTACATTTTTTAGTTCATCGTTTGGTCACTTTCCCTCTGAATAGAGTAAACTTTAATAAAGAAAGGAATCGTATTAGAAATATAACTGGAGTTAATGGTTATGACGATGACTTAGTAAATAAGCTAATAAATAGACATAAGTTTAGGTTTAATATTCAGAATTCCACCTTTTTTACACGCGAAGAAAATAACACCAAGTATGTCTCCATACCATATAATCTGAAATATAGCAAGGGACTCGATAGGGTATTTAATAAGGTAGGCCTCACCTTAGTCTATAAGTCATCAGACAATCTGAGGAATATCTTAGGAAATCCCAAAGATAAGATTCCTAATTGTGAGAAAAGTGGAATTTATGAAATTAGTTGTAATGATTGTGACAAAAAGTATGTTGGGCAAACTAAAAGGTCAATTAAAACAAGATTTAAAGAACACTTAGCACATTTAAAATACAATAGAACAGAAAAGTCTAGCATTGCCGAACATGCTCTTGAAGCTGATCATACTGTAACATTAGATAATCTAAGATTAATAAAAAATGTATCTGATATGAGATTGTTGAACGCATACGAAAGTATGGAAATCATAAAATGTAAAAGTAGTTTAAATAAAGACAGAGGGCCTATTCCTTATAGTCCCCTCTACTGGTTACTTGACCGGAACTGATGGCCTTGCCTATGTCATTAGTTCCGCTTGAGTAATTCATGGGTTAGGCTAAGTATAAATAGGGTAGATTTGGTAGTTTAGCTTTAGTCAATCATCGCTCCTGATGAAGCTAACATGGTTAGCGAAACGCGCGTCGAGTGCAAAAATAAAGTGTTTGGTGTAGTGGTGATATATACTGAGTAGTATCATTGTGCCAAAGATTCCACATTCCCAACTTAGTTTATTGTAAAGTTTAGAAGGCATATAATAAAATATTTTTTAGAAAAAGGTCACATTGTTGTATAGAGATAGAAAATAAAGGCGATTAAAACTAAAAATGCAAATAATTGGTAGAGAAATTTCGGATGCTTACGGTTTATGACATTTTAATTTTTATTACCCATGTCGTGTGCTATCAACTCGAAACAAACGGACTTTAACTGAATTACTCTTAGAAAATTAATTGAATTACTATGAAAGTAATTGAATCACTATAGAAGTTAATTAAATTACGATGGATTTAACAATAAAATTGGTTGGATTTTTGTAAAATAACATAAAATAATTAAATTAGCTAAGTGAGTTAAGCTAATTAAAATATTTTTTTGTGAATGAATTCCATTGTTTGAGTGATGGTTAATTAAACTCTTGTTTTCAAGTTACGGCAATAAATAATTTATTTTTAGGCAAATTTTGGAAGTAATTGGTAATTGCAATTAATTTACTTTTTGGAGTAATTGACGACACCTCTGCCTTTAAAGAAAAAAAAAATCGGTAAAATGATCTACCCAGTACTTCCCTTGCAAATACTTAGTTTTTAAATAAACACCAAATTTGATTTTCTTAATCTAAGCACTAAGAAGTCGTTATTTTGAATTGATAGGCACTTTCTGAGCAGAGATATTTATATATGAAACCTGACATTTTCTTCTGTTAAAATTGAAAATATTATTAAACACGATATATACAAAAGAATCCTTCTAACTTTCTCATCCGCCTTATCAACCCTTTATATTAGACCAAGAGGGTGACCCGAAATTTTGACCTATTGACTAACCGTCTGCCTGGTTGTTCATGCTATCGGGCGAGTCGAATAAAATCCTTTAACGTTGATTTTGCGGCCCCCCGTGCCATGGAATTCCCAGATAAGGCCCAAAATGCTACATACAAAAATGCACTGTCGTTTAACCACTTGGATCGAGTACCATAACATTTGTTGACACTAAAAAAGTTGAGCGTCCCAAAGGTCAGACGCCGCAGAGACCGGACCCATCTTTAGAGCCCAAAAAACGTCAGTCCAGAAATTTGAAATTAATAAATTTAGTTTGTTCTTGATAAAATAAGAAGGAACTTGCAAAAGGCAGATGCCGCCAATACCAGAAGACGAAGCTGGACTTGCTTTTTCCAGCCAAAAACGGTCGTTTTTTTTTCGAGTTTCCAGCGACTCTAGCTTTGTCCTCCGGTATTGGCGACGTCTGCCTTTTGCAGGTTCCCTTTTATTTTATGAAGAACAAACTAAATTTTTTAATCTTATATGGTTAAATTACAGTCCATCTCCGTTTTTGGACTGGAATACGTTGCTCAAACGTGGAACGAACAATACCAAAATTCTAGTAACAAAATCAGAATTAAATACATACAAATAGAACCCTCTAGTACAGAATAGGTTCTTCCTTGGCTCTTCTATAACTACCAGGTGTACAAGTATGAAATGCAATTCAGACAACAGATGGTGCACCAATGCAGTTTGTGCTATAAAGATTTGACACTGCGCATTTTGTTGTATCATCAACAAGTGTCAGACGCGCACGAGTGATAAATTGGAAAAGTGTGTTGTTGTGTTCAATATGTTGAAATTTATACCGAACAAAGAGCATTCGCGGGGAGCATTAATTTTTTGTTTTCATTTGAAGAAAACTGCTGTTGCATCAGACCGATTACTTCGAGAGGCTTATGGTGAACATGCTCCATCGCAAGATACGTGTGAACTATAGTTCGACGTTTCAAAAGTGGTGACTTCGATGTTGCAGACAAGGAACGTGGAAAACTGCCAAAAAAATACGAAAATGTGGAATTGCAAGCATTGTTGGACGAAGATGATTCGCAAACACTAAAACAACTCGCCGAGCAATTGGGCGTTAGTCAACAAGTTGTTTCCAATCGGCTACGACAGATGGGAAAGATTCAGAAAACCGATAGATGGGTACCACATGAGTTGAACGACAGGCAAATGGAAAAGCGCAAAAACACCAGTGACATTTTGCTCGCTCGGTACAAAAGGAAGTCGTTTTTGCATCGTATAGTTACAGGGGATAAAAAGTGTGTTTATTTTGAGAATCCCAAGCGCAAAAAATCATGGGTAGACCCAGGCGCACCATCCACATCGACCGCAAGACCGAATCGCTTTGGCAGAAAGACGATGCTCTGTGTTTGGTGGGACCAGAGGGGCGTGGTCTATTATGAGCTGTTAAAAGCCGGGAAAACGGTTAATACTAAACGTTACCAACAGCAATTGACCGATTTGAACCATTCGCTGCTTGAAAAAAAGGCCAAAATACCGAAAGAGGCAACACAAAGTTATTTTTCTTCATAACAATGCTCCATCACATACGGCAAAACCAGTTCGCGACACGTTGGAAGCACTCAGCTGGGAAGTTCTACCCCATGCGGCTTACTTACCCGACTTGGTTCCTTCCGATTACCACTTGTTTTCATCGATGGGTCACACACTTGCTGAGCAGCGCTTTGGTTCGTACGAAGATGTGAAAAAATGGCTCTATGAATGGTTCGCAGCAAAAGGGGAAGATTTTTATTGGCGTGGTATTCACAAATTGTCCCAAAGCTGGGAAAAATGTATAACAAGCCATGGAGCATACTTTGAATAAAGCACATTTTATCGTTCTTCCGAATTTGACATGTTTTTTTAGAAAAAAAAAAAATCCGCATTTCATATTTGTACACCTGGTATGAGAAGGAAAATAGATCACCCATATGCCAGTCTACACTACTACTAGTAACTATACCGTAACCCGATAATTTCAGCTTTCATCAATTAGCACGTTAGCTCTTTAAAAGCTTTACTAAAAACCGAAATGGCCCACAAAATAATAGTGGCAGAAAGAGAACGTTAAACATCGTCTTTTCTTTGAATACTACTCCCACTACCACAACTTGCATACCTACCACGTGCAAATTCAAAAACCAAAAATTACTAAATTTCAGACGCCAGTATGCGTCCCAACCTACAATACAAGAGACAAGAAACTTGAGGGTTTTATCCTGTTCACACCGATTCCAAATGCAGAAGTGAGACCAGGCTAATCTTCGACGTCGTTCGTGATAATACCAGATAAATGAAACCAAATTGGGTGTAGAAGGTTCTTGTGTAATTGCCTGTGTACAGCTGTCAGACGTTTGACATTTTTTGCCCTTCAGTTCATTTAATTTATTAATCTATCCAAGAAAATTAAGTTTTTCGATCTATTTATAAACTGGGAAATACGAGGGAAACTATAAACTAACTCCCTACATTTTCTCAAGAAGAACTATACAAATATTTGGCGAAAACCAAGATTATATTCATACAAACAAAACAAGGTAAAATTAATTTTCATTAATTAAAAATATAATGTTTTAAAACGAAATATAAAATAAGTTATTTCAGTTTATGCCTTTTTTTGCAGGACTAAAATCAATTTAATATTTAATTTAATTAAAGGATAATTTATATCAATAAAAAAAATACATGCTTAGCTCAAAGACGATGAAGAAGGAGATGGAGTTTCTTGAGGGCCAATTTTGCCATAACAAGAAATTTTTAGAAATCATAAGGCACCATAAGACTTCAAACGTTAAATTCATTATTTTGGTTCTTTATTTCTCATACAACAATCAGTGTAGCAAATACTCAAACACGATTAATAGAAATATTGAGCTGTTAAGGTTATGTACGTGGGAGAGAAACATACACTATCGGCAGAAAGTATTTGCCCACCTAATTATTTCAGTCCCAAGGCAACAAAAACCCAGCTAACATATTTTTTTATTTTTAATGAATTATTATTTATTTCCACATTATTTTATTGTATGCTGGCATACTTTTAAAATAAAGAGAATTTTGAATTTGAATTACCATGCATGTCCTTTATTTTGTATATGTCTTTCCTTCCCATTATGTTCTTCCTTCTCAAAACTTTTAAGCTTTTATTCTGTTCTACAATGTTTTTAATTCCCCTCGATATCTCTCTATTTCTAGTTCTGAATTTATTTATTTCCACATTATTTACAGTCTACAAAATCCGAAAAATATTCATGATTTTCCAGGATTTTTCTCATCTATGTAACCTTCTTTGTTTTTAATTATCGCTTTACAGAGCTTCGGCATTCTGATCAGTAGTTTCTTCACAGTTTCTTCGGTTATTTTAACCCATTCTGCTTGTAAAAGTTCCCACAAGTGATTTTCTGATGTTGGATTGAGTTTTCGAATACACCTGTCCAAATGGTCCCACAGCAATTCGATGGGGTTCAAGTCGGGTGATTGTGGAGGCCAAGTCATCACTTCCAGGACGTCATCGGATTTCCATTGGTCCAAAAGTTCTCTAATTTATTTAGCAGAATGTTTAGGGTCGTTGTCATGCTGAAAAATAAATTTCCCCTGAAAAATATCTCTTCCAGAAGGAAGCATTTGAGTTAGCAAAATTTCTTGATAATGTTCTTTTCGCATGATTCCTTCTATCCTAAAGATTTTTTCTGACTTTACCGTTTCCAAAACAACCTCAAACCATTACTGAACCTCCACCATGTTTTACTGTAGGCAACTGACAGGCTTCCAACTGACCGCCGCAAGTAAACTCGTCGATTTCAACCAAAAATTTCGAATTTAGATTCGTCGCTCCAAAGGATGGAATTCCATTGTCCCGATGTCCAATTTTCATGTTTTCAGGCCTATTCTAATCGTTTACGTTTACTCACTTGCCTAAGAAGTGGTTTCCTCACTGCAACTTTCCTGTGTAGTCCACCTTCTGCTAACCTGTTCTTCACGATTGTCACGCTGATGAGGATGGGCCGCTCCAGGTTTACTTGAACCGTGATTTCTGATGCGGTTAGGCGGCGACTACTTCTGCTGGACATTGTCATAGCTCTGTCTTCAGCGAGAATCATTTTTCGAGGCCTTTCTGAACGTTTTCGGTTGGAAATTCCATGTCCCGCAAAAAATTTTTTTATGATTTGGTCCACCGTTCTCCTTGGCATCCGCATATCACTCGCGGTTTGTCGACTCGAGTGACCATTTTGATGTCTCGCAATTATCAGAGCCCGATTTTCAACGGAAACTTCTTCCTTCCATTTTTGACATTTTCACAAAACAATTGAGCCTGTATTAGTGACAAAGTAGTGTTTGCGAATGGTTAATTTCCAAAAGGGCAATGGTATTTATAGCATAGTTTTTATCATAAAATGTCACTAGGAATTTCCATATTCCCTAGAAACTTGAAATGAGTTCTTACTTCAACTGGAATTCTCAGAAAATCGCCTCAAAACGATTATCATACAAAACTTGGAAATTTATTCTAATTGGTTTTTAATTTGTGATTTCATCAGAAAGGCTTATCTAAACAATTTTATTATGGACACTAGTTAAGAACAATTAAATTTACCTAATATAATAAAAGGATTTAATAAGGAATTAAATTCGGGCAACTATAATGAAATTTTTAGGTGGGCAAATACTTTCTGATGGTAGTGTACATATATATAGACTATTTATTAAATTATTTAAAGGGTTCAAACTGGAAGATTTTTTTTTAATTTTTATGCTTTAACAATGTCGTGTACAGTGAATGTTTTTTTTTTTACATTTTTTTTGATATTTTTGTGTAAACTGTGTCCGTGACTGTTGGGAATTTTCATGTGAGTACAGTTTTTGTTGAGTAAAGTCAATTTAAAATTTTTTAAAGTGTTTATTATTCTTTGTTTTGATTGAAATTTATTTTATGGAATGATTAAGCTAAAAAAGTACCTTTACAAATGGAACAATGCATATCTTAACAATTTTTGAAAGATATATATAGGCTCCTACTTCCTTCCAAAACTTTAAAACATTATTTTTAAAAAGACAACTCTACTGACGCATTCAACTAGTCTACAGTGTAAACTATAAGCTTATGATGTTCTGTTTGTTTTGTTCATTTTAAAAAAATTTGTCCACTATCACTACAAAAAACCAAGAACAATTCTCTTTTACCCCTTCCCTCTGAAGAGGCATTAGGATGGACATGTTCATCGACCTTTTAAATATCAATTCTCCATAATTATTTTTAGAACGCGGGCACATCTACTAATATACGTCTCACATAAACACATATCCATTTCAGTATAATAGCCAATATATGGAATATGGAAGGATTAAATCTCCATTCTGCCCCTCTTCTTTTTCATATATGACTAGCGAACAAAGCGTGACTTTAAACACCAAAATCTCTAACGTTAAATGTATAATAAAAGTCTGTTTTTAGTCAATTTCCACTGGTTTATTTAAATTGCGATGACACGTTTCGCTGTCGATGCAGCTTCTTCAGATCTACATTTTACACTGTAGTAAATGTAGATCTGAAGGAGCTGCATCGACAGCGAAACGCATCATCGCAATTTAAATACACCAGTGGAAATTGACTAAAAACAGTCTTTTATGATACATTTATAATGAATTTCCATCAAGTAGAAGCTACAACCATCCAAAACTCTAACGTTAAATTTCAAACTCTAAGAAAAAATCATGTCAAAGAGTTGTTAACCTGACATAAGGACAACTAAAGATCTTATATCGGAGTTTCATCTCAACTTCAAGTGTTATACGAGGGCTACCAAGGCTTACCAAAACAATGAGAGAAAAAAAAAATTTTGGTACAAAACATTTAATTGTTTCTCAGAATATTCGCCTCTAAGATTTATACTCTCTTCCATGCGTTCGAACCAATTCTCGAAACATTTTTTCCGCTCTGAAGTTGATACCTCAAAAACATGATTTATAAAGATTCAACAGCTTCTATGGTGATGAAAATCGCTGTCCATGCATTTTTTTCACATTCGGGAATAAAAGGAAGTTGTTAAGCAATAAATCAGGTGAATGTGAGCAATGAGAATTTAATACGTCAATCATGATTGTCATGATGAAGAATGATGAGACGTTTTCGGCTATTTTTCTGGATTTCATCGATGATTTCTAGCAAACAAATTGTTGTATATCGTTCAGCATTAACTGTTCTACAATCCTCTAAAGCATTGGTTGCAACATGCCCACTATAAGCAAAGAAACAAACGACCATTTTCTTGGAAGTGCTTCACAAACGAACCACTTTTATTGGATTCGGTTCATCTTGGAATACCCAAATAGTTGTTTCTTAATTTCCGGCTCGTAAGAATATATCCAAGTTTCGTCTCCCATTACGATGTTGTATACGGATTTTGCATGTCCTTAGTCGAATTTTTTGAGTCTTTCCTCATACCAATTGAGCCAAGTCTATTTTTTAGTTTCGGTCAAATTATGCGGAATTCATCGGGAACAGACCTTTTGCACAGCTAAATATTTGTGCAAAACGAATCTACTGCAGTCTTCGATATGCCTAAAAATGCTCTCACGGCAAATCACATGGCATCCTGTTTAGTCATGTTGAGCACAGCATCGTTGTTTTTTGGAACAACCGATTTTAGTTGAGCTTCATGAAATTCATTGCTGACGGAACCACGACCATAACGAAATACTACAAACAGTCTTTGGTGATTTATTGTCGAAAGTTGAACGAAGCGATTTGAGGCATTATTGTTGAGTTAAATCTTTACTAAAATCGTAAAAAGTCATCCAACGAAAACCTTCACGTTAAATTTCCATTTGTTGACAAAACTGTTTTTTTTAACCATTCACTGGAAGAAAACTACTCGGCCAATTTCGGAGATACTACTGTTTTAACAATAACAAATGTCAAATTTTACAATGGTAATGTCATCTCAATGGCTTAAAAGGTAACCCTCGTACGTGTGCCCAATTTGAAGTCGATATCTCATTTCGTTCGAAATAGACGAACAAACCGACAAGACCAACGAAAATGGGAATGTTTTTTTTATGATCTGGGAGCTCTAAAACGAAGCAAATCTCAAAGGGGAATTTTTTCTAGATTTCAATACAATTTACAAAGAAAATAATTATAATGTGGCTACTTGTTTAGCTTAATCAAATTTATTTTCAAATATATTCCATTTATCGATACATATATTTCTTTATTATTTCAGTTGCTTTTATGGAAAACAGCGATATATTAGTGACAGACGAGTGTAGAAAACCCTCGAGAAACCGAAGAACATACATACTCGTAGTAGGAATTTCAATTATCACACTCCTCGTTATTGGCATACCCTTGACTACAATTTATCTTTCCAATAATAATAAGCATGATGATTCTGCAGAACCTACTTCACCTGAACCGACTACTACCCCTACACCTGGTTCAGACGCTGATGTCTTTATTCCAAGAGAAAAATGGGGAGGAGTAGATCCGAACGGTTCTACAACTACTATTCCTTCAGCTCTATTAGTTGTAGTGAAACATACTGGAGGCCAAATGTGCAATAATGAAATGGCCTGTAGAGCAAGAGTACGAGAAATTCAACAGGCGGATATGATCAAATTCCCCGATATCAGCTACAACTTCCTTATTGGAGGAGATGGAAAAATTTACATCGGAAGAGATTATCACTTTCAAAATGAAGGCAGAAATGACAGTGTGGATATAGCGTTTATAGGAGATTTTAATACCGATCTTCCCACTAAAGTAATGATTAAAATGGCAGATCGGGTTATTCTTAAAGCAACTACCCCGTTTGAAGCAGCTGTAGATTATGCCAAGTATCATTTGGTCAACCACAATCAAACTGAAAAGACAGACAGTCCAGGAAAAAATTTATATGTAGAAGTAACAACATGGCACCGGTATTCAAATGAAACCTATTTTGACTGTTCTTGACAGTAACGACAGTAATTCACCCTCAAATTTTCGATAACATATAAGCTGTCCGAAATCAGCAGATCATATTTCCAGGGCATATTTTACGTCAAAAGTCTTATATAAGTATACTTAAAAATGCTAGTCACCTAAAAATGTAAAAGTTTTAAACAGGTTTTTTATGTTATCTTCAAAGGTATTTAAAAAAGTAACATAACATTTGGTGAACATTATGATCCAAAATATTCTGTACCTTTAATAGAGCAGACTAATAAATTTTTAACCCAACATTTTCAAATTTCAGAGGAAAAACGCTACTCTTACAACATACATCGCTCTAGAGTATTATTGATTAAAAAATTATTATACGTGAGATATCATAGTTCGTAGAACCGTATCAGATTAGAAAGATTTTCCCACGTTTTTGCCTATGATTACACGAAACATTTCTCCGACATTAAAACTCTAAAATAACCTGAAGTCTAAGCCAATACATCACAAGTGCCACGCGTAATGCAGATCGTAACCCGTCCGCGTATTATTGTTGTTAAAGTGTCTTTAGTAGCATAAGTTGTTGAAGGGAGCCTCGGCGCCTAGCAAACAAACCAGAAAGAGCATTTTTTGCCAACCCTGAAAAATTTTCTCCACCTATCTAAACCACCATGATGAATACGAGACGCCCAGACCTATTTATGAAAGTCAGAATATCACCCCGCGCCAGAGTGCCGGCTTCCGTCCCTGAAGATACAGCCGGTCCAAAGATCTCATATCTGAGTCTTCCCAGCGCGTCTCATGCGAAAATAAAGTTAAGCTGCGTTTCTTCATCGTCCAGACAGCCGAGACATGTAGAATCTATGACATGTGCAATTATTGACCGGTCTCTATCAACCAATCTGACATGTTTTACACAATTTTTTGTCAAGTGTTATTGACAATAAGGGCTAGGTTGATGTTGTTCTTAACGACTTCTCTCAAGCTTTTGACAAAATAAAACACAAGATCATTATAGCCAAACTAAGAGCGTTCGGTTTGTCTGACAGATTTGAACACTTTTTCCAGTCTTACCTGATACAGCGATTTCAATATGTTCATTTTAATGGATTTTTTAAACACAACTCCTCTCATTCTTAACTACAAACTAACAAAAAAACTACTTACAACTCTTTGCAACTCCTTCTTTTGGAGCCTGATCTGGAGTGTCCCAAGGTTCCAACCTGGGTCAGCTACTCTTTTTAGTTGTAGACGTCAATTGTCAAATATGTACCGATGACTTAAAGCTGTACTTACCGATGGAGGAACTTGAGGATTGCAAGAAATTACAAAACGCTCTCAAAAGAGTTCACAATTCGTGTGCGGTCAATAAACTGATGGTCAACGCTAATAAGTGCTCCGTGATGTCCTTTACTAAAAAATTAGGTTCTTAGCTGTATTATTATTGTGGTGACGGCTCGAGGTTAGTTAAAGTAGAACATACACCTGATTTAGATATTCTTTTGCCTCTAAACTCAGTTTTAGTACTCAATAGACAGAATAACAGGGGAAGCAACACTAATGTTGGGATTTATCTTGAAAAATTGTAAGTCCCTTGGGAATACAGTTGTACTTAAAATCTCGTTTACATCCTTGGTGAGAAGCAAATTGGAATATGGTTCCCTAATGTGATCACCAATTTGCAGCAAATATATATTAGCGTTGGAGCAAGTGCAAAAAAAGAAAATATAAAATATCTTTCTATAAAGGAGGATGGAGTATACCCACAGAGAGGGATAGACAATGCAATATTACTGCAGGTTTACCTTTAACAGCCTTAAGAAACGCAGAGAATTTCATTTAATAACTTTTCTGCTTAAAATCGTTAATGATAGGATTGTTCCTCCTTCTTTGTTGGAAGAACTCAAGTTTGTTGTACCTAGAGGTCCTGATAGATCAAGGAACAATTTCTAGCTGCCAACAGCTACTACTAGGGTGGTTGTAGAATCACCAGTGTACAAAATAGGTTCAGTTTATAACCGAATGGCATATTAACGTGATCTTCGTATGCTCTTTAAACAATTCGTTCGTGGCCCCGCAGATTTATTATAGTTTTTTGAACTTATACTGTATTGTTTCGGACGCCACAGCCATATGGACGTGTGTTTGTTGTGCTGTTTTTGAACTACATTGTTAAGTACAGACGTATTGACTACTTTGTGTTAGGCTCAGTTATAATTAAATGAATAAATAAAAATATATATGGTTTAATGTAAAGCCACTAAAAATGAAGAAACTCCATATTTTAGCAGTCTACCCTCAGTTCTCTTATTTCTCAATCTATCTTGATACACTTTTCACCGTATGACGTTTCATCAGTCTACGATAGACAAACAAGAGGACAGAGGAATCGTCAGCAAATTGTCAACATCCACTGCATGCAACGCGATTCGACTTCACACACACACTTCACCCTATTCATAGGTGGTTCAATGTAAAACCACGAAAAATGAAGTCCATATTTCAGCCCGCGCCAGTGTGCCGGCTTCCGTCCTTCAAGATACAGCCGGTCCAAAGATCTCATATCTGAGTGTTCCCAGCGCATCTCATGCGAAAATAAAGTTAAACTGCGTTTCTTCATCCTCCAGACAGCCAGATATGTAGAATCTATGACATGTGTAATTACACATTGACCAGTCTCTATCGACCAATCTGACATGTTTTACACAATTTTTTGTCAAGTGTTATTGACAGTAAGGGCTAGGTTGATGTTCTTACCGAATTCTCTCAAGCTTTTGACAAAATAGAACACATCATTATAGGCACACTAAGAGCGTTCGGTTTGTCTGACAGATTTGAACACTTTTTCCAGTCTTACCTGATACAGCGATCTCAGTATGTTCAATATAATGGATTTGCAACTCCTTCTTTTGGAGCCAGATCTGGAGGGTCTCAGGGTTCCAACCTGGGGCAGCTACTCTTTTAAGTTGTAGATGTCATTTATCAAATATGTACCGATGATTTAAAGCTCTCAACAGAGTTCACAATTCGTGCCCGGTGAATAAACTGATGCTCAACGCTAACAAGTACTCCGTGATGTCCTTTACTAAAAAATTAGGTTATCCACTCATTTCATTTGTCAATCCATTTCGAGACGCGTTTTGCCGTATCACAGCTCCAGTCGTATTAGAATCAACAAAGAAGAGAATAAAACTTACGAGTAGTTTGCTTTTCAGTTTTAGGTACAATTTATTGTACTTAAGTATATATATATATATATATATATAATATATATATATATATATATATATATATATATAGATATATATATATATATATATATATATATATATATATATATATATATATATATATATGTAGATAGATAGATAGATATATATATATATATATATATATATATATATATATATATATATATATATATATATATATATATATATATATATATATATATGAGCAGATCCATTAATTTTCGACAAAAGTGTGCGGGCGTGGGTCAGTGATTTGCATGCGATTTTTTCTTCGAAAGTAGCTTCGAAAAGAAGGTGATCCTCCAAATTTGAGCTCGATACGATGAAATCAGGCAGCTGTAGAGTTTTTTTTCAAATTTTAAAAAAAGATTTTTTAGTCATTTTTAAAATTTTGCATCTTATAACCTAGAGATTCGAAAAACTCTGCATTCTTCACTGTTAAACTTATATTTTCAAGAAAAAAATAGATTTTTGTTTTAAACTTAAATCCGGCTTGACTGGGAGCTTTTAACTGAACCACTGTTTTAGTAAAATTTTGCTTGTTTTTGAATTGCTCTCAAATCTATAGTTTTTGAAGTAGAGGACTGGCCGACGGCTCATATTTTTCGTCTAGGTGTATTGCCTTTATTTTTTTAATATATGACCAAACAAAACCGATTGATTTTTGAATAATCGCTATTTTCAGATAGCCATAACTTTTTTCTATCAACTCAAAATCGCTTGAAATTTTCAGGGATTATACTTCATTCTATCCTCAAACAACAGAAAATTTCAAGATTGGAATAGAAGTGGTTTACAAGCTATGAATTTTTAAAATTTTTAAATTTTCCACTTAATATGACCTTTTTGTGGTTTTATCCTTGATTTTATCAATTTGACATAATAAATTAATACGTATCCATTGTTTATGAATATAAAAAAAAAAGATAAATGAAGTTTACAAATTTTAATATTCAGGTGAAGTTATGAAAAATCATAAGATCTTTAAAAATTCAATTTTTTTTATTTAAAACACATAATGTGTTTTAATGAATTCGTAGTAAGAGTATTGATACTGTTATTTTTAATGTTTACAGTCATAGATAAATATATGTTATAAAATAATACAGACATGTTTTTTTTTTACTTGAATCCATATTTTTTTCTTTCAGGCATATAACATTGATGCAGTCTTGTATCTTTTATTGTTAAAACGTGGTCAAATTGTTTCTTTAGATGTCTTTGACTCTTTTGAACATCAGTGTCAGGGACCTATAAGGCTCTATAGATAGTAACTATCAATATTTTTATGATGCTTTAAAATAAACATCAAATTGTAATATTTCAACTAGATTTACCCGATGCTGGTTAATTCTTTAGAAACATACTCGTACGTTTCTAACGGATTAGTTATTTGTTTTTCTGGTGGTGATCGAGTGCAGTGTCTTATTGTTGTTCGTTTAACAACTGCTTCAATGCCATCACAGATACTTTTTCCATGACTTGTGGCGAAAAAGTTGTAGGAGGTTACTTTTATACCACAATCTTTTTCGTGGTAGCAGACATTCCTAAATAACTTTTGTTTCTGACATTTTGGCCAGCCGTTCGGGATTTCTGACGATTGTACGCCATGCCGCTAATACGGAAAGACGAAGCTGGACCTCGCCAAGTTCTTGAACTCGAAGAAAAACGACTGTTTTTGGTTGGAAAAAACGTGTCTAGCTTCGTCCTCCGGTATTGGAGGCGTCTGCCTTTTGCAGGCTCCCTCTTATTTTATCAAGAACAAACTAAATTTATTGATTTTGGATCGATGTTTTTTGGGCCCAAAAGCTGAGTCCGGTCTCGGTGGCGTCTGCCCTTTGGAGCGCTCGACTTTTTTAGTGTCAACAAATGTTATGCTACTTAGTTAAATGACAGTCCATTTTTGGATGTAGCATTTTGAGCATTCCAGAGCAGGTGGGCCGTAAAATTAACGTTAAAGACTCGCTCGATAGAATGAACAACTAGGAAGACGGTTAGTTGACAAGTCAAAATTTCAGCTCGCCCTCTTGGACTATTTAGGTTGTTTTTTTTTTTGCTTTAAATTTTAAGCCAGGAAAGGGCTGAAGGGAGTGGGGATTGTATAATTTAACAGCTTTTTTGGAATATTTATATATTATTTTTGGACCAATTTTATACTGAAATGTAAGAGCTTAAAGGGGTGTGGTAGAGGGTGAAAAGGGTTACTTCTTATATACGATGATATAGGTCTTTTTCAGTGCTCTTTGAGCCTAGGAATCTAAAAATGAAGTGATTTTTACATTACTTTCAATTTTATAGTAATCGAGGAAGGGTGTGAAAGAGGTGGAGTGGTCAAATATGGTGTAGTTTTAACAATATTATGCATTTTTCGGGTTTTTGGCTGCGTTAATACACACATTTTAAGCAGAATAATTTATTTACTATAAATAATTATCCAACGTATAAGTGGTACTGAAGGGGGTTCAAAGGTTGATTTCATATTTTTTTTTTATGGGTCTAGCACACGTGCTGCAGGGGGCGGCATGTGTACGAAAAAAGCGATTCACGTTGTTCTTGAATCGCTGTATTTATTGTGTTATGGATCTTCTTCGGGGTTCTTTGAGTCAAGGGGCCGGAAAGTTACATTATTTTTTCGTTATTTTTAATACTAACTAGGAAGGAGGATGAAAGGGGTGGGAATCATTAAATATTGTTTAGTTTCAATATTATTATGAGATTTTTTCCTGATTTTTGGTTGTTATTTTATAAAATTTTAGCCCAGTATTTATAGTAAAATATATATATGAGGTGAATGAGACAGGAGGTTAGAAGACTGATTGCGTATATATCATATTATACTTCTATTTGGGTCCTTTGTTATTATTTCCAATTTTAATAGAAATAGGATGTAGAACGGATTGAAGGAGCACTTTTTTGCGCGCAAAGTCTTGGTTGCTTCTGTCAACTAACTATGCGAACAGTCCAATAAGGTTACGAAATACTGTTTTACCCTTTTCAAAAGGGTCAATCATTCCTTATAATATCGTGTTTATCTTTTAAAGTAAACGATTTACATTTTGTGGACTCATTTTAAAATAAAAACTTAAACATTCACTTTGCTAGTTTGATCAAATATGCATTAGAACCGCATAAAACAACAAGTGAATTGAAAATAATACTGCTCGAACTAGCGACGTGGCGGAAACAAGTACAATACGGGTTCCCAGCGAGTTTCGGTGAATTCCCTAAATCAAGTCGCGCGACATTGAGCACAGGGAGTGGCAAGTTCGTTATAAACAGCCACAAAACACCCAAATTTGGTTCGGAGGTTCGTTATAACCGATAAAAATTTGCATTGGGCTTATGGAAGTTTTTTCGTGCATTATAAAATAATTCGTTTTAACCGGAAATTCGTTATAAACGGGTTCGTATATATATATATATATATATATATATATATATATATATATATATATATATATATATATATATATATATATATATATATATACCTGGTGACACAGCCAACATTTAACACCCTGTAATTTTTTTTATTCTGAAAGTTACATATTTGCATTTTTAGATACCAAAATTATTAGGCTTTTTTATCACTTAAGAAATAATTTTAACTACTTGTGTGACTGCAACTTCCTTATTTTTAGAGGAACCCTGTATATTTTGTTATCATTTTCAATTCGCCTTGAAATTCTCTTTCCAACGATATATCACAAGTTGACATTTGTATGACAGGTGACCGGCAAAAACTGATTTAAACTCTTAGATTTAGGCGGCCATAGCGGATATACTAGCAATTGTTTTTGTTCGTTTTATCTCACTTTGTAAAGAATTTAAGACTATCCATTTATCGTGCCATTTTCGCGAGTCTAAGTGGCTCCTACAAAATTTTATGCTTTACATTCAGTTACAGAATTTTCTCTTTAAATAATGATCAATATCATCAAAATTAAGATAGGAACATATATTTTTTATTTAACCTAGTTACACAATACAGGTTTTTTGCCAACATACATCTAACAGAACTATCTAACGCCAATTGGATTTATTATTATTTTCAGAAAATAAGAAACCTATTTATAAATAATAAAATCGAAACATTTAGTGATAAGAATAACACAACAAAACCGATAATTGTAATTAATTAATATTAGAAAGAAGAAATATTTTAACTAAGTAAATAAATAAATAATAAATAAATAGGTAAAACTATTTTATACTGGATACAAATTTGCTAGGTATTTTTTCCAAATGTTCAAAATGCTGCCCGTTGTTAATCCTACACAATCTTGTTTTTCTCACCGTGGCTCTCATAATGTTCTCCAACTGAATTTCAGTAATTTGATTTAGTGCTCTTTCGCATTTCTAAATCATTTCTGTCTGTTGGTGAATTTTTGTAAACTTTTTCTTTTAGATGGTTAAATATAAAAAATCAAGAGGCCTAAGATCTGGCGGACTTGCAGGCCACTTATTAGGTCCATTGGCACCACTAATATGCACCAAATCTTTGATTTAAGTAGTTTATTACATTTCTACTATTGTCGGCTTAAGCGCCATCCTCCTGGAAAATAATGTCTCCACAATTTAAAGGTAAAGTTTCTAAAAAATCTTCAACATCATTTTGAATGAACTCCAAATATCTTTCTCCATTTAACGCACCATCAAATATAATAGGATCAATAATTCTTGTGCCAAGGATACCCAACCACACGTTAAAGCCGAATCTTTCTTAATAGGCACTTTCTCGCATAAATCTAGGATTTTCTTGGGCCCAATATCGATACGATTACAAGTTAGTAAATCTAGATTCATCCTAAAATAGAATGTTGTAGTGAAATTGGTTATCAAGGTGGCAAAAACCAATTGTAATAATCCATTCTTCTTTTTGTAATATATATATATATATATATATATATATATATATATATATATATATATATATATATATCCATATATATACATATATATACATATATATACATATATATATATATATATATATATATATATACATATATATATATATATATATATATATATATATATATATATATATATATATATACATATATATATATATACATATATATATATATATATATATATATATATATATATACATATATATATATATATATATATATATATATATATATATATATATATATATATATATATACATATATATATATATATATATATATATATATATATATATATATATATATATACGTATATATGTGTATATATGTACATATATATAGATATATATGTATATACATATATATATATATATATATATATATATATATATATATATATATATATATATATTATATATGTTTTGACGAATGTTCTCACGGGTGTGAAATGTAGTAGTGGTTTTTCGGGTATCCCGTATTAGCTTAAAGTCTCTTGATGGACGGTTTCGCTGACGTTTCGATGGAATCTCATCTTTTTCAAAGCGTTAATCACTGGTCGAACGTCAGCGAAACTGTCCATCGAGGGACTTTAAGCTAACACGGGATACCCGAAAAACCACTACTACATATATATATATATATATATATATATATATATATATATATATATATATATATATATATATATATATATAGACATAGACAGATTTATTATATCTGTGAGAGAGATATTATTAATTTTAAAAGTCTTTTTATGTATATATAAACAGCTTTTAGGACCACTGATTGAAAAAAATGTGTAGTTAGTGTTTGTGGTGATGGTAGTGAGCAATAATGTAAGTTAGTTTTCATGTTTCCTGATTTTAAAATACCTGTGTCCCTTAATAGAATATTGCGATAATCTTCATGATATTTATTTACCAATAAGTAAATATTGATCCACGATCCACATTCTTTTTAACAAATATGTTTCTGATAATGTCCTTATCAATGGGAAAAAATTCTTAAGTACACAGAGCCAATTTTTTTTTTATTTACTCAGACTAAATTATATTTTTTAACAACAGATTTTAAAACGCTGCTAACCCGTGCACAACGAGTACAAGGCGTCCCATATAATAGTCCGATGATAAAATTTTTATTGTAAAAAGGCAAATAAATTAAAACCAAAACTCTTTAGTTGACATTAAAGTATTTCTCTCCTTATTCTTCAGCCCGTAGAAGTCCACTCCTGGACATAGACCTCTCCCAGAGATTTCCATACCTATCATTGTTAGGCGGTCTGAATCCCCGCAAGTCGCTGGATATCGTCCCTCCATCTCGCCTGTGGTCTTATAACACTTCTCTTTATCTTGCTTCATCTCCACTGCATTAGGGCTTTGGTCTATCTAAAATCACTTCTGATCATGTGTCCAACCCAACGCCACTCCATTCTGATAATCTATTACCAGACATCAAAGTATAGTTTTTGGAAAATTAATTTTTAAAAATAATATCATCTAAATTTGAAACCTCACTGCTCGACTTGTCATACTGTGATTAATATTTACACACGTAGTAAATTTTCCAATTCCTTTTCGTCATCCCAATTCTACTCTCTTCCGAGGTTTACAAAATAGGCGTCTGTCTCTGCTATTCATTCAAAGGATATTTCCTACCTCCGAGATATTTCTTCATGTTTGGAAACTTAATGATAGTTGAATGTTACCAGGTCTAGCATATATGGGAAGTTATAAAAATTCCACACACCAAAGACGCTTCACTCCGGTAAAAGAATCCATAGCAACTACACTTTCAAGGACTGTGGTTACGGTCTGCGTCCCCACCTCCACCCCTTATTGCAATTGCACTATAATATCTAATTGCTCAACACTTCTTTTAAGCGGAATATAGGTAAATGTTATTTAAATTTTAAGCCACACCTAAAGCTTGTTACTTTGCACCCGCTAATTAGGAAAGGACCCTTAGAAAGCAATCTATCAATTTCTTGTTGTTATAGAAATTCAAGAAGAAAGACTTCGACAATTTATTTTGTGGATTACAATCCCTGTGATAAAAAAAAAAATTAAATTTAAAACCAATATTAAAGTTTAACAATATTGGAAGAAATCTCTTCCAAAGACAACGTATTCAATTTTACTCCACATGAATGTGTTCTTTCATACAAATACAATACAAAAGCAAAATTGAAAGTTTAGAAAATCAATGAGGTGTCAGGGCAGGAAAAGTACAATTTTTAGTGTTCTGTACGGAACACTTATGGGATCACTTCAGTGTGTGTCCCGATTTTCTCCAAAACTATTTGACATAGAAAGTTGAAATTTGGCACAAATATAAAAATTGATGGCCCGGTCATATGTATGTATATATATATATATATATATATATATATATATATATATATATATATATATATATATATATATATATATATGTATATATATATATATATATATATATATATATATATATATATATATATATATATATATATATATATATGGTGTAATCCTTGTATTATTTTTTAAAAAATTGTTAAAAATCGAAAAAATCTCGAAAAGTACTGACCAAAAAATTTTGAGAAAATTCTGGAATATTCCTCATAAAGTGTAGTTTGAGCGGAAATTATCACAAGTGACCTTTGATAATTTATGGTGTAAAAAAACTATGAAAACTATGTGATTTGACAATATGGTGGAAGTTTTATTAATATTTTTTCACTTCGTTACTGTTTGCGCGTCGCTCCTGCTCCAAGACAAAAGAATTTTATTTTATTTATTTATACTTTTTTTACTAGATTCTAGATTGAGCTAGACTGATTTATTGGCTATTAAGTAGCTAAGATGCTATAACTATTACACATTATTGACTAAGAAAAAACGTGAAAATAAATGTTGGATCTTAAGATATATACATGTCAGGGACCTAATTAACTTAGCCTAGGTAAAGATTTTATTTTATTTTAAAAGCAATCACCGTACAGAACACTAAATTAAAGTGTTTATTTTGAGACTACGTCTTTACATTCCTTATTAGAGTTGAGTATATTCGGGAAAAAGTTCCCATTTCGGTTAGCCTGCCTGTGATATAAAGAGTTGGGATATGGAGAAGAGTGTTGAAAGGGTTGCTTCATATATATCGTCCCATACGTTCTCTTTAGTATTCTTCGACTCAATTTATCCAAGAATGTGTTACTTTTTCATTATTTTCAAATATGGTCGGACATAAGTGGTTTTTGAAGTGAAGGAGGGGGTTAATTCATATGAATTGTGTTACATGTCCATTTAGGGTTCTTGGAGTCGAGATATCTGAAAAACCCGTGTTTTTTTTTATTATTTCCAATTTTTTTTATGGATCTAGCACACGTGCTGCAGGGAAATCCCTACAAGAGCGACACCTGTACGAAAAAAGCGATTCACGTTGGTCTTCAATCGCTTTAAATTGTACTCGGTGGGACACACAGTTCTAAAGGGATGAGGTTCTGCTTGAAAAGGTTGTATAAGGAGTAACTACCTGAACTTCATAGGGATGTGTAGTATTAGCGCGGCATGTATTTCTAGCACGCACCTCTCTGGGGGGAATTAAGGGGGATATATCCAACAAACACTTTCCATGAAAATACTTGTAGAATAGACTCAACCGTTCTTCGATGTTCCAATGATTGGTTGCTGACCAGTTCCGGGTCTCCAATCAGGCGAACAGCTCTTTTTTTAAATAGAATCCAATAAAGGCAGTGCATGTTTGGGAGCAGAGCCCCAAACATGGCAGCAGTATTCCATAGTTGGCCTAATTTGACCTTTGTACAGAATTAACAGTTGTTGTAAAGTGTAAAGCTTTCTAGCTCGAAATAATATTTCCAGCTTTTGAGAAGCTCTCTTTGTTATGCTTGCAACATGTTTATGCCAAAACATATTTGCTCCTGAATTAACACCCAGCAAATTGAGTGACGCTGGAGGAATAGGAACCCCGACATAACTAAGTCGGGTTCAGCAACGTTAACTTTTTTAAAAAAAAAACTTCCGCCTGTATTTTGTTGCGTTAAATTCTACTTGGTTACTGCCACCCCAAGATAGAATGTCCTCCAGGACTTTGTTAAGTGATGATGACTTGCTGCTGTCTGCGAATATTTGCCGATGTTCGAGCACTCACGATGAATGAAGAAATAAGCGCCCTGACATCTGCAAAGCTGTAGATTGGATTCCTGGTCTTTTCATGCAGATAGTTAATCTAAATGAGAAAGAGAGTAGGAGACAGTCGCTGTAAACCCGTACCCACATTGCGGAACATGACATGTGGAATTCGTGGATTTTTGACTGCTTTTTGGGGTTAAAAAAAACTGTGATGTGATTGGGCAAACCCAACATTGGGATTGTGTTCAGCGGCCAAAAATACAGTAGAGTAGGGGGGAGGTCAGTCATCTCGGATAGATTTTTTTACCTCTTTTTGAGGTTAGAAAAAACTGTAATGTGATGGGGCAAATCGAACATCAGGATCCTGTTCAGCGGCCAAACCTACAGGGGATAGAGGAGGTCAGTCATCTCGGACAGAATTTTTTTTTTATTTTTGATATTTTTTTGAGGTTAAAAAAAAACTGTGATGTGATGGGGCAAATCCAACATTGAAATCATGTTCAACGGTTAAAAATACAGGGCGGTAGGGGGGTCAGTCATCTGGAACAGAATTTTTTTACCTCTTTTTGAAGTTACAAAAAAAACTGTATTATGATGGAGCAAATCCAACATCGGCATCGTGTTCAGCAGCTAAACATACAGGGGGATAGGGGAGTCAGTCATATCTGACAGAAACATTTTTATTTTAACCTCTTTTTGAGGTTAGAAAAAATAGTATGGAGCCCTGAGTCATATCGGCGTTAATAGTGAAGGTTAGAAAGAAATCTGTTGACTGCCACTCGTAAAGAACACTCTTTGAGAAAACATGAGAGTTACAAACAAAACTTTTCAGTCATACCAGAAGAGCGTAGTGTAAATTAGAAGATCTCCTGTTGATCTATGTTTACAAAAGACATATTGATGGTCGCTAAAATGTTGAATCCTTCAAGATATTTTAGAAAATACTGATTGATAGCCTTTTCCAAGAGTTTCGATATTATTGAAAGCAGTGCGACTGGTCGGTCGTTATTTGGCAAGGTTTTCTTGCCTTTTTTGGATATCGGCTGAACTGAGGCACATTTCTAGCAGGAAAGAAATATTCTCTTTCTGTATGATAGGTTGAAAAGTCTACAGAAAACGGGTGTTAGTTCTCTTGCACAGTTTTTGGGTACTATGGCAGGTATTCCGTCAGTGCCAGAAGCTTTTTTTGGTGTCTAGCTTCATTAAAATACGTTTTATGATACGCTGTCTGAAGCTAATATCGGACATCATTATCTGCAGTATGGGAATAGTAGGTGGTATTTTTCCTTGGAAATCGACAGTAGAATATGAAGCAAAGAGTTTAGCTAACAAGTTCGCTTTCTCAACAGGTGTTGTTGCAACAGAATTATCTGGCCATGTGAGTAGTAGCATGGTGGATTTGGTAAAATTTTGACCTAGCGCGACCGACCAAAAGGACCTAGAATTGATGAGGCAAGCTAGAAGTTTGTTTCTAATTCGTTGTGTGCCTTCTTGGTTTGGTGGATGATTTCTTTGCATCTGTTCCGGGCACGAATAAAGATGTTACGATTTATGACTTTAGAATTTTCACACCATTATCGGTAGGCAAGATGTTTAGAAACAACAGCTTCTTTGCACTTTCGGCCAAACCAAGGCTTGCCATTGGCAGTTCATTTCTTCGAAAAAGAAATGTAAATGTCTGTACCAGCCAAAATAACATCGGAAACCTCCTTAGCGCAGCCAGATATATCGTCGAATCGAAAACAAACGTCTAACCAAGGGAATGTTCGAAAATACTCCATGAGTTCTTCCCATTTAGCAGATTTGTAATTCCAAATCTAATCTTGCGCGGTTTAGGCGTCTCTCTGTCGCTCAATGTCGAAAGTAGTCTACCGGTAGTATTTAAATATTTGAGCCAGTTGATGTTGTGAACATTAAAGTAAAAAGTATTCTAAAGTTAATATTACTGGGTGGTAGATAGAGGCAGCAGATAACATTGTGGATTGTTGAGTCGTTATTTTGAACCACATAACATCAAAGTTTCGGAACTCCAAAGCCTTCTTTCGTTGGCAAACGGGGTCGCTTCTGACAAAAAGACAGATTCCAAAGGTACGCCTAAACCGGGAATAGAAGTCGTATCTAGGATAGAGAAAGTTGTCTGTGCTGGTCGATGAACTGACCTTGGTTTCATAGAGAACGAGTACATGAAGTTTATTTGATAGCACTGAATTGATGTTAAAATTTTAATCTCGTATGTTGCAAAAATCTATTTTAAAGTTGTGATCTCTACACGTTACCTTACATAGGTAGTAGTTGTTTGCAGAAATGTCTGTTTCGGCACTTGGACAACGTTGACGGGTATTACGACATCTTCGCCGATATCCTTGGAATATGGAAAAAGGGTAAAATTCTTACTGAGGCGGGGAGGTGAGCGATAAAAAAAAATAATTCACCTACCCATAAATCCATAAAAGTTGCTGCAGCGGAAGGCGGCTGGACTTATCACACTATGCTAGAAAATCAGAGCTTTCTCTTATTGTCAAGAGTCTCTACCATACTAGTCTATCACTATCACATGTGAACATTTAATAAATTAAGATGAATTAAACACCAATTTTCTTCTATACCATTGATAGTAAGGTTAGTTTTTCGTGAAACTGTGTACACAGTCAACAAAGTTTTAGATAGATAGACTAATCGAGTCGATTGAAGTCTTTTCAAAAAATAGGAAAGATATGCTTTTAAATTTTGATTTATTTAGGAAATTATTTTACAGTTTATTAACATAAAATGGATTTATCTAAATTATTCAATTAAATTCCGAAAAAAATCCAATCGTATTCAGCTGCTCAGACTACCTAATAGCTTTGTCGACTGTGCTATATAGGTACTAAATCTCCATCTATGTAAGACTATGCTACCGTCAGAAAGTATTTGCCTACCTAGTTATTTCAGTCCCAAGACAACAAAAACCCAGATAATATATATTTTTTTTTTAATTTCAATGAATTCTTATTAATTTTTACATTATTTACAGTCTAGAAAATCAGAAAAATATTGATGATTTTCCAGGATTTTTTCTCATCTGTGTGACCTCCTTTATTTTTAATTACCACTTTACAGAATTTCGGCATTCTGTCCAGTAGTTTCTTTAGAGTTTCTTCGGTTATTTTAACCCATTTTGCTTGTAAAAGTTCCCACAAGTGATTTTCTGATGTTGAATTGAGTTTTCGAACACACCTGTCCAAATGGTCCCATAGCAATTCGTTGGGGTTTAAGTCGGGTGATTGTGGAGGCCAAGTTATCACTTCCAGGACGTCATCGGATTTCTATTAGTTCAAAAGTTCTCTAATTTATTTAACAAAATGTTTAGGGGTGTTGTCATGCTGAAAAATAAATTTCCCCTAAAAAATATCTCGTCCAGAAGGAAGCATTGATTTTTTGATACGGTTCTTTTCGCACGATTCCTTCTATCCTAAAGATTTTTCCAACTTTATCGTTGCCGAACTATTACTGAACCTCCACCATGTTTTACTGTAGTCAACTAACAGGCTTCTAACATCCTCTCTCCAGCTTACCGCCCCACGTAAACTCGGCAATTTGACCGCAAAATTTCAAATTTAGATTCGTCGCTCCAAAGGACAGAATTACATTGTTCTGATGTCCAATTTTCATGTTCTCCGGCGCATTCTAATCGTTCACGTTTATTCACTTGCCTAAGAAGTGGTTTCCTCACTCCAACTCTCCCTTGTAGTCCACCTTCTACTAACCTATTCTTCACGGTTGTCACGCTGATAGGGATGGGCCGCTCCAGGTTTACTTGAACCGTGATTTCTGGTGCGATTAGGAGGCGATTACGTCTGCTGAACATTGTTAAAGCTCTGTCTTCTGCGGGAGTCGTTTTTTCGAGCCCTTCCTGAACGTTTTTGGTTGGAAATTCCATGTCCCGCAGAAAATTTTTTTACGATGTAGTCCACCGTTCTCCTTGACATCCACATCACTCGCGATTTGTCGACTCGAGTGACCATTTTGATATCTCGCAATTATCAGAGGCCGATTTTCAACGGAAACTTCTTTCGTTTTTGGCATTTTCACAAAACAATTGAGCCTGTATCAATGACAACGAACTGTTTGCGAATGGTTAATTTCCAAAAGGGCAATGGTATATCATAGTTTTTATCATAAAATGTCACTAGGAATTTCCATAATCCCTAGAACCTTGAAAAGAGTTCTTACTTCAACTGGAATTCTCAGAAATTGCTTCAAAACGATTATCATGCAAAATTTCTATTCTAATTGATTTCTAATTTTTGATTTCACCAAAAAGGCAAACAATTTTATGATGGACACTTGTTAAAAACAATTAAATTTACCTAATATAATAAAAAGGTTTAATTAGGTAAATTTTGGCAGTTTCTAGGTGGGCAAATACTTCCTAACGGTAGTTAGGTACTCAATCCCCGTCTATGTAAGAGTATGCACGAATTACCAAAGCTTGGAAACCTAAACTCAATTGTCCCGTTTCGAGGAAACAATGGTCACATTAGTTATACATCTTGTTGTAACAACTGCAGACATTCCTAAAATCTACAAGAGAGAATACTTTTAGCCAACAATAATATCCTTTGACCTAGTTTTCAAGGCTTATAACACTAAATTTCTTCAAGTATGGTGAATTATTATAAATATCATGAATTATTGCATACTTAATATATATATATATATATTATATATATATATATATATATATATATATATATATATATATATATATATATATATATATATGTATATATATATATATATATATATATATATATATATATATATATATATATATATATATGTATATGTATATATATATATATATATATATATATATATATATATATATATATATATATATATATATATATATACATATTAGAGTGGGTCGAAAATTCCCCTCCTGAAAATTTTTTATTTTTTGTGAATAACAACTGGTCCAAATGTTATTGAATTTGAGCGACATCTATGGCTCGAAGCCTAATATCAATTAATTTAATTATTCTTTAACTGAGGATTGCTGAACTGCCTATACGCGTAACCCCTGTTTCCCTAGTAAACAAGAGAGATGATAACGCTGTAAACGCGCCGATCGACAAACAAAATTAATTTACAACGCAATAGTCAACTCGGTTTTTTTCTGTTAATAATTAACAAATCAAGTTGATTTTTGCGTAGAAACACTCTTTAGACTTGTAGGCTTCTTAGGGATGTAGTCGTCTGATAAAATTGGTTGTTTAATTTGTTATTAACAACTAATAAACTTTACGCTGAAAAATTTTAGTATTTTTTCTGGTACAATTTGGGGTCAAAGTAAATTCTAGGATATAGTCAGAAAGCAATCAAAAACAGGTCAAAAAACAGAAATCGTCGGATACTGCCACTTTTTTTAAAAACAGAATACTCGTCGCGACGAGTCCATTATGGAAAAAACATTGCAACCATAGAATTGATCTGTTTTTTGTTTTTTTGAGCGCATTTTGCCATTTTTTATAATAAATTTATAGAATATAAATTAAAAATTAGGACAGAGTTTTAACTCTAGTAAAAAAAAAATTAAAAAGGTGTTGAATTTTTCTTGTTTACTTACTTACTTATTTCCTCTTCTGAGTAGGTTACAGACCTGTTCTACTTCGTTATTAAGCCTCTTGTAATTCGGATGTCCCATCTCTTTGGTGGTCATCCTTTTGGTCTTGTTTCATGTGGTTTTTTGTTCATACATATTGTTATCATTCTCGTATCTTTCATCCTTTGTATATGTTTACGCGACTGTCTTCTTCTCTTTCTTCCCCATCGGACTATATCTTCTACCTTGCATTGTTCTCTTATGGTGTTGTTACTCACTCTGTCAACTTTTTCCTGTTATTGCTCTCAGTATTTTCATTTAATTTGTTCTTAGTAGCTGTTTGGTTTTGTTTGTGTCTGCCCGTGTTTCTATGCTATAAACCAGCATGGGTCTAACGCAAGTTCTACATATTCTTGCTTTTGCTTCTTCACTTAGATCTTTGTTTTTTCCAAACTACATCTCTAAGCGCCCCTGTTATTACTGCTCCTTCATTTGTTCGTTGTTTCACTTCTTCTATTATATCTCCGTAGCTAGTAATTAGTACTCCAAGATATGGGAATTTCAATAGTTGCTCTATTAATTTCCGATTTATTTTTAATTTATACCTTACTGGTTCTTTAGGTTTTGTGATGCATTTTGTTTTGTCGGTATTGACTTCCATGTTGTATCTTTCTGTTACTTGTTTGAATTTATAGAACAGTCTTTGTAGGCCGTGTCCCCATTGCGATATTAGATCAATATCATCTGCATACCCCAGTATCTTTATTTGTTTATCTCCTAGTTCGTATCCATCGTTGACGAGTTTTTACTTCCGCAATGATTTTGTCCATTTTTATGCAGAATAGTAACCGGCTTAAGCTGTTTCCCTGTCTTATTCCTACTTTTATATTTATTTCATTTGTTAATTCGTTATTACTTCTTATTTTTGTTGTGTTACCTTGATTGAGTTTTTGGATTATTTGTGGTATTGGGTACGGAATTAGGTCCGCTAATATGTTTTTCAACCTGGCTCTGTCGAATGCTTTCCTTAAGTCGATGAAACAAAAAATGCTTGTTTCTGGTATTCTATAGCTTTTTCTCTTATTTGCCTTATTGCAAAGATAGCGTCCGTGGTTGATCTGTTTTGGCGGAATCCTTGTTGCTCGTCGCTTATGTGTATATTGTTTTCTATTTTACTTTTCAGGATACTTGTGAACACTTTCATAATACTTGCTAGCAGTGTTATTCCTCTAGAGTTGCTCGGGTCTTTTTTGCTGCCTTTTATGAATACCGGTATCGTGATGATTTTTGCCCATCCATCGGTATTTCTACTTCCTGTAATATCTTATTAAAAAGTATTGTCATTTCTCCGGCATATTTAATTAGTTCGTTTGGTATCCCATCTTCTCCTGGTGCTTTTCCATTTTTAAGTTTCTTAAATGCCATCGATACTTCTTCTCTTCCTATTTTATAGCTTTCGTCTGTTTGTTGTATGTTGTTTATGATTTATGGTATGTTCTCTTCTTCGTCGGACTGGTTTTCATATAGTTGTTTAAAGTGTTCTTGTCAATCGTTTGTTTCAATATTTTCACTCAGTATTCATTAATATTGGCTTTTCTTCTTTGTAACATTTTCCATACCTTTTTTTGTCCGGTTTATAAATCTCATTCCTTTTCTTTTGTGAAATTTGTCCAATATTCGTACTTTATTTTCTTAATTTTTGCATTTACTTCATTTCGTATTTTTATGTAGTACTGTCTATTTTCTTCTTTTTTTTGTGATATATATTGTATGTACGCTCTTCTTTTCTTTTGTGCAAGTTCTTTCACTTCTTGGGTGAACCACGGAGTATTGTTTTTTTTGTCTCTCACGTTTATTCGTCTTGTACCTATGACTTCTTTAATCGCTTGTAGAGTATTGTTGCTTAATTTATTCCAGCTTTCTTCTACTGTATCTGTTTCTAGTATTGCGTTGTTCTTATTCTGTTCAGTTGTCCTTTTCGTATATAACCATTTTGTTGTGTCGTCTTGTAGTGCCTCTATGTTCATCTTTTTTAGGGAAATGGTTGTTTTCTTTTAGATAGTTTTATGTTTATCCTTGTTTTACGCAGTATCATATTGTGGTCAGATTCTACATTAGCTGATATGAGCGCTCTTACATCCATGATTTCTTCTGGTTTGGCTGCCCTATTTGTTGTGATATAGTCGATCACCGATTTTCTGTCATTTGCCTTCCAGGTGTACATGTGTTGTGGTTTATGAGGATAAAAGGTATTGTTTATTCTTAATTGATTATGTGCACATAATTCTATCAGTTCTTCTCCACTTCCATTGCTTTCTCGTTCATTGAGTCGTTGTTTTATACCTCCTATTATGTCGGTTCCAATTCTTCCGTTGAAATCTCCCATTATTATTGTTCTGTTGTTATGTCTATTTCTTTTATCTATTTCTTTTTGTAGTTTATTACAGAATTCTGCTTGTTCTTCTTTTCCTTTATATATATATATATATATATATATATATATATATATATATATATATATATATATATATATATATATATATATGTCCTCCATAGCCTCGTCCACATCGTCTCTCCACGATCGTCTGGGTCTTCCTCTTTTTCTTCTCCCTATAGGGCTCCACTCCGTTATTTTCCCCATCCATCTATTATCTTCGCTCCGTCTTATAGGTCCATACCATTTTAATCGTTTTTTTCTTCAATGGTGTTTATTGCGTTCTCTTTGACGTTCATTCTGCTTCTTATTTCTTCATTTGGTATTCTCTCCATACGTGTTACTCTACAACATCTTCTCCAATACTCCATCTCTACCGCGTTAATTTTAGATTTATTTCTTTTGTTGATCGTCCATGTTTCTGACCCGTATGTCATTATGCTTTGTATTATTGATTTGTATATGCGTGTTTTGTTTCTTTTTGTAATGTGTTTGTCCCACAGGATAGAATTTAATTGTCTCATGCATATCCGCGTTTGTCCTAATCTAGCTTTAATCTCTTCTTCTGATGTTGCGTTTTTTGAAATGATGGTTCCTAAATACTTAAATCCATCGGTTCCTTTGATTATTGTTTCGTTATCGATTTCTAGATTCTCCACGTTTCCCTCCTTTGTTGTTAGATATTCCGTTTTATCAAAGTTTATTGCTAATCCTGCTTTAGTGTATTCTTCTTTCAGTTTTCTTACCATATAACTGAAGTCTTCCTCATCTTGCGCTATGATTACTTGGTCGTCTGCGAAACTTAGAGTATATAAGTAATCTTCTCGTATTGGGACTCCCATTCCACTACATTTTTGCTTCCATTTTTTTAATGTTTTTGCGAGGTTAATTTTGAATAGTGTTGGGGATGTAGAGCATCCTTGTAATAGGCCTTTTGATGTTCGTAGTCTCTTCCCTATTTTATGTCCTATTTTTATGTTCACTGTGTTGTTTTCGTAGAGAGCTTGTACTGCGTATATTAGTTCTTTGTCAATGCCTATTTCTTTCATTGCGTTCCATAATCTTCGTCTTGGTACTGAGTCATAGGCCTTTCTTATGTCTATGAAGGCTAGATGAACTTCTCTATTATTTGCCAGGTTTTTTTTCCATTGTTTGTTTTATAGTGTATATGTGGTCTATACATGATTTTCCAGCCGTAAAACCTGCTTGGTCTTCTCCAATTTTTCCTTTTATATTTTTTCCTCTATGATATTTTTAATAATTTTTCCATACCAACATCCCATACTCGATATTATGCTTAGGCCTCTATAGTTTGTTCATTTTCTGCGATTTCCCTTTTTAAATATAGATACTATATAGGCTTTTGACCATTCCTCTGGTATTTTTTTCTCCATTTATCGCTCTGTGGAACATGTTTCTCAGCATTCGATGTAATTTTTTAGACCCGTACTTAATCATTTCATTTACCACACCTCCAGGCCCTGCAGATTTATTATTTTTGAGTGTTTTTATTGTCTTCTTTACTTCTTCATAGCTTAGTTCTATCTCTTTTTTTTCCTTATTCTGTTCTTCTTCAGGGTTCTCTTCTTGGAATTCTTGTCTGTCTTCTGTTAGCAGCTTCTTATAATATTCCTCCCGCTCGCTTTCTGGGATATACTCTATATACGTCTTCTCTCTATTGTTGGTCCTTAATGCTTTAATTATTCTCCATGATTCTGTGCTTCTAGTTCCTCCTATATACTGTTCTACATGTTCGCACGATTTTTCCCATCTCTCGTTCTTTTTCCTTTATTTATATTAGGTGCATATACTGATATTATATGCATCTTTTCGTTTCCTGTCTTGATCGTTACTACTAAAATTCTATCAGAGATATATTTGACGTCATCTATACTTTCTTTATATTTTTTATCTATTAGCAGTGCCACTCCTGAGATTGCTTTGTCTTGCTTGCTTTTTCCGCTGTATATTGGTACATGATTTTGGAGCTGTATTATCCCTTTTCCTTTCTTTTTAGTTTTGGATATGGCACATATGTCTAATTTATGTTTTTCCACTTCTAGTATGACTTCTTTATCTTTGTTCGTCCATGTTCTTATGTTCCAGCTGGCTAGTCTGGTGATATTTTTTTTTTCCATTTTCTTTTCTCTCTCTCTCGCTTGTGTCGTCATCTTTGTTTTCCGTCCTGTTTCCAAGGCTTAGTTCATGGATCTGTGAGCAATGTTATTTTTACCATGGTAGGGAGCTAACCTGATGCATGAACCCTGCTCCTTTTTCATCCGGGCTTGGAACCGGCAACAGTTGTCGAGATAAAAATAAAACAACTCGGCAAACCTGGATTAAGAATATTGTAGTGTAGGCAATAGGTATGTAGAAAAAAATTATTGTTTAAACTCTATTAATTTCCTCTCATAATTAGATGGGAATTTTAAAAAGTGTGTTACTTGTATATATATAGCTTTCCTAGAGTAGTAAAAGCGTAAAAGAAAGAGGTCACGCGTAGAAGAGATTCTGCAATCTGGTGCTTCAAATATCGAAGAAAAACTTAAGAAAATTTAAAATTCTACTTAATTATGATATCAATATTATAAAAAGTTCTTACAGACCTAGACTTGAAACTAAAAACTCGTAAAACTTAACCTAAAAAGATTGAAAATGAAGAACTTACCAGCAAAAATTACTTAATATCTGTAACGTGACGTATGATGAAGAATAGCCAGTTTCTGTGACCAATGACTGTAATATATACTTTTAAATTAACAAACAAGATGTTAAACATTTTATATTTTCTTCGATATTTAAAGAATAAATCTATTTGAGGTTAGTGTTGAAGCCATAGAGGTCGCTCAAGTTCAATAAAATTTGGACCAGTTGTTATTCACAAAAATAAAAAATTTTCAGAAGGATAACTTAAAAAAAAAGAATTTCTGCCCACTCTAATATACAGGGTTACAGGGAAAGTCGTCCTAGATAATTAAGGACGTTATAGTTTAGGTCGTTTCTGACCGATTTGACTCTTGACATGATGTCCTAAACTTAACCGTTTTCGAGATATTGAAGTTTAAAGATTTTCTGAAAAAAACATGTTTTTTTTTGCTTTTATATCGATTTTTTTTTATTAGAGGTTGTCGAGTGCGATTTTTTGGTTATTTTTAGTTAGTCTGTATGTATCAAAAACCATCAAAAAAATTTGAACTAGTTACTAACAGTTTCAAATGGCGGCTTGTTAATGTTTCTAAATTACGAATTTTTACCAATCAATAAAGAGAAAAAAAAAATGTATAGAAGTTATTCTGCAAATTATTTTAAAAACTTTTACGTCTTTTTAGCTATCAAAAAAGGTATAATACTAGGAGTTTAATAGGAAAACTGTACACAGAATGACACCTAAAGCGGGCTCGGGTAGCAAAAGGTAAATTTTTAGTTCTAGGTGAAAATACGAAAAATACACAAATAAAACAAAAAACCTTGCAATTTAATATTTTTTATTAATTATAATTCATGTTCTATATGGTCGCCCCTATTTCTAACACAAATTCTCATTCTTTTTCTTAAATTACTTTTCACAACGCTGGTTGTGAGGTGCCGCCTCATTCCGTCAGCCGCATCAATTATTTTTTGTCTTAGGACATCCACGTTTTCGATAGGAGTCATCTGGTCGTATACGAGACTTTTCATGTGACCCCACACATAAAAATCCATCGGTGTTAGGTCTGGGCTTCTCGCCGGCCAAGGTATGGGTCCGCCTCTTCCAATCCATTTGTTGGGATAATTGTCATTGAGCCATGCACGAACACTTCCTCTGTAGTGAGCTGGGCAGCCATCGTGTTGAAAGTACATGTTTTGTCTCAAACCAATAGGTAGGTCTTCCATCAAATTAGGTAAATCGTTCCGCAAAAAATTGTCGTATTCCTCACCATTCAAATTATCTGGCAGGAAGAATGGCCCAACCAAATAATTTGAAATTATACCCATTCACACATTTAAGCTGAATCTTGTTTGTGATCCTTTCGTTCTTTTTTTGTTTGGATTGCCTTCCTCTTTAGAAGCCCAATAGTGGGCATTGTGGTAGTTTGTAAGACCGTCTTTGTCGAATTTCGACTCGTCAGTCCATAGTATTTTCTTAAAAAAAGATGCATCTTCGACATCGGTATTGAGCATAAATCTGCAGAATTCTAATCGTCGCAACGGATCCCCTTCTTCAATGACTTGCACGGGCGTATAGTGGTAAGGGTGTTGCCCAACAGTATGCATTACAAACCATACCTTCCACTGCGAAATACCAAGCTGTTGTGCGACAACATTTGTAGATGTGGCTGGGTCCACCTCAAAGAGACGTCGTATTTCGTTTTCTTCGTCTTCGTCAAATATACGTGGTCGTCCCATGCCAGTCCGCCGTGTTTGTACGGAACCAGTTTCTCGTAGTCTTCGATAAGTTCCATCAAATACGCTAACATCAGGTACACGACGAGTAGGATATAGCAGTATGTATTCATCACATGCACGCGACGACACTCCTTCGCAAAATCCGTAACACATTAGGATGTCAGCATATTCCTCGTTGGTATACGTTACCATATTCACAAGCAGAGGTCAAAATCCAGTTACGAGCCAATTCACACAGTCAGAAGATGAAACACAGATATTTTTGAAAAGCACGGTATAGCACATCTATCACGGACGAATCGCATGAGCAGACTAAAAATCATTCAATAATGTTTAGTGAACAGAAAATGTCACTCGCACAGAGAGTACCCCGACCGGAAAAAATGCTTACCCAACTCTTTTTATTGTTTGAAGGTGCAGATAGTAAACCGGTAATTGGTAGTATCTAAATTCTATTATTATGTTACTCTACATTTGGGCCTATTGAAATCTCATTTTCTTAGAATTTTCAATAGATCCAGTAGATATTTTACCGTTTTAGATAGCTAAAAAGACGTAAAAGTTTTTAAAATAATTTGCAGAATAACTTCCATACATTTTTTTTTCTCTTTATTGATTTAAAGTAGGAAACACTTGGTAAAAATTCGTAATTTAGAAACATTAACAAGCCGCCATTTGAAACTGTTAGTAACTAGTTCAAATTTTTTTGATGATTTTTGATACTTGACATACAGACTAACTAAAAATAACCAAAAAAAATCGCACTCAAGAACCTCTAATAAAAAAAAATAGATATAAAAGCAAAAAAAAACATGTTTTTTTTTAGAAAATCTTTAAACTTCAATATCTCGAAAACGGTTAAGTTTAGGACATCATGTCATAGAGTCAAATCGGTCAGAAACGATCTAAGCTATAACGTCCTTAATTATCTAGGACGACTTTTCCTGTAACCCTGTATATATATATATATATATATATATATATATATATATATATATATATATATATATATATATATATATATATATATATATATATATATATATATATATATATATATATATATATATATATATATATATATATATATATATGTATATATATATATATGTATATATATATATATATATATATATATATATATATATATATATATATATATATATATATATATATATATATATATATATATAGTCCTGTTCAATCTCAAATCATACTGATAAATAAAATTTTCTTTTTCAGCAAGAAAAATAGGAATCTGTTTAACGGTATTAATTATCCTGTGCTGCCTTTTAATCTTCATACCAATAAAGTTTGCTGATAATTTTTGCAGACACAACTTACAACGATTCTGAAATAGTTACAGAAGATTTTGTTTATAGAAACATCTGGGGTGGAGATGAACCCACGATGATAAAAAATACATCGGCAGCCCTTTGGGTAATCATCAAACATACAGGTGGAAAAATCTGCTTTGACTTCAACAGTTGTTCCAAGAGAGTTAGAGAAATTCAAAAGGAGGACATGACGCTCAGAAATATGGTCGATATCCAGTACAATTTTCTTATTGGAGGTGATGGCAGGGCTTACGTAGGAAGAGGCTGGTTTGTAAAAAATGAAGGACGTCCTGATAGTGTAGATATAGCTTTCATTGGTAACTTTACTGAAAACGAGCCAACAGAAAAAATGATCGATAGGGGAGAATTTGTTATAAGACAGGGTCATAACGGTGGCATAGATTTTTCAGAATTTTGGATAATATGTCACAATCAAACAGAAAAAACTGATAGTCCAGGAAAAAATCTGTTTAAGGAGGTTGTTCGTTGGGAGTATTATAACTCAGAATTTATAAACATAACTAATTCATAAATTACACAGCCCCACAAAAAAAAGTGGGGTATACTTTTGATGCGATATATCAGATCCGTAGTATTTTTGCCCGCTGATCACGAATCTGATGTTAGAATATCGCCATCACATCTCAATTTTTTTCTAACCTCAAAAAATAGGTAAAAATTAGTAAAAATTAAGAAAAATATACTCTTAAAAAATTGATTCAAGCTTTTTCATGAATCCAAAGATGTATTAATATGTATTCGGACACGCTAAGCTAATATTCATCGGTTGGATTAAGCCATACAGTTCTGTTTTCTTTCTAACCTCAATAAATCAGACAGATATAGTGCTTCTCGAATGCAAAAGGAATTCAAATTAAAATTCAACCGATTCTTACCAAATTTGGTACACGGAGGTTTTTTTGGGTTGCTGATCATGAATCTGAGATCGGATTTGCAAAATTCAAAATGGCGGATCCAAGATGGCGGACAAAATTTTTGAAAACCAACCGATTCCTACCAAATTTGGTATACAGTTGGGGAATCCTCAAACCTGATACTCTTAAACCCTAAACCCTGAAACCTTAGACTTCCACATCCTGTAACCTCAAAAAATAGACCTCAATAACCCTGTAACTTTAAAAATGAGACCCAATAAACTCAAAACCAGGACTTTTAAACTATATACTCTCAGATAGTAGACCCTTAAGCCCTAGAATTACGAAGGTTAGACCCGCGCCTAACTTTCCTTTTTTTGGCTGTATCTTGTTCTTTTTTCGCGAATGACCTATTCAAAGGCTTTCTGCCCAAACGCTTTTGAGGACTTGTTTCTCTTTTTAGCGACCAGTAATAGTCCGCTAGCATATGGTCATCCCATCGTCCTTGATACCGATTTTCTATGATTTTCAGATCTTGGTGAAAACGTTCCCCTTGCTCCTCACTGTAGTCACCAAGATTATCTGGGAAATCATCGATGTGGGAGTCCAGGAAATGTAATTTTAGATTCATTAAGCACCCTAATGTTTGAAAATTTTTTACCATTTTCTCGACTATTTCTTTGTACTTAGGACTTTTATTATTTCCCAAAAAGTTTGTTGCGACTTCTTTAAAACTAAGCCAAGCAGCTTTTTCAACTTTATTCATTTTAGTAACAAATAATGAATCTTGAAACAATTTTCTTATTTGTGACCCGTCAAATACGCCTGCCTTAATTTTAGCTTCAGAAAATTTCGGAAATTTTTTATGCAAATATTTGAAACATGGGCCGTTTGTATCTAATGCTCTCGTGAATTGCTTCATAAGTCCAAGCTTAACGTGAAGCGGGGGAATAAGAACTTTTCCTGGATCTACCAATGGTGGAAACAATACATTATTTTCACCAGGAGTGAACGATTCTCTTGTTGGCCAAATTTTTTTCTTATAATGACGTTCCCTGTCTCTGCTATTCCACAGACATTTATAACAGGGATAAAGTGTAAACCCTGACTGTTGGCCAAGCAATATTGTTACAATTTTCAGATCTCCACAAATTTTCCAGTTATGATCAGCATATTTTATTTTTATCAAAAGCTGCTTCATTTTTTCATATTGCTCTTCCATAACTGTGGAATGAGCAATCGGAATGGGAGCGTAAACGTTGGTATTATGCAGCAAAACTGCCTTAATGCTCCGTTTAGAAGAATCAATGAACAGTCTCCATTCTTCAGGATCGTATGAGTTATTTTGAAATTCATCCATTAGACCTTTTACATCGGTACAATATGAAAGTGACAATTCCTCGTCCATTGTGAAATATTTTCGAAATTCTTCATCTCTGTTTCTATAATAAGAAATCGTAGCTTCTGGCTTAAGTAAATATCTTTTCTTTAAAAAGGAAGCAAGATGCTCTGAACCATCTTTGGATAAGCCTAAATCTCTGACTAGATCACTAAGTTCTGACTGTGATACGAGTATTGGTTCTGGTTTACGGTTGTATGGTAGAAATTCTTTATCTGTGTCACTAATATATGATAGGTTGTCACTAGAACATTCATTAGTAACAGTGTTTGAATCTTTTTCGACAGTCTCAATGTTTTCGGCATGAACTGATAAGGTGAAATCATTTGTTTCCATAACATCAGCATCAAGTGGTTCAGGAGGCGGAATTAGTTTAGTTGGTCTTGTTACTGTCGAAACATCGTTATAAGTAATAGTGCTTTTATTTTTTTTCGGTTATGCCTAGATACAACATTCATACAAAAATAGCAATCATTTTCACTGTATGGTCTATTCCATATTGCTGGTCTGGAATATTTAATCGCCTTCTTATTGATGTACAACACAATTTTGCAAGAACAGCAAATGATGTGGGGAACCCAATCTGTATCCTGGTGCTGTATTTCAATGTTAAAACAATCCTTATATAAGGTTTTAATCTTATGAGTTATCGGTGACCCCATTTTACTCAATACGTGTTGACAGCAAATATAACAAAATGAATCACTATTTTTATCGCACTTATGAGAAGTCCTTGTACCGTGAGACCGTTTTCTTGTAGCATTATACTCTACATGAGTCAAGTCACCCACACATGAAGAGCTACGGTCGCTGGATGACGACGGCTGCGGGCCCGCTTTCCCACCCTGACCAACCGCCAATACTGGGTTTCCGAGTCCCTGCATCGTAATTCTCTTTCTTCTACCTGCCATGACGGCATCTAAGCCGTTATCCAGGGACTCTGCCGGCTAGTGGAGTAACACCGTTGCCCACCGTCACCACGTGGAGGTGCCCTGGATGCAGGTAGAAGAATAAAAATCGACCGATGAATTTTCTCGGCGTTCAAAATGGCGTGAAAACATCTGCCATCTTGAATTTTGCAAATCCAACCTCAGATTCGTGATCAGCGACCCAAAAAATCCCCGTGTACCAAATTTGGTAAGGATCGGTTGAATTTTAATTTGAATTCGTTTTTGCATTCAAGAAGCACTATATCTGTCTGATTTATTGAGGTTAGAAAGAAAACAGAACTGTATGGCTCAATCCAACCGATGAATATTAGCTTAGCGTGTCCGAATACATATTAATACATCTTTGGATTCATGAAAAAGCTTGAATCAATTTTTTAGGAGTATATTTTTCTTAATTTTTACTAATTTTACCTATTTTTTGAGGTTAGAAAAAAATTGAGATGTGATGGCGATATTCTGACGTCAGATTCGTGATCAGCGGGCAAAAATACTACGGATCTGATATATCGCATCAAAAGTATACCCCACTTTTTTTTTTTGTGGGGCTGTGTTATTCTTGCGATAAATTTGCAGAATTTCATGCATTAGTGGAATAGTTGCTTTACAGAAAAAGGGTCAGAAGGTTTAATTCCCTGAATTTATACATTTATTGGGCAGTAACAGTAATTACATTCCAAAACAGAATTACCTTTTATTGCTCATTTGTAGTCAGTCCAAATACTTTCTCAGAAAAAGAACCTACGCCATCATAATTATTTAAATAGCATCGATAAACAAAGTCGAAAATTTTAGCAATAATGGAAAATGTTGTCTTTTGAACATACTTAGAATTTGGCAAAAATCCCAATTATCATCAGTGTCTGACGCCTCTGATTACTGTTGTTACATGTATTTTTTTTTCCTTAAAGTACCATGACTTTTGGTCAAAAGTATTTTTATAAATTAACTGAATTTTTAAGTTAACAATACTAGAAACCTATTGTTAATGCAATTCATTCATTTAAATGTCTTACTCTTGAATTTAAACTCATTCGTGCTGGAGAATTACTACTTTTGCATGCCCAGATTGAGTTTTGAAAGTTTAGTTAGCGAATTTTAGCAGATAATATAACTTAACTCTAGCAAACAATTTTAATATGAAAGATTTCGGAAAGTTAGGATAGAGATGCGTGAATTCGACATGCTAATAACCTTAATTCTGCATTGAATTCAAAAAAAAGTATGTAAACCAATACTTAACAATAATAAAACATCAACTCTTTTACCAATAAAATGTATCTCTAATATGAAAACACAATTATCATAATCTTTGTATAATATATTGCATTATGAATAAATTATCTTTTAGGATCTTTAGGACTACGCATTTTTACAAGCCCTAACCGCACAACAAAAACTTCCTCTTGACGTTTTTTTTTTATAATTATTTTTTCAATTATAACGTCAAACGAGTCATTTACTTATTGAAAAATAATTAATAAAGAATTTCGGAGCACGTTATAAAGAGGTTCTCCTTGAAATCCAGATGTAAACACAACCCGCCACCGCGCCGGTAGCCATGTTGTTTTTATGATAGGGGACGCATGCGTGATAAAAAACAGGACCTAAAAATTTTCTGGAGCGTCGCTACTGTGTTTATGTTTACTGTGATTATATTTAAAGTGATTGTTACGTCATTTTTGTTAAGCTTAACAAGTAATATCTTATCTGTAAAAAAACTATATAGAAATAAGACCATTGTACCTAAAACATAATTATTATAATGTATTGTGATAAGCATTCCTCAGAGAATGATTGAACGTAGAATAATTTTTGGAGGTTTACATCTTTAATAGAAGGACGGTGTTGAAATAAATACCCTATATATGTATATATATATATATATATATATATATATATATATATATATATATATATATATATATATGTATATATATATATATATATATATATATATATATATATACATATGTATATATATATATATATATATATACATATATATATATATATATATATATATATATATATATATATATATATAAATATATAGATAGATAGATACGTCGTTCTTAATTAATAATATTAATAAATACATAAATAAAGGAAAACATATAACAATATTATTACAAAGAAATGATTAAAATCATTCTGTCCATCAATTCGATCCATATTGAATGTTAAAAGCTCAAAAACAAAATAGTATTCAGCATTTACTTCTTCTTCTTCTTCTTTTTGACGATTTTACTAGGCATGATACTACGGATGGTTTGCCGTTGCCTTTCCGAGAGAGGCAATCGTCACGTAGTAATTTTTTTGTTTATTTCATTATTTCTCGAGCCGAGAATCGAACTCTGGTTTCCAGCGTAGAAGGCAGACACGTTAACCTCAACGTTATGACCGCCCCCCGCCCCCCCCACCCCCCCCCCCTCCTCTAAGCATTTACTTAATCAGCAGAAAAAGGCAAAACTTCTTTCTGTAAGAATTTAGTTCAATTTTTTTTAAAATATGTTATCTACGGAACAAAATAAGTGGGTTCTTTAAATTTTCTAAAGCTCCTTTTTAAAATTGCACAGCCAGTATAATTTTTATTGACAGAGGCAACGAATTCAAAAATTTAGTATCTGAACTCATGGACTATCTTTTATAAAGTTCAAAATTATGTTTCATTAGTGGGAAAACATGTCATGTTTCGCATGAAATCTGCCAGCTTCTCTACACTTCTATGATATCGAACCATATTTTTACTTCTCTGATTTTAGTACGAATATTCCGATAGATTTCGTGATAGTCGTGCATTTCCCTTCACTAGTCTCCTTTCGGTAATCTCATTATTAAGTCAGACTTTCTTTCCTTGTTTCTCTTTGCTTTCAGGTTCGTCTTCTGTAACTTTTTATATACTGGTTTTAATAAGCGCCCATCATTCTTCTCTATATTTTCATCCAGAAGGCTTTTACAAGTCTTTGGGTGCTTCCATATCGAGTCAATTAATTCTCAGTCTACATGATGAGGTTTTTTCCTAAATCTACACCTCCCTTACGGAATTGTGGCTCGATCCAATGATAGCCCCATATCGTTTTATCCTTTTAGTTGTATTCCAATATTCTAATATCTAGTTATTAAAAAATATTCATTGTTAATGTTGAGCCCTTTCTAGGTCTACATTCTTCGAGATGGCGAATTTTGCTTCATAACAAAATCAACTAACTGTAGTTTTAAGGTAGATTTTTAAAATATTCTTCATATATGTTTATAAACAGGTAAAAGTAATGTTTAAAGCCCTGTGTATTAATAGAACTATGATAGTTTAAAAAAAGAATAATGTGAGAACTATTTATTTGACATAAAGTTGAATGAGATAAAAACATGGAAATACTTAACAGATTTTTGTTTTTGTCCATATTCTGTCATGAAAAACCAACATTTGTTTCGAATTCATTCATTATTATATTAGATGGTTGCATTAAAACCCACTGCTTATATTTAGATGACTCGGGCTGCATATTCTGTAGACAGTTGCATCTCTTAGTTATGCGATCTTTCAATCTGAACATTGCCCACAAGCATTTAGTCCACGAACGTCATCCGTTGTATACACTGGTACATATAACCAAATTAAAATAGAAAGTTTTTCCGATATGTGCTCTACACTACTTTTCTTTGCTCGCAAAGCGAAGAAAGAAACGTTTCTTGCAGTATCGTAATGAGTGCTGAAAAATTAATATATTTCGACAGTCTGCAATACAGAAAATCATGGGTAAATCCTCAACGTCGACTCCAAAGAGAAACATTTACGATTACAAAATGTTGCTTGGTTGATGGGATATGGACGGTTTGGCCTATTACGTGGTACTGTAATCTAGAAAAACGATCATCACCGAACATTATAAACAACAACTGGAGCATTTGAATGATAATTTGATGCAAAAATGATTATCTTTTGCATCGAATCTCCGGCAAGTGTTTCATCTTCACGATAACATACGACCTCATGACACTTTAGCTGCTAAAGAGGTGAAACTCAAAAAGGAGAGTCTCCCACACCCAACATATTTCTCAGACTCTGCCCAATCTGACTGTCACCTGTTCTGCTCGATGCAGCACGCTCTGGAAGATAATCGCTTCGATAATGATGAAAAACTTGAAAAATAAAAAGTGGTAAGCTTCAAACGACAGAGCCCCTTATCGGCGTGGCATTCAACATCTACCCAAAAACTGGGAAAACCCCAAAGGCAAATACTAATGTATGCAGGGGTTTCAAATTGTCTACTATTATCTGCAAAAAACATAAAAGATTCTATTTTGGACTATCACGAAGGCACGACCGCAGAACTTTTTGAAAATTGGTTTCAAAATTCCCTTTTGCGAAATGTTCCCGAATAGAGTGTTATAGTTATGGACAATGCTAATTACCATAGTCGCCTACTAAATAAGGTTCCTAATGCAGCCAACACCAAATCGGAAAAGGAATATATGTTAGAAAATTACATATATTTGACTTTAGTTATAAAAAAAGTGATCTTTTGGAAGTTTTGAAAGACTATAAACTGAAAAAGAAATATGTTTGTGAGAGTATAGCTCAAAAAATGGGACACACTGTTTTGCGGCTTCCTCCGTATTATTGTGTGTTTAATTAAATTGAACATATTTGGCAACTAGTTAAATCAAAAATAAGGGCACAAAATGTTTCTCCTAGTTTAAGCTGTCAGTGGTTGAATTAGTAAAAAAGTTATAAATGATATGCCTTGTGAAAGCTGGAAGAATTCCATTCAGCACGTTGCAGATTCATATATTTATGTAAATAATATAAAACCACTGAAAATTACCTCAGCTGATGACAGTGATAGTGAAACCGAATTAGGCTTAAGTTTTTATTTTTATTTATAGAATACGTTCACTCTTGTAAACCCCATTCATTCAAACTGTATATTTGTACTTCTTATCCATTTACTGCGGAATATTGCTCCCACGTTTGGGGCTCCGCTCCCAAACATACACTGCATTTGTTGGATTCTGTTCAGAGAAGAGCGGTCCGTCTGATTGGAGAGCCGGAATTGACCGGCGGCCTTGATTCGCTGGAACATCGAAGAACGGTTGGCGACTTGAGTCTGTTCTACAAGTATTTTCATGGAAAGTGTTCGAAGGATGTAGCCCGCTTAATTCCTCCCAAAGCGGTGCATGTTAGAAATACACGTCGCACTGGTGCTTCACATCCGTATGAGGTTCAGCTTGTTACTCCGCGTATAACGCTTTTCAAGCAGTTAAAGCGATTCAAGAACAACATGAATCGCTTTTTCCTCACACATGCCGCTCCTGGAGCGCTTTAGGGACTTCTCTGCAACACGTGTGCTAGACCCATAAAAAAAATTGTTTTACATGCATCTATAAATAAACATCTTCAAAAACACTTATAATTTTATTTATTGGCATTAATGAATAAAATTCTTAAGTTCATCTCTGCAACCTATCATAAACAAAAGGTCAGAATTTTTATATTGCCCACCTAAAACGGTAAAAATCAGGATTTTATATACACTTTTTATTATAAAAATACCAAGTTCAAAAAAACGGTGAGTTTCAATGCATCTACTTAATATATTATTTTATTTACTTAGTAATAATTAATATTAAACCTAATGTATTGATTTTTTTCTACTTTGTTTAGGTATTTTTTTGTAGAATTTTTTTAGATTAGGCTTTTCATTTTGGCCTTTTGTGATATATAACAAAAGACATTTTGAAAATTGTGTGCCATAACGAAAATAAAGCAATAAATTAAAAAAAAAATAGTTTTTGGTTTTTTTTCCTTTTTGTTAGCACCTGATAGTTCAGTAAGATCCATTAAACCATGTAACTTTTGATTTTATATTTGATATATCTCAGATTATTCTAATGGATCTAATGAAATCTACACGTTTGGGTAGTTGTAGGCAGGATAGACGATTGTGCCTATTTATGAACTGCAGCCTCTTGGGTTCCAATTTGGCACTAATATAGGAATTGATGGCCCAATCAAAGCCATGTAGTTTTTAAAGTTAAATTTTGACTTAAGGGGTTAGTTTTTGGAGGTGAAAGTGGAAAAAAACTACCGGGTCACCGAGTTGGTTGAAAGCTTGTGAAAACATGAGTTCAAAAATATATATGATGTAATACTTGGGCACACTTTTCTTTGTATTATTTAAACGGCCAAAAACCCCCTACCCATCCTATCTTGAAAAGTACTGACCAGAAAAAATTCTGGAGAAGTCTAAATAAAGTGTAGATTAAACGAAAATTATTACAAATGAATTACGTTTGATAATTTATCTGCTATAAAAAAAAACTATGAGAGCATAATTTTCATACTTTTACTTGACAGTATGGTGGAGGTTTTTCGATAATATACTTCACAGTATATTACTGCTCGCGCTTTTGTACGCAGACAAAAGAATTTTATTTTCTTTGTTTATAATTAAACAAATATTTAGGTAGTAAACATTTTTTTGCACTTTTGTTACTAAATTCTAGCTAATTCTGAGCTAGACTGATTTATCGGTTATTAGGTAGCTAAGATGCTATAACTATTATACATTATTGACTAAGAGAAAACGTGAAAATACATATTGAATCTTAAAATATGTACAGGGAGAGTCAACGATAGAGTAAAGTTCATTATCTCATTTGTTTCGGGAATGACGAATAAATGTTAAATATAGTAGTTTTAGGGAATGTTAAGATGCACAGTTTAAAATTATTTCTGAGTATACAGGGTACTTCAAAAAAGTATGGCCGATATATATATTTAACTTTTTTAATAATGTTATATACTTAAACCTACCAGTTTTTCTAATATTTCAATTAGTAGTTTTCAGTTTTGTAAAAAATTGCTATTAGCGCCATTGTTTCTGAAGGTGGAATATTTACAATTGGTACGAGCGTTCTATAGAGATGAAAAAAAAATATGTAAAAAATTTGAGTTATACGCTACAGGGTGTTCAAAATAAATTTATACATTTCGACTATTTTAAATTGAAAAATCTCAAATTTTTTAAATTGCAAACCCTGTGTATTATTATTTTTTCTGATAGATTTTACAAAACCCTCGAACTTTTATTAAGTCTGTCATATACCGATTTCTAACATTTTTCGATTTATTTTGAATTTTTCAATTTTTACCCTTATTTTTAATACACTTATGCTATTATGAAAACGTAAACAAATATAGTTTAACTTATCTAATGAATAATTATTATGACATAATGAATGTTCAAAAATATGCCCGTCTACTTGAATACACATTCACTTTCCTTGTAAAACGAACAGATATCATATTTTTAAGTACGGTCCATGATATACCTGCTTCTGAAGTGCCCAAAGAAAACCATAAAATTTTATTTCATTGTCTATTTATGGTTAATGGTTTTTACCCTTTAAGGACTAAGTTTAGTCACTCACTTCACTATATGTATGGACGGACTTTACACGTATATCACTGATACGTTTAACATGAGATATATGAACATAAAGTGTATTAAAAAAAGGTATAAAAGTGTAAATTGATATTTGAAAAAAAAAAATTATTGCATTTCTAACCACCATACGAATTATTTGTTGAAAATAATGTGAACCTTACGTTCCCGGCACTTTTCTATGCATGATGTGAAATTATTGGTAAGTGCTCGGAAGTAAAAAAAACCATGAAGTATTGATGTTATATACATAAATTCAGCAGCCGTTGAAACTTTTATGTCAATTTCCCTAATATTTGTGTAAACGAAATAACGTAAATATGTGGAATATGCTGACAAATATATTTTTTGAAATCTAACACGTAGGCTGAAAAGTTTTTGGTCTAGCTACTTAAACCACATTTCTTTTTGCAAAATTTGACTTTATTCATCAATATAGTCTCCTTCAAGAGCAGTTCAACGCTTTTCTAATATGTCTATACCTTTCTCGTAGAAGGATTAGTCTTTGCCTTCAAAATAGGCCTCAGTTTCGGCGATAACTTCTTTATTGGAGCCAAATCTCTTTCCAAAGTGTATTTTTTTGAGGTCTGCGAATAGATAATAGTTGCTGGAGGCTAAATCTGAAGAATACGGTGGTTGAGGAAACAATTCGAACTTCAATTCATGCAATTTTGCCATCGTAACCATTGACTTGTGACACGGTGCATTGTTTTGATGAAAGAGCACATTTTTCTTGTTCATTTGCGATTTCTGCCTTCAAACGCACCAATAACTTTATATAATATTCGCTATTGATGATTTTTCCCTTCTCAGCATAGTCGATGAAAATTCCATGACCATCCCAAAATACCGAGGCCAAAACCGACTGTTGTGTCGTTGGTCGCTTCGGGCGGTTTTCACTGGCTGCTGTCCCCTCAGCTGACTGCCGATTTGGTTCCGGTGTGTAGTGGTGGATCTATGTTTCATCCATTGCCACATATCGCATAAAAAAATCCTTTTTATTACGCTTGAACAAGTCCAAACAGCGCTCAGAATCATCAACAAGTTGTTGTTTTTGGTCCACTGTGAGCAAACGCGGTACACATTTCGAACAGAGCTTTCTCATGCCGAAATGTTCATGAAAAATATGACCAGCACGTTTTTGATATCTTTAGGGTGTCAGCTATCTCACGCCATTTCACTTTACGGTCACCCACAACAATTTTGTGGATTTTTTTGATGTTTTCCGGTGTAACCACCTCATTTGGGCGTCCAGAGCGTTTACATTCAGCATACCAGTAAATGATCAGTGATTTTCCAGGGGCAGAGTCCCCGTAACATTTATCAAGCCCTTGCTTTGTTTGAACAGTATTTTTTCCCATCAAAAAACACTGTTCAATCAACACATGTAATTTGATTTTTTCCATTGTTTTGAAAATATCAAAAGTAGCGTTATTAAAACCACTGTAACTTGTAAACTATTCTTTGAAATGTCATGAAATTTTGACACGTATCGTTTGAAGGTTGGTATTTCCTAAAAATCATATGGATTTTTTGAAAAGGGCGACATCTATGTGTCAGACCAAAAACTTTTCAGCCTACGTGTTGTATATGTATTTATGTAAAATTCTGCAGCCGTTCAAACTTTTATGAAAATTTTCATAATATTTATGTCAACAAGATAACATAAATAGGTGATATATACTAGACACATATTTTTAATGAAATCTATCACCAGTAGCTCCATCCATAGTCGCATGTAAGCCTCCCCAAGTTGTCTCCAATGAGCTCTGTTGTTTGCTTTTTGCACCTAGTCGCGTCCCGCCAATCTTTTTATGTCGTCCGTCTATCTGGTGTGTGGTCTACCTCTGCATCTTTTATGTTCTCTAGGCCTCCATTCAACCATACGGCGTGTCCATCTATTATTATTCATCCTTGATATATGCCCCGTCCAATTCCAGCTTATTGTCCTAACAAAAATTAATCATCTTCAAGTCGACACATATAACGCATTTATGTTCAACATTTTTTATTTTCTGTAAAAGTACTGAAATCACTTTCTATTCTTCTTTCATATAAGTAGAGTGGGCAATCGGAATAGAAGCATGTTTATTGCCGTTATATAAAAGTACAGCTTTTAGACTTCGTTTACTGCTGTCAATAAAGAGACGCCAATCACTTGCCCAATCCCTCTCCAATCCCATGAAAGTGAGTAAGCCGCTCATATCTCTTTGGAATAATTTTCCCAGGGCTGTGTTTCCCACCGAGTACAATTTACAGCGATTCAAGAACAACGTGAATCGCTTTTTCCACACATATGCCGCTCCTGGAATGCTTTAGGGACTTCCCTGCAGCACGTGTGCTAGACCCATAAAAAAAAGTCACTAAATTTTATCAGAACATAAAAATTACAATAACTTTTGTTCTTTCGTGCGATATGAAGAAATTTTTACATCAGAGGATAGGCAATTTTTTCTTTTAATCTTGATGCTAGCAATTCGACACGCTCTTTTGAAAAATCTATGTCTCTGATGAGATCATTAAGCTCTTTTTGTGAAAATAAATTAGGATTCGATGTTTCTGCACAATATTCACTTCCTTGAGAAGCACTGGATTCTTCAATTTTTTCATCGTGAAATTGTGATAGCTGATAAAAACTGGTACTGGTTTTCTGAATGGGGTATTGGTCTTCTTGCTGAAGAAATATTGGGATATTTCCATTTATGACGATTGGTCATTGTGATGATTTTTTTGTTCTTTCCAAAGCATGGGTACTCCAAATTTCAGAGATTTACGTTACCTTTATCCCATAAAGGGCGTTATTGTCCTGCATGCATCCCGTATCCTATTTTCCATATCTACTAGTGTTGTAGGGGGATTCACATAAACACGATCCTTAATGTAGCCACACAAAGAGAAGTCTAAAGGAGTTAAGTCACATGATCGAGGGGGCCACTGAATGAATCCATTCCTACCGATCCATTTTTGTGGGTAACGATCGTTTAAAAATTCCCGAACTTCCCGGTGGTAATGAGCAGGAGCTCCATCTTGTTGAATCTACATTTGTTCCCCTCCAAAGTTATCAACTTCTTCAAGAAGCTGAGATAATTCGTCTTGCAAAAAATTTAGATATCTAGGCCCGTTAAGCGGTTCGCGGAAAAAATATGGACCAATATTTCGAAAATTTAATATTCCACACCATACATTAAGCGACCAATGGTTGTGATTTTGAACTTCCCGGACCCAAAATGGATTAACTGTTGAATAATAATACATGTTATGGCTGTTAACTGCTCCATTACTGCGAGAAGTATCTTCATCAGAAAACATTATTTTGGATAAAAGACTTGGACCGGCCTCTATTGCTCCATTCATTGTGGTACAAAATTTACTCTTCGTTCAAAATCACGATCTTGAAGTTCTTGGTGTAGTTCCATATGAAAGGGATGATACTTGTATTTTCCAGAGGTGCGATTAGCCATAGATTGGGAAGTGTCAGATAAGTCAACTAGTTGACGGCTGCTGACCTGGGGATTATCTTCAACATGAAGTAAAATCTCCATTTCTTTTATCTCATTGGTAGCATTCTGGTTTATTACTTTCCGTTTCGTATACTCAACGCTACCACTACCATTAAACCGTTCCATTAAGCACTGAAAAGATTTTCTAGATAGTATACGTCTATTAGGGTACTTCGCTCCGTAAAGCCTTACTGCCAAAAGACAACTTTTTCCAGCCTCGCCCAGTATAGAAACCATATCAATTAATTCATATTTAGGAAAATCCATAACTATTACCTTTATAATTCACTTACTACAAAATTTGACAATGCCTACATCAGGGATGTCAAAGATACGGCCCGCGGGCCGCATCCGGCCCCCGGAACGTATCAATAAGGCGCGCGATCGCAATGTGTTACAGAAAGAAGAATCATGTTTTTTAGAGCTTTTACACTTCATTCGATTCCTCTACGGAAGTTTTAAAATGCGCTCACTACATTTATAAGTAATTTCAAGGGCAGCGCGTGCCTTGACAAGCGAGAGAGATAGACAGTAACGCCATCTCTTAGCAACAAACGGAAATACCCTATTATTTTTGTTGAGAATAATAGAAACTTCCACGCGCTTCGAGTCTAGACTAGAACCTTCCTTATCGATATTATAAAAGGAGTGCGTCGGCGCGACGTGAGTCAGTTGAGTGTGAGTCGAGTAATCGAAGCGATACGGTCGGAGAAGGATTTTAGTTGTACTGCGAAGTAGTGATTGTGAAGGTATTGTGCATTTGTTTGTGTCGTGCGCGTGCGATATCCATAATTGTTGTGTCGAGTTCCATAATTCTTACGATTTTGGCATAATGTCACAAAAACGTAAAGTTGATAGTGAGTGCAGAGTTTTTCAGTCTAAATGGGAAATTGCATATTTTTTCATAGAATGGAAAGGTAAACCACTGTGTTTGATTTGCAATCAAACAGTTGCTGTTTGTAAGGAGTTTAACTTGAAGAGACACTATGATACGAATCATAAATCAAAATTCGATTGTTACACTGAAAAAATAAGAATGGACACATTGTCATCTTTAAAATCTAAACTTCAAGGTCAACAATCGATGTTTACTAAAGCTAATACTGAGAGCGAAGATGCCCTGAAATCAAGTTTTATTATTGCATTAGAAATCGCGAAGAGATCAAAACCTTTCACTGATGGTGATTTTATTAAAGACTCTATGTTGAAAGTTGCCGATGTTTCATTTCCATTTCAAAAGTCAATAATTCAAAATATTTCGCTGTCAAGAAACACTGTCGCTTCAAGAATAAATGATTTATCTCAAAATTTGGTTCTTCAACTGAAGAAGAAAATTACGGAATTTACAAACTTTTCACTGGCTGTTGACGAGAGCACTGATACTGTTGATACAGCTCAACTTGCTGTTTTTATACGAGGTATTAACAGTAACTTTGAAATAACTGAAGAACTATTAAAGTGCGTTCCACTGACAGGTACTACAACAGCAAATGATATTTATTCTGCAATTGAGCATTTGATAGCAGAATATGAACTCGACTGGAATATACTTAGCAGCACAACTACGGATGGCGCTCCTGCCCTGGCTGGCAAACATTCGGGCGTTGTAACTAAATTAAAACAGAAAACATCAGGAAATTTTGTGGGATTTCACTGTATAATTCATCAGGAATCATTGGCATCCAAACATTTAAAAATGGACCATGTCATGCAACCTATAATTAAAATAGTAAATTTTATAAGGAGCAGAGGACTAAATCACCGACAGTTCAGGCAGTTTTTACAAGATTTGGACGAAAAGTTTTCTGATGTTCCTTACTTCACCGAAGTTCGTTGGCTCAGTCGAGGAGTAGTTTTAGAAAAATTTTTTGCATTACGTGACCCTATTCAAGCTTTCATGTTAGAAAAAGGCAACCCAATTGATTATGACAATGACTGGTGGGTTGATTGTGCCTTTTTGATAAATATGAATAAACACTTGACTGATCTGAATGTAAAGTTACAGGGTAAAAATCTGATTGTCACTCAAATGTATTCATGTATTCAAGCCTTTGAATCAAAGTTGAGGCTGTGGGAAAATCAGGTGAAAAATCAAACTTTGGATCATTTCCCTCATTTAAAATCATTTGGCACAGTGAACCAAAAAAAATTGGATCAATATTCTCAACTTCTGCAAAATTTGATCACGGAATTCAGCAATCGTTTTGAAGACTTTCACAAAATGAATGAAATGGAATTCCCAATTTTCAACAATCCATTCAATTTTGAAGCTTTACATGCACCAGTTCATTTGCAAATGGAGTTGATAGATCTTCAATCGGACTGTATTTTGAAAGAAAAATTTAAAGAGATTAACGCTCTTACATTTTATACACAATATTTCAAGAGTTTGGATAACTACCCGGAATTAAAAAAGCATGCAGCACGCATTCTCTGCATGTTTGGTAGCACCTATTTATGTGAGCAGATGTTTTCCGTCATGAAAATAAATAAGAACAAACATCGCACAAGACTTTCGAATGAACATCTCCAATCAATTCTTAAAATAACTACAACGAATATGATACCTGACATCAATGAGCTTGTCAAAAACAAGAGAAGTCAGGTATCTGGATCCTCGAGCTCAAAATAATTACCCTCTTTTATAACTTTGATATAATTTTTAACAACCGTATATTATAAACTATATAATTAAATAAATAAAATGTTATAATAATTCAGTACTTTTTTTTATTTGAATCTGGCCCGCCTACACATTCTAAATTTAATATATGGCCCTCTGCAAAATTGAGTTTGACACCTCTGGCCTACATTTTTGTTTTGTCTTGATGTTATAGCGTAAGAATATTAAAAACAAAGGTAAAAATTGAAAAATTCAAAATAATTCGAAAAATATTAGAAATAGGTATATGACATACTTAATAAAAGTTGGAGGGTTTTGTAAAATCTATCAAATAATAATAATAATATACAGGGTGTGTAATTTAAAAAAATTTTAGATTTTTCAATTTAAAATAGTCGAAAAGCATAAATTTTTTTGAACACTCTGTAAGATCTACCTCAAATTTCTTTACATATGTATTTTTTTTCATCTCTATAGAACGCTCGTACCAATTATGAGTATTCCACCTTCAGAAACAATGGCGCTATTGGCAATTTTTTACAAAACTGAAAACTAGTATTTTTTTTAAAAAAATTGAAATACTAGAAAAACTACTAGGTTTAGGTATACAACATTATTAATAAAACAGTTATAAAATTTTACGCAGAATTTAAAAATAAATTAGAAAATAGGATATTCCAGTTAAAAAAACATATGTTATAACGGCCACATTTTTTTTGAAGTACCCTGTATACTCAAAAATAATTTTAAACTGTGCACCTTAACATTCCCTAAAACATTTTTTCTTCATTCCCAAAACAAATGAGATAATGAACTTTACTCTATCGTTGACTCACCCTGTACATGTCAGGAATCTAATTAACTTAGCCTAGGTAAAGATCTTATTTTATTTTAAAGGCAATCATGGTACGGAACACTAATTGCGCAAGTCCAACTTAACCGGTTTTTTAGTGGCTACGGAGCACCCTTCTTCGCAATTTTTGTGTTTGCCTAATATATAAACTACTTTTTTAGTTATTAGCCAGGGACCAGCTAAAAAATTGAACATATTTAGCAATATTTCTCATTTAAAACAACATTAATCTTATTGTCGTCGACCTGTGATAATTTTATTGTTACATTAGAATTATTATTTTCTAATTTCTAGAGATGTTTGATATTCTATGATACATTAAGTGCAATTTCACAGTAAGAAGCGGTGATTTGTAATGGGAGTATCAGTCACGACGCGTCGCCACTTAGTGTGTAAACACATTAAAAATTCGGGAAAATAAAAAGTAAAATTAAATTTTTATGTGAAATTACGTTGAAAATTGGAATCTATTTTCCCATTTTTTTTTTCTACCAGTGGAGTTTGCGGTTTCTGGTTTTTAAATCCTTACTGCAGTCGTAATTGTTATGAATAAGATTATGTTTAGCTAGCTGGCGAGTTCAAAAGTGTAACGAAACATGACATTAGTTTCGTAATTAATAGATGGTATGCCCTGGTTGTCCATTCTTCTTGGACTTCCCGTGCTTTTAATGCAAGAGCAAAACTTACTGTCAGTCCTCCAATAAGTCTTTTTATTACGAACTGCAATGGCGATCATGATCCCAAATATAAAAATTTTATTGGTCAAAAACGGATCACATTATAAGGTAAAAAACCAATGTGAGATGTCTAATATATTTAAAAATGTTTTTTAATCGCTACTTAACACTGTTCTTAACAGCAATTCCCTTTATGTAGTGTTCGAAGTGCTTTTGTATTACAGTACCTAATCGGGCTAAAAATAAATGTTTAGCAAGCATTTAATATGGTGTTGGTAATGTAAGTAAATTTTCATGTTTCTTAATTTTAAAATACTTATATTTCCTTATGTCGTATTACGATAAAAATCATGATATTTATACTTACGTAAATATTGAATAGTATATGACAACATTTCTATTTTCAATAGAACTACTTATCAGTAGGAGATACCAAAATATTATTTTTATTAATGACAAAATCTGGCAATGAAATAATAAAACAGTAATATATATTATTTGAATTAGCTTCTGGTAATCCCTAATAATCCTTATTGTTTCAATATTTATATCAAAGTAAATTTCGGAATAGTTACATTAAAATACGATCACATGCCTAACCTGGCCTGAAAACTGGTCGACCGGATAGCAGGGAAACAGTTAAGCGTATAGTGCTGTCATACTTCCAAAATTAAAAAAAAAAAACGTAGTTGTTTGGTTTTCTTATTGTCCAGTTCAGCCTGATGAAACGCATAGTTTTCGCTAATAAAAGAGAAAGTAAATAACATAATATTTATAATCAACAGCTGAATATTCTCTACATTTATACTTTAATAACTTATATAAAATCACATATAACCCCCCATTTAAACTAATGAATATTAGGTAATTTTTTTGCGTACGACAATTCTAATTCTGGCCATTGTTTCCAACTTGGCCTTGCACTCTTTAAAGTCTCTAATTGATTTGGTGGGAAGCGACGTTATGAGTGACATACTTTATGTACTGGTAGAATGTTATTGTGTAAGAAAGTTCACTTTTTACTACTAAGTACATTAGTTCAGTTTCATGAGCCACCTCTTGAAAATATTTCTGAAAATAGTCCATAGAAGAATATATAAACTGTGTGGTGGTGTCCTTATTTAGTGTCCAAGTATTTTTTAGGTCTGTAGAGACGTGAACGTTGACAGCTATGTATGCTTTATGGATTGCCAAAAAGCATTTGACAGAGTACAACACCACAAGATGATAGATATTGTAACGTGTTAAAAAATGTTGCCCCAAGCTTGGGCGTAATTTTGTAACCTGTGAACTGGTGTTTAATTGCGCCCCACGTACATTGCGTCACTTTGTAACTTTTGAAAAACTGTCCTCAGTTTGAGGCATCTTTTTTTGTACCCTGTGAGAAGTTGTTTGTCCCACGCTTGAGCGCAATTTTGTAACATTGGAACTTACCCGCTTTAATTTCTGATACTGAATTGAGTGAACCCTGATTTTAAAAGAACTAAAGAAATTAAACACACTAGCTCAGTTTTCCTTGGTAGAGAGATATGGGTAAGAGATAATTTTCTTACGTCTTTTTGGAATTTTTTTTCTATTTTTTAAAAGGCTTTAGCTGTACGAAATTTTGGGCACCATCCATTTTAAAATAGAAAGGATCTAACTTCAGCTAAAAAAATGGAAAAATGCTGAAGGGTTTTATGGGTATTACTAAAAAGAATTAGTCTAGTACAACTTATCCTGAAAAGAAAAATAAATATTCAGTGAGACACTAGCTTTAATCAAAAAAAGAAAATTTATTCTTGTTTTTAAAATAAAAAGTTCTAACCTTTACAGTTTTACCTAACAAATTCTAGCTTAACTAGTAGTTGTTACATTAAAATTTCAGACTATTATAACCCCCGAAGACGAGAAATCGTGCTTTACACTTCACTTTTTAGTCTGTTTTACGTTGCAGTTAAGGCGCTACTCTCGAATAAGTCTATTGAAGGGAGTTTTGTTGACTTACTGTTTTTTATTCCTGCTGTGATCGACTACGCCCGATTTCACACTTTTTCTTAACAAACACTTAGAAAGCTCACTACGGCTTTTATTTAAGACACTGGTGCTTTTACTTAGCGGCTCTGATGAAAATTAGCCTACTTCGGCTAGATGGAAAATAGCCTCTCGGCTAGACGGTACTGCCTGGCTGCGGCTAGATGGAAAACAGCCTTTATTCCTAGCTCTGAGGAGCCTTAAATAATCGTGCGACTTTTGCCGGTAATATCACGACGCTCCAATCAAAACTGCGGATCAAACATTTCACCAATCGCGGCGTAGCGAGAGATTCGGTCAGGAACCCGCACAACACACTATATACCGAACGTCTTGGAATCCCTGTTTAATATACCGTTCAATACAAAAATGAAAATAAGTACAATTTGAAATGGAAAAATCAGTAACATTACATGGTCTTAAAATCTAGGAAAAAATGAATGTTACAATATTCTAAAGAATATGGGACTAGATGACAAAGACCTGAGGATTACTAAAAGCCTTTATTGGAATCAGTCTGCTTCTGTAAGATTTGGAGGAGAACATACGGATGATATAAAAATCCTTCGTGGTGTTAGACAAGGATGCATATTATCTCCACTATTATTTAATATTTACTCAAAACAAATTTTCGAAGAGGCTCTGGTAGATCTCGATGTCGGGATTCTACTGAATGGAGAAAGGATGAATAATATGAATAATATTCGATATACTGATGACATGGTAATATTCGCTGACAGCCGGCAGGACCTGCAATTACTAATGGATAGAGTAACGAGCTGCGGCCAGAGATATGGTCTTAATATTAATATAAATAAAACAAAATTAATGGTTATTAACAAGAACAAGTTTCCTAACTGTCATTTAGAAATCAACCAGAAAAATATCGAACTAGTAAATAAGTACACATACTTGCGCACTAACATCAATGACCAATGGGACCACTCGCAAGAAATGAAGAGCCGTATTAAAAGGGCTAAAGCAGTATTCACCAAAATGAGCTCTATATTCAAAAACCATCACTTAACACTGGGCACGAAAGTGAGGTTTCTGCGTTGCTACGTATTCTTCATTTTGTTTTATGACGTGGAGACATGGACCCTGCTAGAGATAACAAGTACTTTACTTACTTATTCCTGAGTTTTTCTACCGTGTAAGACTGTGTAGTTGAGTTGATCAGCCTCTTCCACACCTTCCTATTCTGTGTCAAGTTCTTAATTTCACTCCACTGAATATTTCTCTCCTGGACAGTCTTCTTTGCTTCCTCTTGCCATGCTTTCCTAGGTCTTCCTCTTCTTTTTGTTCCCTGGACACGCGCCTCATATATTCTTCTTGTTAGCCTTTCTTCCGCCATCCTGTGTATATGTCCCAGCCATTCCAGTCATCCGTACTGAATTTTTATCACTATTGGTTTTATTTTGAATTTGTTTCTGAAAACTTCGTTCCTGATTTTGTCCCTTCTTGGTTTTCCATTTATTTTCCTCAGGAATCTCATTTTCGTTTCGTTTATTCTACTCTTGTCCTTACTTGTGAGGGTCCACGTTTCACTACCGTATAGTAATGTGTGGTTTACTATTTTTTTTTAACTACCTCAATCTTTATATCTGTTGTTATTTCTCTTTTGTCAAGGAATGTTTCTTCTTAAACCCTTGTATATTCTTCCTACCATTGCTATTTTATCGTTTATTTCTTTTTCCAGTTTTCCGTTTCCTTCTGTTATTGATCTCAGGTATTTGAACTCTTCAACTTGTTCTATATTCAGTTCATTTATTCTGATGTCGTGTTTTTTATTCTCTTGTCCTATTATCATCGATTTCATCTTCTGAATATTTATTCTCATATTTATATTATTCAATTCCTCGTTTAGATTGTTTAGGTTGTGCTGTAAGTTTTCTTCTGTGTCTGCTATTATCGCCATATCGTCCGCAAGAAGTAGTTCTGATATCTCGATTTTTTGCATTCCCAGTATCCCGGCATCATCAGTCTCATTTTCTACTTGGCCCTTTTCACTGCCTCGTGTAGCACTATTACGAATAATAAAGGGCTCAGCACACATCCCTGTTTTAGGCCTCTTGTTATTTCGAAATCTCTTCACTCTTCATTATTTGTTCTTACCCTATTTTTGTTGTGTCGTACATACTTTTTATCACTTCCGTTATTTCCCTGTCTACTCCACATCTTTGTAGGCTTTCCCATATATCCTCTCGTCTTACTCTATCGAATGCGTTTTCTAAGTCGATGAAAGCTATATGTAATTCTATATTTTTACTTATGCACTTCTCTATACTCTGTCTTAATATAAATATGGGGTCCTGTGTACTCCTGCCTTTTCTAAAGCCATATTGGGTTCCTTCAAAAGAGTTTTCTAACTGATCTTTTATTCTTCTATTATTCTAGCGAGTACTTTGGCTGGTAGACTCATTAATGTTATGCCTCTATAGTTTTGGCAGTCTCTTACGTCTCCTTTTTTATGAATTGGCAGAATAATGCCAGTGTTTCATTCTTTGGGTACTCTCTTTTCTTTTACGATCTTATTTAATAACCTGGTGAAATCTGTTCTTCCCTCTTCCTCTAGGCTCTTCAGCATTTCCGGTGTGATTTAGTCGATTCCAGCTGCTTTACCTGTCTTCATCTTCGCTATGGCTTCATTGACCTCATCCTCAGAAATAGTTAATTCTGCAGACCCTCTTTCTTCTCTTATTTCGGTTACCTGTACCTTTGTGTTATCTGATTCTGTTGTTTCCTGAAAGGGTCCTCTCCATCTGTCCATTATCTTGACTTCATCGGTTATTATATTTCCATTTTTTTCCTTCATATTTCTTATGCTATAGTCTTTCTTCTTTCTTAGTTGTTTCAGTGTTCAGTAAAATAGTTTCTGGTTGCCTCTGAAATTTTCCCTCATATTCTGCCCAAAATTTCTCCAAGATTCTTGTTTCGCTTCTTTTACTGTAGTTTTGACTAGTTTCCTTATCTCCTTGTAGCTTTCATAGTCCGCTATTGTATTTGTACCAAGATATTTTTTCCGTAGCCTTTTCTTCTCCTTAACACTTTTCTGTATCTCTATTGTCCACCAGTTCATTCTTTTCATATAGTTGTTCCCTGTTTTTGTTTTTCTGCAACTTTCTTCTGCTGCAGTTAGTATTGTTCCTTTTAATCCTAAGGATTTCTTGGTATTTATTTCTATGCATTTCCTCTTTAAGTTTATAACTTTTTATTTTCTTCTTTATTTTCTTTCTTCTTTTTCTTCCTGGTTTGTTATTAGTTTCATTCTGACAAGGTAATGGTCACTGCCAATTTCTACTTTTCTTGATACTTTTACATATTTCACATATTTCCAGCACCTTTTACGTGCCACGAAATAGTCAATTATGGTCTTTTCCGTTCTGCTTGGTTCTTCTCTAGTGAACTTATGAATGTCCTTATGTTTGAATTTTGTCTTTGTTATTATTAGATCATTTTCCGTGCACATTGCTTCTCCTTCACTACCCATTATTTTTTCGTATCTTGTGTTGTTATTTCCTACACGTCCATTTAGGTCTCCCACGAGAATTAGGTTTTCGTTTGCATTGTCTATCTCTACTTGCAGCTTTCCAAAATACTTTTCTTTTTCTTCCCTACTCGCGTCTTCGTTGGATATTGGAAACCTCTGAAATGTGTAGGATGCTGAGCGTGTCGTGGATGGACCGAGTCACGAATGAAAGAATTCTTCAAAGAATGAATAGGGAAAAAGAGGTTTTAGTTACCATCAAGCAACGTAAACTCTAATACCCCGGCCACATTATCGGGAATGAGAGCAGATTCCATCCGTTACAGAATAAACTGCAAGGTAAAGTGTGTGGAAAGAAAAATGTGGGGAGAAGAAGGGTTTCGTGCCACAAAAATCTTCGCACTTGGTTTTCAATGACCACCACGCAATTGCTTAGAGCTGCAGTCAACAAGGTGATGGTAGCTAATATGGTTGCAACATCCGGAACATATAGGAACCGACAGAAAAAGAATCCTGCTGCCTCCGTGCAAAATATTTTTAGCGACTTCTTAGCAATAAAGAAAGTCATCACGCCTCGTATTCCAGTTATTCAAACTGAATATAAAAGTTATCATTCATAGCGAAAATAATATTTATATTAACATATTAATAATAACCAAAATAAAATAAACTCTAAATTTCGACAATTACTTATTTACTCTCTCATCTGTCGAAGAATCTCACAATAACACATTTTCGTCATATCACGTTTCACCAACCGAACAATTATCGATAGAAAAGGAAACAAAAGTCTACACACGTACTGCAGAGAAATCTTTATAGTCTTGCAAGTGAGGTACATGTGCGGAAAAGGCGATTTATTTTGGTTGAAGTACTTCAAATTGTATTTGTTAGGAAACACGGTCCTGGGAAATCCATTCTAAAGGGACGAGGTTCTCCATACCAAAGAATTCTAAACCTGAGCGGATATGATATACTAACATGACATGTATTCCTTATAGAAAGTAAAATACCATCTCCTTGGGTAAACGCCTTGATTGTGCTTATTTTTAAAAAGGGGAACCAATTTAAATTGGAGAATTACAGACCCATCAGCCTGTTATTCGGTACTATACAAAATCTTCACTAGAATCATGAATATAGATTAACGAACCTTATTTCCTCGCTCTCTGTGAAACCAAGGTCAGTACATCGACCACCACAGTCGACTATCTTTATCTTGGGTACGACTTCTATTCCCGATTAAGGCGTAACTTTGGAATCTGTCTTTTTGTCAGAAGCGACCTTTCTCGCCGACGAGAAGAGGCTCTGGACCCCCCAACTTTAATGTTATGTGGTTAAAAATAACGACTCAACCGACCACAAGGTTCATCTGTATCCTCTAGCGACCACCAAGTGATACTAACTTTAGAACACTTTTCGCTTCTCTTGCAGACACCATTGATCATTTACAAATTAACTATCCAAATGCCAAAATTGACATCCTGGGTGACTTTAATGTCCACAACATCAACTGGCTTAAATATTCAAATACTACCGACGAGCAAGGTCATGAAGCCGAATCATTTTCAATCAGTTGTGGTTTAACTCCCTGATCGGGACGGGGAGTTCGCCAATCTTCTTGATCTGTTTTTAACCACCAATCCGGAGATTTACACGGTCAGCGTAAATCCGACCGTAGGTTCTTCTGACCATAAACTACTTTCGACATCGAGAATCCTACCAATCAGTGACAGAGAGACGCCGAAACCGCGCAAGATTTGGCACTACAAATCTGCTAAATGGGAAGATCTCATGGAATATTTTTGAACTTTCCCTTGGTTAGACGTTTGTTTTCGATCCGACGACCCATCTGACTGCGCCAGGGAGGTTTCCGATGTTATTTTGGCCGGTATGGAGGCTTACATCCCTTTTTCGAAGAAATGCCCTTCCTACGGCAAGCCTTGATTTGACCGAAAATGCAAAGAAACTGTTGTTTCTAAACATCTTGCCTACCGACAATGGCGTAAAAATCCTAACACCATAAACCGTAACACCTTTGTTCGTGCCAGGAACAGATGCAAAGAAATTATCGACGAAACCAAAAATGCACACAATCAACGAATTAGAAACAAACTTATCGCTTGTCCCAACAACTCCAGGTCCTTTTGGTCAGTCGCTAAGGCGGTTAGTCAAAATTTCACCAAATCCACCATACTACCACTCACACGGCCAGATAATTCTATTGCAACGACACCTGTTGAGAAAACGAACTTGTTGGCGTATCATAAAACGTATTTTAATGAAGTTAGACACCAAAAAAGCTTCTGACGCTGACGGAATACCTGCCATAGTTCTCAAAAACTGTGCGAGAGAGCTAACACCAAACCTATCCTACAGAAAGGGAATATTTTCTTCCTGCTGGAAATGTGCCACAGTTCAGCCGATACCTAAAAAAGGCAAGAAGACCTTGCCAAATAACTACCAACCAATCGCACTACTTTCAATAATATCGAAAGTCATGGAAAAGGCTATCAATCAGCATCTTCTAAAATATCTTGAAGGATTGAACATTATTAGCGATCACCAATATGGCTTCCGTAAAAATAGATCAACAGGAGATCTTCTGACTTATGTAACACACGTTTGGAACAACTCAATTGAACACATTGGAGAATCTCGAGCGATTGCTCGTGACATATCCAAGCCATTCGACCGTGTTTGGCACGATGAGCTGTTGGCTAAGCTAAGCTCTTAAGGTATGTCTGAACAGTTCTGTTTGTGGCCCTCATGTTTCCTCAGAGAGCGGTCTTTAAGAGTGGCAGTCGACGGATTCCTTTCTAATACCTTCACTATCAACGCCGGTGTACATCAAGACTCCATGCTCCCATGTTTGGGGCTCCGCTCCCAAACATACACTGCATTTGTTGGATTCTATTCAGAGAAGAGCTGTTCGTCTGATTGGAGACCCGGAACTGACCGGCGGCCTTGATTCGCTGGAACACCGAAGAACGGTTGGCGACTTGAGCCTATTCTACAAGTATTTTTATGGAAAGTGTTCGAAGGATGTGACCCGCTTAATTCCTCCCAGATCGATGCATGTTAAAAGTAAAAAAAAAGAACAAATTAGACAGTTATCAACCACGTGAACAAGCGGAATTTAGACGGAAATACAGCACTTTGGACCATCTTCAAACACTTAGATTACTAGTGGAAAAAGCAAATGAACATAAGGTCACCTTGTGAGTAGCAACGGTTGACTACGAAAAATCATTTGATTCGGTAGAGATATGAGCAGTTCTTAACGCCTTCAGTAATAGCAGAGTCGACGAAAGATTTACATCTCTTCCTGAACATATAATCAAAAATGCTACATAACAAATAAGGCTTGAAGAAAAAGCAAATTAAATCAAAATTAAAAGAAGAATTAGACAAGGCTACTCAATATCTCAGACATGTTGATATGACTCTAGAAGACATGTTCAAATCATTAAAGTGGAAAAATAAAGAAATACTAATAGACGATGAACAATTAAATCACTTAAGGTTTGCAGATGATGCCACTCTGATCGCCAACACAAAAGAATAATTATAAGAAATGCTGACAGAATTAATTAACAACTCTCTAGAAATAGGTCTAAAAATAAACTTCACCAAAACCAAATATTTGAATAACGAAACTGAAAATAGTAGCCAGGAACTGTTAATAGAAGGTGCAAGAATAGAGGAGGTGCAAACATTCATATATTTAAGGCAAAAAATCGAAAAATCAAAAAATAATTTGAAGGTTGACTTGGATAGAAGAGTCTCGTTAGCTTGGTCTGCGTTCGGAAGGTTACAATCTACATTCAAATTGGACATCCCAATTAAAATAAATGCCAGAGTGTTCGATCAATATGTACTACCGGTATTAACATATGGCGTTGAAACGTGGGCTTTAAATAAAAGTATAGTACATAAACTCCAAGTAACAATGCAATGGAGGGGAGAATACTAAATATTAGACTCCAAGATCGTATTTCTAACATCGAGATACGAAGAAGATCAAAAGCGACAGATGTAATAAAACGAATATGTATATTAAGATGATGAATGAGGCCCTAAAGAACATAAAAGATGCAGAGGTAGACCACAGACAATATGGATACGACTGAATGCAGAAAGCAAAAATAGAGCTCAGTGGAGACTTACATCCGACTATGGATGAAATAAGCTAATGATAATGATTCCTACCATGTACCTAGCTGGGAGCAATCAAGCAGATTACATCTATCCAACACCTCCAATGAAAGTACCTTTGGAATAAACTTAAGTCACCAACGGCTCTTCGATGTTCCAAGGAATCAACGTTTCTGGTGAGTTCTGATTCTCCAATCAGGTGAACAGCTCTCTTTTGAATGAAATCTAATAAACGCAGCATATGTTTGAGTGCAGAGTCCAAAACATGCAGGCAGTACCATCTTCATCACCATCATATTAACCTGTAAGCATCATTGGTGAAATTTAAGCATTGTAAGAATTATTAAGTTGCGATCGTGTGTAAAGCTCTCTAGTACTTAATAATATTCTCAGTTTTTTCAGAACCTATCTTTTTCAGCATGCAACATGTTCATATCAAGACATATTCTCGCCTACGTTAGCGCCCAACAAATTAAATGACGACTCTCGGTAAATGGAGAGTCCCAACATAACTTTTTCGGGTTCAGCAAAGTGCACATTTTAATTATGTTTGGTTAATGGACGGGGTAATGATTAATTACGGGTCTAATAAATTACATCGAATGCTGAAAAACATGTTCCACAGAGCGATAAATGGAGAAAAAAAATACCAGAGGAATGGTCAAAAGCTTATATAGTATCTATATCTAAAAAGGGAGACCGCAGAAAATGCACAAACTATAGAGGCCTAAGCATAATATCGAGTATATTTGTATGGAAAGATTATTAAAAATATCATAGAGGAAAATATAAAAGGAAAAATTGGAGAAGACCAAGCAGGCTTTACGGCCGGAAAATCATGTATAGACCACATATACACTATAAAACAAACAATGGAAAAAAAAAACTGGCAAAGAATAGAGAAGTTCATCTGGCCTTCATAGACATAAGAAAGGCCTATGACTCAGTACCAAGACAAAGATTATGGAACGGAATGAAAGAAATAGGCATTAATAAAGAACTAATACACGCAGTAAAAGCTCTTTACGAAAACAACACAGTGAACATAAAAATAGGACATAAAATAGAGAAGAGACTCCAAACATCAAAAGGCCTATTACAAGGATGCTCTACATCCCCCACACTATTCAAAATATACCTCGAACAAACATTAAAAAAATGGAAGCAAAAATGTAGTGGAATGGGAATCCCAATACGAGAAGATTATTTATATACTCTAAGTTTCGCAGACGACCAAATAATCATAGCGCAAGATGAAGAAGACCTCAGTTATATGGTAAGAAAACTGAAAGAAGAATGCACTAAAGCAGGATTAGCAATAAACTTTGATAAAACGGAATATCTAACAACAAAGGAGGGAAACGTGGAGAATCTAGAGGTCGATAACGAAACAATAATCAAAGAAACCGATAAATTTAAATATTTAGGAACCATCATTTCAAAAAACGCAACATCAGAAGAAGAGATTAAAGCTAGATTAGGACAAACGCGGACATGCATAAGACAATTAGATTCGATCCTGTGAGACAAGCACATTACAAAGAGAAACAAAACATGCATATACAAATCAATAATACAAAGCATAATGACATACGGGTCAGAAACATGGACGACCAACAAAAGAAATAAATCTAAAATTAACGCGGTAGAGATGAAGTATTGGAGAAGATGTTGTGGAGTGATACGTATGGAGAGAATAACAAATGAAGAAATAAGAAGCAGAATGAACATCAAAGAGAACGCAATAAACACCACAGAACAAAAACGATTAAAATGGTATGGACACATAAGACGGAGCGAAGATAATAGGTGGATAAAGAAAATAACGGAGTGGAGCCCTATAGGGAGAAGAAAAAGAGGAAAACCCAGACGATCGTGGAGAGGCGATGTGGACGAGGCTATGGAGGACAGGGGTCTAACAGATGGAGACTGGGAAGATAGAAACGGATGAAATCAAAGGCTGAGAGAAGGAAGACAGCGTCAGCTGTAGAAAATCCTTGATATATATATATATATATATATATATATATATATATATATATATATATATATATATATATATAATGTCACCCCAAAATAGCAGGCTTTGTTAAGTCGAAAAACTTTCTGCGGTCTGTGAATATTTGCAGAGGTAACTGATGTTTGAACTTTCAAGCTAAAGCTGTAGATTAGAATCCTGACCCTTTCCAGCATATCGTTAATGTAAAGAAGAATGACGGTAGAAGATATTATAGCCCTTTGAGCACACTGACGTTGATAGTAAAGGTATCAAAAAAAAATCCGTCAACTCGTAAAGAACGCTCTTTGATGCGATGATAAGCATGGTCGAATGTCTTGGATATTTCATGCATAATCGCTCCAAAACTTTCGATATTACCGAAAGGAATGCGACTGAGCGGTAGTCTTTTAATAAAGTATGTTTATCTTTTATAAATATCAACTGGTGAGTACTTCCAGCAGAAGAAATATGTTCCTTTTCTGTTGGATAAGTTGATTACTCCGCATTAAACTGGTGTTAGTTCGCTCGCGCATTTTTTGAAGAATATGGCAGGTATTCCATCAGCGTCAGAAGCTTTTTTGGTGTCTAACTTCATTAAAATACTTTTTATAACATGCGGTATTCGCGAAATACAATAGTACGTGCATTTTGAGCTGATGTTAATTTAATATTAAAAGCAAACCTGTCCTCTACCAAAGACCGCCCAATTAGAAGTCACAGATTGATAAAGGAATTTTGTCATTTACTTTGAACGTTGACACATCAGCTACTCATGCAAATGTCCGCAGATAGCAGGAAGTCGTTCAACTTAATAAAGACCTGGAAGAAATTCTTTATTGAAATGACAGTAACTGCGTAGAATTTAACGCTATAAAAAACCTAAGGGGGGCCTTTTTTTTCTAAAAAAAGTTAACTTTACGGAACCTGACTTAGTTAGGTTAAGACACTCCATTGCTCTAGCATCGGCACTCAGCCTGCTCGAGGTTAACTTGGGAGCAAATATATAGTGGCATGAACATCTTGCCAAGAGAGTTTGTCAAAGCTGGGAATATTATTTAGTACTAGAAACGTTTACACCTCACAAAAACTTTTAATCCTGTACAAACCTCAAATTTAACCAACGATGGAATATTCATCTCAGGGGGGCATGTCGTCGTATCACGGCCCTTCAACCGAGGTAGAATTGCCGGAGAAAAATAATAAAACTAAGAGAAGGTCTTTAAGCTTGATTCTCCTTCTCCGTCGATCCTAAATAAAATATAAATAAATGAAAGAATAGTCACAAACTGCTGATAAATAGACTTTGTTCAACTTTTGCACAGATAAGAGCGACAGTGAGTAATCTAAAAAATCTCCTCCCGGTCCACTTCCATGATACAACATCTGCTCCCAGCTGCATTTAACGCGTTACTGGAGTACTATAACCACCTTTGGCTGAATTCATGCTTTCCCTTCTCCTGGCTGCAAGCAACCATTATCCCGATTCACAAAGCAGGCCCAAACGAACTCTGTAAAATCATGAAAAGGGTGGTATTACACCGACTAACTTGGTATCTGGAAAAAAATAATCTTCTATCTCGTTTCCAGTACAGTTTCAGGAAGTTCAAATCCACCAGCGAACACTTAGCTTCACTTAACACGCACATAAAATATGCATTTCACCACCACCAATATCTAGGTTTAATATCATTAGATCTATCGAACGCTTTTGATATCACCAACAGATATGTAATTCTTTCACAACTTAAGGAAATGGGCCTAGAGGGTGCCCTTCCTAAATTTATTTAAGGATTTCTCCATCTCCGCACAATCAGGATAGGGGCAAATGGTCACTTGTCTGATCCCCACGTTTTTCTCTTGGAGTTCCTCAGGGCTCGGTTCTCAGCCCGACGCTCTTTAACATTGCCATGAGGTACCTAACTGGCTTGATCTCCCAACAAACAAAATATAAATTATTTGCTGAAGACTTAATAATTTATCATTCCTTCTCCTTTACCCAGAACATTACTCAACATCTCCAAAAAACACTAAACACCTTGCCAAATTAGGCGGATTCCAGTAGATATTCCTTTTCCCCAAACAAATCAGCGTTTTTACATTTCTGCAAATCAAGAAACTGCTGAAAGCTCAATCCTCTATCCATAAACGGATCTCCTATTCCCTCTCCTAGCACTCATTCCATCTTGGGCCTTCTTTTCGATACGAAAATGAATTGGAATGGTCACATCAATTCTCTAAGAACACGCTCCGCCTCAAGATCTCAAACTTCTGCGAATGCTCGCTCAGACTAGGTGGGGATCTGATTTTGGTTTAATCATAACCATATACAAATCTCTCATTCTCTCTAAGCTGAATTACGGAGATTTCATTTATGACTCAGCTTGTCATTCTTTAAAAAGAAAACTTGACACCATTTCAAACCAGGCTCTGCGGTTGGCTACAGGAGTGTTCAGAACTTCACCAATTTCCAGTCTACAGTGCATTTATTCCATGCCCCCTCTTTTTTCTCAACAGGCAGTCCTATTTATTAAAATTTTATGCTCACTCGCTGTACCGACCTCACTTTAAATCTTCCCTCAACTGAACCACTCTACACATTTCTCGCTCTATGACTCTTCCATCAAAATCCATTCCCAACAAAATCAAACATCTACTAACACTTCACAACATCAAACCCCCTCGTTTTGAATACCCCTTCTTCACCACCTTTCCCCCTTGGCAATCTACTGATCTTCGGCTTGATTTCTCAATAAACTCTCTAAATAGAAAAGTTACTCCAAACAAATTACTCTGCTCCAACTTTCATGGCAAATTGAAAAACCAATATGCTGACTATGAAGTGATTTACACCGATGGTTCCAAATCCCCAACAGGTGTTGGTGCAGCCTTTGTGATTCATAACTTTCAAACAACTTCTAAATTGCCGTCACACTCGTCCATCTTTTCTGCTGAACTTCTAGCCATAAAGGAATGCATGAGATTTGCGATTGCCTCTCTTTCCTTATTCCAAATTTTTAATCGCCTCAGACTCTTATAGCTCTTTATTAGCCATCAAGCAAGCTAAACCAGAGGATGTATACATCAGACAAATCATCGACCTCTTATATGTTGCTAGGAATAAATGCAAATCCTTCATCCTATTTTGGATACCGAGTCACTCTGGCATAGCAGGCAAGAACCGACAAAGTTGACGCCCTACCCAAAAATGCCAGCCTATCAGGCACCATAGTACAGGGTGAGAACCACCCTAGGGACTATATCAATTTCCTATCACAAGAATTTAGAAAACTCTTGAAGAAGATTGGCCATTGGACACACGTTTCAGACCCACTCCCATCTGCTTAACAAGGAGAATCCTCCCATATGTTCCGTTTGTCTTTCCCTTCTTACAGTAAAGCACATCTTTGAGTACATCACTGCTCTGATTTACGGAACAAACATCGTATACCTTCAAATTTGAAATCTGTCATTCTCACCTATAAATCCATCCACAGACGAATCGATGAATTTCTAAGAGAACATCAACTTCAGAATATAACCCCCAACACTCTCGGGCGCTAAATGACCCAGGTAGTCGATGCGCCCTACCCCCTCAAAAAAATCAATCAAAATCAAAAATCTTTAGCCGAGTTAGAATAGCCGGAGAAAAAGAATAAAACTAAGATAAGGTCTTTAAGCTTTATTCTCCTTCTCCGTCGATCCCAAGTAAATATAAATAAATGAGAGAATAGTCACAAACTGCTGATAAATGGACCTTGTTCAACTTTTGTACAGATAACAGCGACAGTGTTTTGACAGTCGAGTAATTTTTTTTGTATGTCGTCATTTTCATGATTAGATACTTTTTAGAAGAAACACCCTTATAGATACTAAATAAATAATATTATCAATTATGCCTAAGAACCCGAAGGGCACTTAGTTTCCTCCACACACAGCATATAGATCTTATTTAATGAAAATTTGATCAGACATTCTGTCGTACCCAATGTATGATTACAAGGGGAGATTAAATTGTTTTTACGCAACTACCATCAGCTCCCTAACTATTATCGCACTCTTTCAGTTATGAGAGAGTAGGGGAAACATTATTTTTTATCAACATACAAAAAGGGGAAGAACAGTTTTTCAAGTGCTTATTGCTTGTTAAAATGTTTTGTGGTATTATTTCAAGTTAGCGATAATTAAAGACAGTTTTATTACCATAAAGTGAAGTTTGATGGTTTTACTATTGAATTGTGTAATAGGAAAAAAAATGAATGATGTTGACAAGATGCCTTCGTTACCATTAATAGAACCAGTAATAAAAAAAGAGGTACTTAAAGGTATGAAATATAATATAAATGCGGGGGTATTTTCTTTAGTTTCTTTATCTACTATATAAAAGTTAATTAATAAGGACAGTACTGCCGTTATTATCTGTTTTAATAACATTCGCACTTTTCTAAAGAAACTGATAGTTTTGTTTATATTTTCTTACAAATAAAAATTGTTTGGGTGCAACCACAGACACAAAAGAACCGACAGGTCTGCCGCCAAATCGATGATCCATTATAACCTGCAAGAAGTACAGTAAAGACAAACAGAATTTCGACATCGCTTTATGAAAAAAAATTACCATATCCCGCGTCTGCGCAGAGCTGTTGATTTTAATAGCAGGTTATATGTGCTTATAAATATAATGTTAACTACTTTTTTTCTCTATTAACTAAAACTATTCATGATAATTTTACTTCATTAGTTCAGAGTTATAATAAAATTGCAAAAGATGGCGGACTATTGAATACATTAAATTTTAGAAATCTGACAACGCTCACATCCAACCAAATCGAAACTCATTCCAGTCGCCCATCTTCGAGTCTAACTTTGATGTTAGATCGCGTTTAGACAGAAACATGCGGAGGCTTCAG
>CM032451.1:101242598-101251877 GCA_019049505.1 Pachyrhynchus sulphureomaculatus
CTTTTTCAAAGTAATACGTTTTTGTGGTAGACTGTTTTATTTTTGACCCCGAAGAATTAGATAAATGAATCGAACAAGAAATTTAACTGAACACGAGGTAGTGCGAGCCTCAGTTTCATTGCACGAGGGATATTGTCAGAGTTATGTTTAATTTGTTAGGCAAACATCGTTCCACAAAAAGTCGTATGGTAAGACGCTTGAATGAAGTAGGAACTTATTCTAGAAGGCTAGGGCAAGGGCGAAAACGATGCACTAGCGACCTAGATGAATGTTTTATAAGACAATATGCTTTAAGAAACAGGACTGTCACTAGTTCTTTAATAAGAAACGAACTCGAAGCTGTTCGCAATGTCACAATTTCTTCTAAAACAGTTAGAAGACGATTAAATGAAGCTGGATTAAACAGTAGGAGACCAGCCACTGTGCCCTTGCTTACTAGAGAGAACAGAGTTGCCAGGTTACGTTTTGCTCGAAATCACGAAAACTGGTCTGTGGATGATTGGAAACAAGTTTTCTTCACAGATGAAACTAGGGTTAGTTTAAAACATCCAGATGGCCGTGAGCGAGTATGGCGAAGACCAGGAGAGAGAGGTTTGCTCCTTGCAATATCTCTGCAAGGATTCCATTCGGCGGTGGCTCTGTTATGTGCTGGGGTGGCTTCTGCTTTGATGCTCGCACAGAGTTAGTTCCTGTCCGTACGAGATCCATGAATGCTGACTACTATCTTGAGAATATTGTAATAGAACATGTGATGCCTTTCGGTCATTTTGTGGGGCCCAATTTCCTGTTTATGCAAGATAACGCTCGACCTCACGTGGCTAAGGAGGTACTCGATTATCTTAATCAAGTTGATATACTGATTATGTAATGGCCACCAAAAAGCCCAGATCTGAATCCGATAGAACATGTATGGGATCACCTTAAGAAAAATGTGAAACGTCATATACCTGCACCTAGAAACCTGAGGGAACTTGAAAATGCAATTATCACAGAATGGGAGCAAATTCCTCAAGATTTTATCCAAAATTTAATTAGAAGCATGCCTAGGCACATAAACGCTGTCATCCGAAGTAGAGGAGGCAACACACGCTACTAGTGTCCCCAGTTACACCATTAATTTTGCTACTAGTGTCCCAGTTTATTTTTTTCATTATTACATAATTTCAACGATTTTGTTATTAGGTCTTAAGAATAATTTTAATTCGAATCTTATAGAGAAATTTGGTAGCTAATTCACTATCCGAATAAGTTTTTTCTAACTTTTAGTGTAACCAATGTTCATAAAAAATTATTAAAATTAATTCATTATAGAGATTTGTATGATTTAATATATTGTTGCGTTAATTTTGTCCAGGAGTGTATATGTATATATATATATATATATATATATATATATATATATATATATATATATATATATATATATATAAATATGCAAGATGTACAATAAATGTAATCTCACAAAATTAAAAGGATAAAGTTTGACTAAAAGTTCAATTTCAACAATATGGAGCCTCATTTCGTAGATATATAATAAAAGACTGTTTTTAGTCAATTTCCACTGGTTTATTTAAATTGCGATGACGCGTTTCGCTGTCGATGCAGCTTCTTCAGATCTACATTTTACACTGTCAAGTTAGGTTTAATATTCACAGTTTTATATAATTTCTTAATTATAATATTACACCTAATTAAATTACATTGATAGTATTGGAAAATCCACACAGATTTGGAGTTAAGAGAATAAATTCAATAATGGTGAATTGCTTAAATCTACCTGGTCGTTGAGTAAAGTACCTGTAGTCCTTAATCGATTTATTTGCATAGTCTCTAAAAGGTTTAGTTTTAAACCTTTTTGTTGGGTGTGTAAAATTTTGAAATTCTTGTTAAATGTGTGATTTTCTGTTAATAGATGATTAGCATATGTTGAATTAGATTTTCTATGGATGAAACTTTTTTCGTGTTCTGTAATTCTTTGTCTAAATGTACGTCCAGTTTGTCCGATGTATGTTTTAGGACATGACCCACATGTTAATTGATAAACCCCCGATTTGTTGTCTTTATTGATTTGTGGTTTGTAGTTTTTAAGGTATTTCCCTATAGTATTGTTAGTCTTGTACGCTATGTTGATATTTTTTTGATTTAAAAATTTCCCCAGTTTTTCCGTTGGTTTGCCGAAATAGGTTAAGCATTTAAAAGTGGTATTTCTGTCCTTAAAACGTGGGTATATTTCTGAGATAGCCTTGTTTCTAAGTTTTTTCTTAACGATACTATTGATTAAAGTAACCGAATAACCGTTGTTAACGGCTACTTGTTTTATGTAGTTTAATTCTTTAGTAAAAATTTCTTCTGATCAAGTAGAAGCTACAACAATCCATCATTTCGTAGAGTATCATATTCAAGACCAATAAATTTTAAAAACCTATCAAGTTGTATATCGGACGAAAGGACTTTTTATGGCGATTCCAAGTAAATATGCAGGTAGAGCAGAGGTAAAAAATATGTCTACGAAAGTATGTGAAAAATTGATTATTATTTCTCATGGATTGATGGGTTGTGTTAATGTTGATATGATAAAATACACTTGCAAGAAATAAACCCAATATGACAGGCGTCAGACGTAACTAATATACAATAAGATAGTTTTTAAAAAACGTGTCAAGTTGGGTACCAAATAAATTTTGAAGGTACAACAAGACTATACATACATGCTGTGCAGTCAGTTTTCAGGCCAGATTAAATATGTGATCGTGTATTAATGTAAACATGCTTTGATATTAGGTAATATTTTAAGTATTTTTCCGCTCACAGTAGTAATGTGTACCCAAATTTTATAAATATCATGATTTTTATTTTTTTTTTTAAATTTATGTAGAATTATTCAGTATATAATGTATCCGGTTTTGGTGATAAGAGATACAAAGTTCATTAAATTGAAAAAGTTGTCGAAAATTACGTGTTAAATAAATGGATATACATATATATATATATATATATATATATATATATATATATATATATATATATATATATATATACATAGAGCTAGAGAGAGAGAGAGAGAATGACAAGCCGAAAACTTTTTTTCTGATTTTCTTTAGTGCTACCTCCACAAAATGTTCAGTCCTACAATACCCTAAATTTCTAGAAAAAAATGTTAGTATTTAGAGGTCACATCCACTGTTTGAAAATATGTTTTTTCTTCTCAGTCGTTTTTTCCCCTTCAACAGCCCCCCGTTAGACTTCTAATTTGAATTTATGGATTATGTAGGTGTTTCCTTGTACAGGGTGAGTCAACGATACAATAAAGTTCATTACCTCATTTATTTCGGGAATGACGAAAAAATGTTAAACACAATAGTTTTAGGAAATGCTAAGGTGCACAGTTTAAAATTATTTTTGAGTATACAGGATCTTCAAAAATGTGTGGCCAATATAACATATGTTTTTTTTTTTTAAATGGAACATACTATTATCTAATTTATTTTTAAATTCTACGTAAAATTTTATTGTTTTATTAATAATGTTATATAACTAAACCTAGTAGTTTTTCTAATACTTCAATTTTCTTAAAAAAATACTAATTTTCAGTTTTGTAAAAAATTGCCAGTAGCGCCATTAATTCTGAAGGTGGAATACTCATAATTGGTACGAGCTTTCTATTGAGATGAAAAAAAGATATATGTAAAGAAATTTGAGTTAAATGGTACAGGGTGTCCAAAATAAATTTTATACATTTCGACTATTCTAAATTGAAAAATCTCAAATTTTTAAATGGCACACCCCGTATATTATTATTTTTTCTGATAGATTTTACAAATCCCTCCAACTTTTATTAAGTATGTCATATACCTATTTCTAATAGTTTTCGAGTTATTTTGAATTTTTCAATTTTTACCCCTTGTTTTTATTACACTTACTCTATAACATCATAGTTAACAAGACAAGACAAAAACGTAGGCATTGTCAAATTTTGACATATCTATTAAACAAATAAAAATGGTTTAATTTGTTGCAGTAAGTGACGTATAAAGGTAATAGTTATGGATTTTCCTGAAAATGAATTAATTGATATGGTTTATGTACTGGGCGAGGCGGGAAAAAATTGTATTTTGGCAGTAAGGCTTTACGGAGCGAAGTACCCTAATAGACGTATACCTTCTAGAAAATCTTTTCAGTGCTTAATGGAACGGTTTGATGGTAGTGGTAGTGTTGAGTATATGAAACGGAAAATAGTAAACCAGAATGCCTTCAATGAGAAAAAAGAAATGTAGATTTTACTTCATGTCAAAGATAATCCCCAGATCAGCAGCCGTCAACTAGCTGTCTTATCTGACACATTCCAATCTACGGCTAATCGCACCACGAGAAAATACAAGTATCATCCCTTTCATATAGAACTACACCAACTCCTTAACGGGCCTAGATATCTAAATTTTGTGCAAAACGATTTACCCCAGCTTCTTGAAGAAGTTGATAACTTTGAAAGGGAACAAATGTGGATTCAACAAGGTGGAGCTCCTGGTCACTACTACCGGGAAGTTCGGAAATTTTTAAACGATCGTTACCCACAAAAAATGTATCGGTAGGGGTGGATTCATTCAGTAGCCCCCTCGATCATTTGATCTTTAACCTTTTTTTTGTGCGGTTACATTAAAGATCGTGTTTATATGAATCCCCCTACAACACCAGAAGATTTTGAAAATAGGATACGGGATGTGTGCAGGACAATAACCCACTTTATGCTAAGGAAGTGAAGGAAAATATAGTAAAACGACTAAACATATTTATTCAAGTAGACGGGCATATTTTTCAACATTTATTACGTCATAATAATTAATCATTAAATAGGTTAAACGATATTAAAATTATTATTAACTATTTGTTTATGTTTTCACAATAGCGTAAGTGTATTAAAAACAAGGATAAAAAATTGAAAAAATTCAAACAAAACTATGAGAAATGGGTATATAATAAAGGGTTTTGTAAAACCTATCAGAAAAATAATAATATACAGGGTGTGTGCCAATTAAAAAAAAAATTTTGAGATTTTTCAATTTAAAATAGTCGAAATGCATAAATTTATTTGAACACCCTGTAGCATCTAACTCGGGTTCTTTACATATATCTTTTTTTCATCTCTATAGAACGCTCATATCAATTATGAGTATTTCACCAAATTTTTTTACAAAACTGAAAACTAGGATTTTTTTTAAAAAAATTGAAATATTAGAAAAACTACTAGGTTTAGGTATATAATATTATTAATAAAAAGTTATAAAATTTTACGCAGAATTTAAAAATAAATTAGAAAAATAGGAAGCTCCATTTAAAAAAAAAAAAAAAAAAACATATATTATATCAGCCATACTTTTTTGAAGTACCCTGTATACTCAAAACTAATTTTAGACTGTGCACCTTAACATTCCCTAAAAACTATTATATTTAACATTTTTTTCGTCATTCCCGAAACAAATGAGATAATAAACTTTACTCCATCGTTCACTCACCCTGTAAATTTTTTGATGCTAAGTCTGTTTCCGAGGTCCGTTTCCCCCTAAAATGCTTTAGTTTTTCCTCAATGCTCAAGTTAATGTTGCGCATTAGGGGTGAAAAAATGCGTTTTTATTTCAAAAAAATTCCGCAAAATTTAACAAGAAACAATGTAGATCAAATTTTATGATGCAAAATCATAAATATGGACACAGATCTTTGGGAAATTGTCATGGCGCACGAGTAATATGGGACAAAGATAGTGAAAAACGAAGCGCTTTGTTGGGGTAAAAAAAGATTGGCACACCTAAAGAAACTCGACAGGAAGGCAACTTCAGAAACCATGTTTCAGACAAAAGTTTTAGCATTTTTTGAATTCAGCGAGCATTTTGTCGCATTTTATTGCAGTTCCAATGAGGCCCAATCAGGCCCAATCACAATTCAATGTTTACTCGGACGTAAATTCTCACTGAATTCAAAACATGTATTAAACCTGTTGAGTTTCCATTTCAATTTTCAATTTTGGGACTCACAGATTTCCAACAGAGCATTGAGCCTAAAATCTAATAGATCCATTCAATTCCCAGGGAAAGATGCTAGAACTTTTATCTTAAACATTTTTTCTGAAGTTTCCTTCCTGTCGAGTGTTTTAGGTGTGTTAATCGTTTTTCCAAGAAAGGGCTTCATTCTTGCCGTTCTTTCTCCAATATTACCCGCGCGCCATGAAATTTCGCAAAGATCTGTGTCATACCTATAATTTTGCATTATAAAAACCTTGATCTACATTGCTTCCTGTAAATTTTGGGGAACTTTTTCACCTTCTTTGTGCACTTACAATGAACATTGCGGATAACTGAAGGATTTTAAGGGAAAATGGGCACTGGAAATGGATTCAACATCAAAAAGTGTACCAGAAAATATCTTGATAATCCTTAAATTCAAATCAAAAGTCTAACAGGGGGCTGTTGCACGGAAAAAAAACGACTGAGAAGAAAAAATATATTTTCAATTGATGGATGCGACCTCTAAATATTAATATTTTTTTCTAAAATTAAGGGGCTTCATTTTTTCCATAGGATGCAGGGGTAGAACCAAAGAAAATTAAATTATATATATATATATATATATATATATATATATATATATATATATATATATATATATAATAAATATATAAATATATATATATATATATATTATATATATATATATATATATATGTAAATATATAAATATATATATATATATATATATATATATATATATATATATAAAATAAAGTTCGCAGCATATGAGAAAATTTTTTGTTATTAGAGTATCCGAATATCTTTTTCTGGTATATCCTAAAAATTTTGACATGTCACGTTGCGTTGGTACGGCGCAACATATAGTTATTTTCAATGGAGCCAGATGTGCCATAATACTTTCTCAAGTCATTCTTGTGTTCTGGCTGAATTTTTTCCCACCAACAAGCAATGTTTAACTACCGCACAAATTTATTTTCTTCCATCTTTTTGAAAAAATCAGAAGCATCATTTTAAACAGGCAAAATAGGTGACAGGAAATGTAGTAAGGTGAAAACTCTCATAGGAGAACAGCCTACAGCATGCTGAAAATTTATGAAAAATATTAAACGAGTCCATAGCAAACCTTTATTTCATAAGGACTGGGAAAAACTATTACAAGGAGCTTTTAATAGAAACCCGTTTAACATTTATAAAAGAAGAAACAACTAAGATTGTTATTCAATGAGAAGCCATCAAGATTAAAATGGAAAGCATTAAAAAAGCCATGTAAAAATATGATAACTAGAAAAGCAGGGCGGAAAATATAGGTGCAAAAATTGTTGAGAGATTTTACACTTAACTTGGGAAGACTGGTATATAAAATTATGTAATCAATGTTTAAAACGAAAATATTGTACCAACAGAATGGAAAATCAGAGAGATGATCTCCTTACATAAAAAAGGTAAGTAAATGTTCAAACTATAAGGGGATAACGGTTTTGTCGACCTTCAACCAACTATATGGAAGAATAATACAATAGTCCAGAAGCTGCAGAATAATTTGGTATTAAAGCAGGACGATTACTTATTTATGCTGAAGCAAATCACAGAAAAGAAAACTAGCACCGTCCTATAGTTACATCTACTATTTATCAACTTGACTAAGGCATGCGATAACATATCTATTTCAGGAAGCAGTGGAACGTGCAAACATAAACAACATTATATGATAATTATAGTAGTAAAAGAATTATACAAAGATACATTAATCAAGATAAAGATGCAACAACTAACAAAATGTTTTAAAAATAACAACAGGTCTGAGACTGGCTTTCACCTACAATGCTAACTACAAATATACGACGAATATGCTCTTAAAAACATGAAAGAAGAAATGAACAGGAATGGGGATACCAATAAATGATAAATCAATATATACTTTACATTTTTTTGCCGGTTAGGTCCTCATAGTTCAAAACAAAGAAAATCTAAAGTACATGACACTTAACAAAACTAAAATCTGTGTCTAGGAGAAAACTCAGTAAAACTAAATTTAGAAAACTCCAAAAAGGTACCATTGTTCAACAAATATAAATACCTAGGTGCGAAAAGAAAGAAGGATGGAAGACATAAACGACAAATTAGTCAAAAAAGCAATAAAAAGGCTAAACGGAATATGGTAGAGTAAAATTAGTAACAAAAAATGAAATACAAATGCTTATAACACAATTATAAAAATAATTACTCTGTATGAATGAAGTCTATAGAAGGAAACTGGTAGCATTAGAAATGAACGCGTTAAAAATATCATGCTGAATATCTAGAAGAGAAAGTATACCGAATGTGACAATAAAGGAAAATAACGAACATTAAAGAAGATATTATATAAAATATACAAAGAAAACAGCTGATATGGTACGACCACGTTACAACAATGCACACAAAATTACCGAGAACATAGATATAGATCCTCCTCCCAAAAAAAAAGAAAAGAGGAAGGTCAAGAACAATAGATAACAACACAAGGAAAGCTATCAGTGAAAGAAACATCCAAAAAGAGAATATATGTAGGTATGACAGGAAAAGATGAAGGAGAAGTCTACAAATCAGACAGCGTCGACACTCAGATGTATATATATGTATATATATATATATATATATTATATATATATATATATATATATATATATATATATATATATATATATAGCACGCTTTACACACAAGTATATTACAATAATAGGACCATATACACAAAGAAAAGGTATCACAAAAACTAGAATTATTAATCCCCTTTAGAATTTGTTTCAAGGTGTAATGGCAATTAATCCTAGACAGACCAGATCTAATAAACCAACAAGATAAGGTGGTAGTTTTAGGTTTAAAAGTTAATAAACCGAATACAAACTATGTATATTGGAATGATGTTAATGTGTTGGTTGATAGAATGCATTTATTAGTTATCATCATCTATGTTTGCAGGTCTCACCAGGACACTACAATGAAATTATTTCCATTATAGAAGAACTCAGAGAAGCCGATGTTATCATATAAAAACATGTTACAAATTAAGTAATACATTTATCACATGGTACGATAAATGCTCAGCATATCTCAAAGAAACCGGAAAACCAACGCAATCACAAAAAACTGAAGAATGGCTCTGAAGAAATAGCTAACCTAAAGTGAAATTTTTGCTGAACATATGGCGAGATGTACGGACAGACGATGACACAATGCCATCCAAAGTAAAGACTGTATGAAGGAAGACGTGGCAGAG
>CM032451.1:101251977-101444178 GCA_019049505.1 Pachyrhynchus sulphureomaculatus
ACAGCTCTCTTGTGAATAGAATCCAACAAATGCAGTGTATGTTTGGGAGCAGAGCCCCAAACATGGGAGCAGTATTCCATCGTTGGTCGACTTTGAGCTTTGTAAAGAATTAACAGTCGTTTTGGAGTCTATAGCTTTCTAGTTCGAAATAATATTCCCAGCTTTTGAGAAGCTCTCTTTGCTATGCTTGCAACATGTTCATGCCAAGACATATTTGCTCCCAGATTAACACCCAGCAAAGTGATGATGCTAGAGGAATGGCGTGCCCCGACATAACTATGTAGAGTTCAGGAACGTTAACTTTTTCAGCAACGTTAACTTTCCTAGAAAATACTGCCGCCTGCATTCAAAGTAAATGATGAGATAAGCGTACTGTCATCTGCAAAGCTGATCTTTTCCATCAGATCATTAATGTAAATGAGAAAGAGAGTAGGAGACAATATAGAGCCCTGAGGCACACCGGCGTTGATAATAAAGGTGTTAGAAAGAAACCCGTCGATTGCCACTCTTAAAGAGCACTCTTTGAGGAAACTGGAGAGCCATATACAAAACTTTTCAGACATATCAGAAGAGTGTAGCTTAGCCAATAATCCATCGTGCCAAACCGCTCGAGATTCTCCTTAGTGTTCAATTGCGTTGTTCCATACATGTGTTACAAGTTAGAAGATCTCCTATTGATCTATGTTTACGAAAGCCATCTTTATAGTCGCTAATAAAATTTTAGAAGATGCTGATTGATAGCCTTTTCCATAACTTTCCATATTGTCGAAGGCAATGCGAGTGGTTGGTAATTATTTGCCATGAAAATACTTATAGAGCTGATTCAAGTCGCCAATCGTTCTCGATGTTTCAAGGAATCAAGGTTGCTGGTGAGTTCTGGGTATCCAGTTAGGCAAACAGCTGTCTTCTGAATAGCATTCAACAAATGCAGTGTATTTTTGGGAGCAGAGCCCCAAACTGGAGAGTAGTATTCCATCATTAGTCGAATTTGAGCTTTGCACAGAATTAGCATTTGTTGTGGAGGGTAAATTTTCCTAGTTCGAAATAATATTTTCAGCTTTTAAGAAGCTCTCTTTGCTATGCACTTAACATGTTCATGTGAAGATGTATCGATAACTATCGATATTTTGATAATTATCTTCTTCTTTCTCATGGTGTCGTTTATCGAAGGTTGGCGACCATATCTCTAAATGCTTCACCATCTTTCATCACTTCCTTGTGCTTCTGAGCCAGGACTTCTTGTCTCTGCCGAGACTTTTCCTTCCCTCCACTTTTCCTTGCTTTATGTTTTCTGGCAACAAGTACTTGTCGCTGCGCAAGATGTTTTTCGTATCTTAATGGTTGTTAGGAGTTTTCTTTTGCCCCCAATACGACTCAGTACTTCATCGTTGGCGACTCTATGAGTCCAGGGTATCTTTAGTATGCTATGTATATATCAACAAGTTAAACGTATCGTTGGGTAGGTGTGATCGACTATCGATAGATAGAACCCTTTATCGCCCATCCTTATTATTCACTGTTATGTCATAATATGAAAATTTTCCCTTAAGTTAATCACGGAGCGAACTGTATGGTCGTTAGCATGTGAGTGACTATGTGTTTGAGTACTCACATATTATTAAATGTATCAACTTTTTGGTCATATTTAGTAATAATAATCTTATAAGGGAACTTGATAACTATCTCTGTATCTACATCAGGATGAATAGTTTTACTCACAGTGCATTAAGGAATTTTTGAAATAAGTCCCAACAAAATCTACCCGATAAAACAATTTTGTAATTATCTAAATTATCGAGAGCCATTTTAGAACAAAGTTATTTTTGTTCAGGTCCAAATTGTAGATAGGGTATCAGATGTGTGAATAAATTTTGAGGGCTTTTTCGGTTTTATTGATGATTGATTATTCAAAGTATCGTCCAGCCCTAGCCACTACTTTCTCCCATCTTTATGGCTACATATGAATTCTGTATTCAAACAACAACTAATCTTTTGTGCCTTTCCACGAATCAACCCATTTTTTAATATCCTCACAAGAATGGAAGCGCTGTTCCGACAGGCCGTGCGTCATCGATCGAAACAAGTAATAATTAGAAGGAACGATGTCTGATGAATATGGCGGGTGTGGTAGGACATCTATCCAAGTGCTTCTAGCGTGGCCGAGCGTTGTCAAGTGGAAAAATCACTGTGGCGTGTCTTTTGGTATACTGCGGTCATTTTTCCTTCAATGCTCAGCTCAGTTGCATCAACTGTTGTCGATAACGTTCTCCAGTAATAATTTCGTTGAGTTGGAGCAGCTCATAATACACTACATCCAGCTGATACCACCAGATACACAGCGTATGCTTGGAGCCATAATAATTCGACTTTGGCGAGGATGTTGATGGTTCGCCGAGCTTCACTCATGATTTTTTGCACTTTGGATTATCGTAGTGTATTCGTTTTTCATCACCAGTTATGATACGATGGAAAAAATCTTTCCGTTTGTGCCATTGAAGCAGTTGTTCACAGGCGAAAAATCGCCTTTGAATATTTCTCGGTTTCAATTCGTACCGTACCCAATTTCCTTGCTGATCATCCCCAGTGCATGTAAGCACGTAGAAATGGTTGCGCGCCCAACTTCCAATGATTCTGCAAGTTCTTTTTCCATTTGGCATGGGTCTTTATCCAGTTGCCTCCAGTTCTACATATTTAAACTTTTTCGATTTACCTGGACGTTCTTTGTCCTCCGTGTCGATTTTTTTGATCGATGTTGGTGGGGCCGGGCGCCCAATTGAATATGTTAGACTTGGAAATTCAATTGTCTGAGGTAATTTATAACATCAGTAATGAGTTCTACAGGATTTTTAATAATAGAATGTAAGTTAGAGGGAATGTTGTGTCTGCTTCTAGAGGGTTGTAGGTGACTTGCCTCGAAAATGTGAGCAACAGTGAGAGGAGATCCACATATGGAGCATGACGGTTCTTGTTCGTTGTTCAGAAGATGGCTGTGGGTGGCTTGTGTGCGGCCAGATGCAATACTCCTTATGATGACATTTTCTTTTCTTGTTGAGTTTGGTAAATGTAGAGGGAGAAGTGTATTTGATTTAAGGAGCCATAGTTTATTGTTGGGGTTTTCAAGGTCCCATTGTAATTGGAAAAGGGAATTGTAAATGGAACTTAAATGAGAATTAAAATAAGAGAAGTGATTGTTTTCCAAGTTTGGTGTGCCTCTCGCGATGGCAAGTTTAACGTAGTGATCTGCTCTGTCGTTTCCTCGATTGCCGATGTGGCTGGGCAACCAGAATAAGGAGATTAATCGATGCTTCAATTTAGCAGTGTAACTAAGATCGAGGATCTGTCTGATATAATTATAAGACAGGTTTCTATATTTGATGGAGGACAGTGTGCTGAGGGAGTCCGAGATAATGAGGATATTTTTGTATGTCGGAGTTGTTAGGGCAAATCTCATAGCCTCCTTAATTGCCAAGAGCTCCGATGTAAAGATGGATGCATAGTGTGGGAGTTTGAACATTCTGATGGTGGAGGTAGTAATGAAAGCAGCGCCCACTCCCTTTTCAGTTTTAGACCCATCGGGTGTAAATGAGAAAATGATCGGGGTATTTGGTAGCAATGTTATCTAAAAATAATTTGTTGAGATGGATGCAGGGATAGTCAGATTCGTTGTATGGTAACATTGCAAGATCTATTGGAGGAGTAGGAGAGAGCCAAGGAGGAAAAGTAGGTTGCAGGGGATATTTGTATTTTGGGTGATGTTGTATAGAGAGAGAACAGAAGATATTCTTTGAGGGATCGAGTTTTTGGGGGAACGCTTGATTAGGTATATGAACATTAAAAAGATTGAGGGAGTGCTTGGTGTAAGGCCTGTGTAGGGAGGTGGAATAAAATTTCATGAGGGACAGCTGACGCACTAGGTATAAGGGGGGAGGTCGCTAAACATTGAAGGCTGGGTATAGGAGTTGTTCGGAAGGTCGCCGTGGCGAGTCGAAGTGCTTGGTTTTGAATGGGTTCAAGAGATTTGAGGGTGTTTGGGCTAGCGGAATCGTAAATAAAGTCCTCGTAGGCAAGTTTGGAGAGAATAAGTGATTTGTAAATTTGGAGGAGGGAAGGGAAGTCTGCACCCCAGGTCATATTAGATAGAAGGCGTAGTAAATTAAGGTCTATGATTGTTCTAGTCTTTAATGTTTTAATGTGTGTTTTCCCGGTGAGTCTATTATCAAAAGTTAGACTCAGGATCTTTAGTGTTTCAGCCATTGGAATGGTTTTATTTGAGAGGTGTAGTGGATTTAGTCTAGGACATTGATTAAGCATGCAAAAATGGATAATCATGGATTTAGTGGGGGAGAAGGAGAAGCCGTTTTGATTGGCCCAAGTACTGAGAGAATCTAGGGCATGTTGGATATGGTTAGTGCAAACCTGGGAGGAAGAAGAAGAGGAGTAGAGGATTATGTCACCTGCGAATATTTTGATTTTAATATTGGGACTTATATGGTTGGATAAAGATGCAATAGCGATATTGAACAGGGAGGGACTAAGCACTGATCCCTGAGGAACACCGACGGAGGTAGTGTATGGAGAGGAGAGGGTACCATTCGCTTTAACTCGCAGAGATCTAGATTGAAGGAAATTTAGAATGAATTTGGGTAGCGGTCCTTTGAGTCCAAGTGTTTGAAGTTGCGTCAGTATGATGGTTTTGTACGTCTTGTCGAAGGCTGAGGAGAGATCTAAGGAAGCTAATACAAGATGTTGTTGATTTCGAGAGTCCAGGTCAGTGTTTGAAGGACCATACGTTCTTTTTTTTTTGTGTGTCGAAATCACCATTTTTAAAGCGGCGGCACCAGTACTCACATGTTTTTATCTATGGAATATAATCACCATAGGTATCCAACAGCAATTGATGACTTTCAGCAGTGCTTTTCTCCGAATTAAACAAGAAAAGTAACGCTTCTCGAAAATAGCCTTTTGTTGGTACGTACAGTTGGTGCAAAAGTTTTAGGCCAAAAAATATTTTTGTGAATAATCGAGTTATTCAGGGAGAAGAGAAAAATACCAAAAACATCGTCATAAACTACTTTAATTATACTAACAACTTATATATCTCAAAAATCTTCTACTATAAATAATAGTGATTTATAACAAAAATAACACTTCAAATTTCACAATAAAAAGGTATATAACATAGCAAAAATCACTATAACTTAGAAAAAAGTGGCAGTAAAAGATACATTCTTATCAATACTTTAATAGCCATACCCTTCGAAACTAATACGGCGCACATCGTCAAAGCATTCGATTAATTTAAGAATTTTGTCTCTGGTGATATTGGCCCACTCTTCTTGAATTTTTTTCCTTTATTGGAACAATTCTGAGGTCCCACTTTCATTTTCAACTCTTCCCACAAATGTTCTATAGGATTCAAGTCCGAGGATTGACTTGGCTATTCTAAAACTCGAAGATTTTTCTTTCTGAAAAATTCTTGCAAAAGCTTGGATCGAGGTTTCGGGTCATTATCTTGTTGAAAAATCCATCTTCGTGGCATATTTCGACGCTCATAAGAAAGCATGTGTTCTGATAGAATATCTCTGTACGTAACAGCATCCATAGTACCTTCAGTATTAACTATTGGACCCAGGCCTTGCCACGAAAATGCCCCTCAAAGCATAATACTACCACTACCATACTTAACAGTCGATATTCAGTACTGAGAATTATGTCTTTTTTTTTATGGGTCTAGCACACGTGCTACAGGGAAGTCCCTAAAGCGCTACAGGAGCGACACGTGCGCGATGAAAGCGATTCACGTTGTTCTTGAATCGCTGTAAATTATACTCGGTGGGAAACGCAGTCCTAGGCAAATTATTCCAAAGGGATGATGTTCTCCATATAGAAGACTGCTTGAAAAGCGTTGTACGAGGAGTAACAGAGTAACAAGCTGAACCTCATACAGATGTGAAGTATTAGAGGGACGTGTACTTCTAACATGCACCGCTCTGGGAGGAATTAAGCGGGCCACATCCTTCGAACACTTTCCATGAAAATACTTGTAGCATAGGCTCAAGTCGCCAACCGTTCTTTGATGTTCCAGCGAATCAAGGCCGCCGGTCAGTTCCGGGTCTCCAATCAGACGAACAGCTCTTCTCTGAATAGAATCCAACAAATGCAGTGTATGTTTGGGAGCGGACCTCCAAATATGGGAGCAGTATTCCATAGTTGGTCGAATTTGAGCTTTGTAAAGAATTAACAGTTGTTGTGGAGTGTAAAGCTTTATAGTTCGAAATAATATTCCCAACTTTTGAGAAGCTCTCCTTGCTATGCCTGCAACATGTTCATGCCAGGACATATTTGCTCCCAAATTAACGCCCAACAAACTGAGTGACGATGTTAGAGGAATGGAGTGCCCCGACATAACTATGTCGGGTTCAGCAACGTTAATTTTTTTAGAAAAAACTGCCACCTGGGTTTTTGTAGCGTTAAATTCCACTGGTCACTCCAAGATAGAATTTCTTCCAGGTCTTTGTTAAGTTGAATGACTTCCTGCTGTCTGCGGACATTCGTCTGAGTAGCCGATGTCCGAGCGTTCAAAGTAAATAAAGAGATAAGTGTACTGTCAAGCTGCAAAGCTGCAGATTGGATTCTCTGTCTTTTTCAGCAGATCGTTAATATAAATGAGAAAGAGATTAGGAGACAGTATGGAGCCTTGATAGTGAAGGCGTTAGAAAGAAGTCTGTCGACTGCCACTCGTAAAGAACGCTCTCTGAGAAAATATGAGAGCCACAAACAGAACTTTTCAGACATATCATAAGAACGTAGCTTAGCCAACAGCCCATCGTGCCAAACCCGGTCGAATGCCTTGGATATGTCAAGAGCAACCGCTCGAGATTCTCCAAAGTGTTCAATTGCGTTGTTCCAAATATGTGTTACATAAGTCAGAAGATCTCCTGTTGATCTATTTTTACGAAAATCTAGTACCTTTTGGTCGTCGAACATATCTTCTTCTGTCATTTCCAAATAAATTAACTTTAGTTTCGTCCAAAAACAGCACTTTTTCCAGCCTTCAACTGTCCAATTTTGGTGTATTTTTGCAAATTCTAATAATCTGCAACTGCTTTTCTTTTAATTACTTTGTCGACACGAATAGTTTATTTTCTTGGTCTTCCAGAACATGGTTTATCATTCAAAGTACTTGTAGTTTCCCATTTTTTAATTATATTGTTAACCGTTGTTTTTCCTATGGATAAAAATTCAGCTATTTCACATGAAACTTTTCCTTTACCGTACAACCTTATAACAGTTTTTCCGAATGTCTAATGACGTACGTTTCGGCATCCTCCCTCAATGATACTGATACACAATTATGAAGTGAACTAAATTCTTTATGTTTACCTGGATTCACGATCAGAAATGTAAACATAACTGAATAAATTGCAGTTTCTTAGAAGTTGGCCCGATACTTATGAATAACCAAAAAATGTTATTTTCGTTAGGAATGATTGTTATTTATAGTAGAAGATTTTTTAGTTGTATATGTACAATTCAAGTAGTTTATGATGGTGTATGTGGTTTTTTTCTTTTCTTCTTTTATAACCCAATTAATCACAAAAACCAATTAGCCCAAAACTTTTGCATGCAAGTGTAATTCGACATATTCAATGCTCAAAAAAATATGTTGTTTACACTTCGGCAAAATAACATATACTAAAAATTAAAACCTAATGATAATGCTTCACCATGAATATACCAACAGTATGCACCCATGCCATATAATACAAGTTACGCCCTCTCTTAGAAATTCCTCAAAATTAATTCACGCTCCTTGTAATACTACAAAAAAATATAAATTTCATTAATTAAAAAAATATTTTACTATATGAGCAATTCGGATTTAGAGCAAATCACGGCACAATAAATCAAGAATAGGAATGTTAAACGTCTCCATCCATCCCAAAATATATATCTTACAAAATAGACAGTCCGTAGTTTCTATCGATAATTTAAATTCAAATAACAAAATAAGAAAATAGGTGGCTAAAATTTAACGAATCAAAATGTCTATACTTATTTGTGGACCATACAGGACCTGCATCAAAGTAAAAACGTATAGTTGCAAGGAAACTACAATAAAATATTCGAGGTCTGAATGAGAAATTGCAAAACTAAGTTGAATCCGAATGTAACAAAATCCATATACTTCCGTAAAGCACTTCACCATCTACTTTTAGCAAAAGTCAATCTAACCAATCAAGAAACTTATTAGCACTCGGAAATACCTATAATTTGGTTTCGATAAGCTTTTAAAGTGGAAAAATTATTATACAAACAAATTAATCTCCAAAGCAAATTCTCAAATTCATGCTATCTATTTTTCATTAAATTCTCAGAATACAGCTCATCATAAACCTAAAATAAACCTATTTAAAACTTTCATAAGGTCGATCCTACTGTGCCCTATAAGTAGAAAGGATTCTAAATGATTAGAAATAATGACGTAAAATTTTCAAGATTTTTGGAAATTTTTGAGTACAGCTCGGAAATCGATTTTCCTACTTTGAAAAGGTTCCAACATAATGTAAACGGGTTTTCTCAGCCTAATTTTAACCGCAAGGCTCACTATTTCTTAAATATTTCGACTCACTCTTTCTTAAATATCTCAGCTTCTGTTCATTGTTATGCGATAGAAAAAAAATCATTTTACTCGTCATAAAATTGCCTAAAAACTGCTTAGATTTCATTAAATAAGTACAACACCTCAAAAAGTATTTACCATGGCAAATTGAAAATTGTTTTTTACGGGTAACTTCTGTTCAATGCGATATTGCGGTTTCAAATTATAGGAAAATATAGCTTTTACGAGGCTGGTTTGAAAAGTCCGTGCAAAAATAAAAACTACTTATGTGTTTGGGGTAAACCTTTTTTATTTTTCGACATAGTCTCCTTTTAGGCTTATACACTTCGTCCAACGATGTTCTAGTTTGTTGATCCCTTCCGAATAATAGGATTTGTCCAAGTCTGCAAAATATCCATTAGTGTCTGCAATCACCTCCTTGTTTGAATAAAATCTTTGTCCTGCCAGCCATTTCTTCAAAATGGGGAACAAATAGTAGTCCGAGGGAGCCAAGTCTGGAGAATAGGGGGGATGTGAAACGATTGGAATCCTATTTCCATTAATTTTGCTACCACAACTGCTGAGGTGTGTGCTGGTGCGTTGTCGTGATGGAAAAGGACTTTCTTGTGGGCCAATCGCGGGCGTTTTTCTTGCAGCTCGGTTTTCAAACGGTTCAATAACGATGAATAATATTCACCTGTAATAGTTTTACCCTTTTCCAGATAGTCGATGAGGATTATCCCTTGCGAATCCCAAAAGACAGTCGCCATAACCTTTCCGGCCGAAGGAACGGTCTTCGCCTTTTTTGGTGCAGATTCCCCCTTGGTAACCCATTGTTTAGATTGTTGTTTGGTCTCAGGAGTATAGTAATGTATCCATGTTTCATCCACAGTGACGAAACGACGCTTAAAGTCCTCCGGATTCTTCTAGAACAGCTGCAAACCATCCTTGTAACACTTCACACGATTCCGTTTTTGGTCAAGCGTGAGCAATCGCTGCACCCATCTTGCGGATAGCTTTCTCATGTCCAAATGTTTATGCAAAATATTATGTACCCGTTCAGTCGAGATGCCCACAGCACTAACAATTTCACGCACCTTAACTCTTCTGTCATCCATCACCATATCATGAATTTGATCAATAATTTCTGGAGTCGTAACCTCCACAGGCCGCCCAGAACGTTCAGCGTCACTTGTGCCCATATGGCCAGTCCGAAAATTTTGAAACCACTTATAAACTGTTCTAATCGAAGGTGCAGAGTCACCATAATGTTTATCAAGCTTCTCTTTAGTCTCCTGAGGCGTTTTGCCTTTCATAAAGTAATGTTTAATCACCACACCAAATTCTTTTTCGTCCATTTCTTGAAAATCATTCGACTTCCTTGATTCACACGAATGCCAAACACAAAGAAATAGACCAATATGGCTGAAACTTTGTGTGCGTTCATTCAAGAGATGCTACTAACTAAACATGACCTCGATACGCGCCGGTGGTGCCATCTCTCGGACTTTGCACGGACTTTTCATTAACAAAAGAGTGTACCAAATTTTAATAAAAAATATTAAGCGAATTGGTCAAAATTCGCAATCTAGTCCAAATCTTATTATGGATTTGTCTTGTTGGCAGAAAGTCGTAGGAAGATTTTTTTAAAAAATATATTCAAATTTTATGCCATTCAATATAGTTAGAAGGAAAAATAAAAAATACACAAAAAAAAAATTTTGTTACGAAAAATTCAATTTCTTTCGCTCTTGCTCTAGAGAAGGTCTGGCTCATTCTCTTTATTCTGTTCAATACTTTATCTTAAGTATAACATAAAAAAAATGATTTTAAAACAAGTACTACCTATTTTACAATAACAGTATGATTTAGATAACAGAAACGTATTAATTATTATTTTTTTGCCTTTGCGACCGCAACGCGTTTGCAAGCCAACAAAACCGGATATAGTACTTCTCGATAAAACAGCACAGAAAATTTATGTAATTGAGTTTTCAGCACCTGCATAAACAAATATAGCAATTAAAGAGATGGAAAAACGTTCTTAGTACAAAGATTTAAACTATGAACTTCGCACTTTGTTCCTTCGACATTCGATAGCAATGGTGGTCCTAGTCATCGGATGTTTGGGAGGAAATAAGAACACATTCTAAAGAACCTTAAGTGCCTCGGCTGATTCCCGTAACTTAACGAAATCTGGCTGATAGAAGAAAGAAAATATACATAAATGATAATGACTTACACAATATCAAAAGACAAATTGGCTACCTAATCCAACAAAGACAGCACTTAGATCGGGAGGATGAAGCCACAGGCAAACAAAGCACTAAGACGCGTGCAGAAATAGAACTGGACCAACAATCCAAGAAAGGGCACCAGATATAATCTATAAATTCTATAGCCTAATGCTGAAATAATAGTAATATGATATAGCAGTTTAAAAATAAAACAACAATGTAAAAAAAAAGAATATTTGGATTTTAAGGCATTACCTGCTTATACCTAAACATAAGATAAGGTAATTTGAAAATTACCGCATAGAGCCTCGATGCTATGCAAATAAGTTGCAATGCTAATAACTTTCGTATACAGTATACAGATGACACTTGTATCGTAAGCATCAAACTTTTCATCTTTTTCCATTATCTAAATCATAAATTTATTGTAAAATAGATAATATGAGTGTTCCGTACGGAAGACTTATAAGATAACTTCGGTGTCCGTCTGTCTGTCTGTATGTCACACCCTATTTTCTCCGAAACTATTGACATTGAAAATTGAAGTTTGGCACTAATATAGGAATTGATGGCCTCATCAGAGTCATGTAGTTTTGAAAGTTAAATTTTGACTTAAGGGGTTAGTTTTGGGGGTGAAATCGGAAGTGAAAAATTTTTTTTTACCAGATCATCGAGTGGGGTGTCCAATGAAAGCTTGTAAAAAGACGAGTTCAAAAATATATTTAATGTAATACTTGCGCATAATTCTCTTTGTATTATTTTTAAAAAGGTGCGAAAAATCGCTGTCCTCGAATCGCTGAACCTTATCTCGAAAAGTACTGATCAAAAAATTTTGGAAAAAATTCTGGAATACTCTCTACAGGGTGTAGATAGAACGAAAATTATCACGAATGTATTACCTTTAATAAATTATCTGGTATATAAAAAACAATAAAAATTTCAAGGTTGTTGAAAACTCATTTGGGATATGTTTTGTGAAGTCACTGATTATACAATACTTCGGTAATGAAAATTTTTATTTTAAAAGCATTCAATGTACGGAACACTAAATGTGCAAGTCCAACTTGCGCTTGACTGTTTTTTTTATTTGTTTTAAAATTACTTTTTCATGTTATATTTCAGACTAGCCGTGCCCGCGGCTCCGCTCGCGTGGTCTTGATTTACTACTATCGTCACTGCTTATTCCTTATGTCACCTAACGTAATAAAATATCTGCCATTATTTCCCCTTATCTTCCATTATTTTTCCTTATCTCCCATTATCCCTACATAATTTCCATTATCTAGGCTCATCTCCCATTATTTCTCCTTATCTCCCATTATTTCTCCTTATCTCCCACTATTTCTCCTTATCTCCCATTATCTCACCTTATCTCCCATTATCTAGGCTTATCTCGACTTATCTCGCAATATTTCTCCTTATCTCCCATTATTTCTCCTTATCTCCCATTATCTCACCCTAACTCCCAGTATCTAGACTTATCTCTGCTTATCTCCCATTAATTCTCCTTTTCTCCCATTATTTATACTTATCTTCCATTATCTCACCTTATCTTCTATTATCTAGGTTTATGTCGAATTATATCGAATTATATAGAACATATGTATAAATTTATAAAAACACGTAAATCGGATAAGTGGTTCTCAAGTGATAACCGCACTAATGGACAAACAGACAGACAGACAGAGAGACGTTACATTTTATGTATATTATATTCTTTGCAACATGATATTGTTTACAAAGTGAACAAAAAAGTTCTTAATGATTGTAATTTTATTCTAATATCGAGCTTTCGATGCCCAATCGTACATCATCTTCAGGACTGAATATTTACAATTGGCTCTCTGTCGAACGAGAATTCGATATATATTAGTTGAGGGAAAGGAAGTGTTGACATATGATTTGAAACAATAATTAATGCCGAACTTGTACATATAAATTCACACAATCAAACAAGGGTTTGTTTATTTAATTGTTAAAATAAAGTTATCTTCAAAATGGCTGAAGCATGTGTCCGTAAGGTTTAGATTTTAATAATTTCCAAGTATGATTCTATGAACAATTAAATAAACAAACCTGTGTTTGATTGTGTGAATTTATATGTATAAGAATAAGTTTTGCATTAATTATTGTGTCATATGTCAACACTTCCTTTTACATGACCTTCCATATGTATACATATATATATATATATATATATATATATATATATATATATAATTGGTTTAGGAAGTGTATTGCAAGAGAACGCGCTAACGGTAACCTTTTTTCCGACTTGATTCACTATTATCGTCACTGCTTATTCTTTATGTTACCTAACGCAATAAAATATATCCTCTAACTTGGCCAGAAAACATATGTATGTTTTAAAAAAAAGCACGTAACGCACTAACGGATAGACAGATAGATAGACAGACAGAGAGACGTTGCATTTTATATATATTATAGATAGATAACCTGGCCAGAGAACATATGTATGTTTTAAAAAAAAAGTACGTAAATCGGACAAGTGGTTCTCCAGTGGTAAGCGTACCAACGGACAGACAGATAAACAGACAGACAGAGATACGTTGCATTTTATATCTGTTTCAGATGTAATAAAATATAACCTGGTCAGAGAACATATGTATGAATTTAAAAATTCACGTAAATCGGATAAGTGGTTATCGAGGGATAAGCGCACTAACAGACAAACAGACAGAGAGACGTTGTATTTTATATATATTATAGATATAGATTACTATTATTATTATATAACCTGGCCGAAGAATATATATATGAATTTAAAAAAGACACGTAAATCGGATAAGTGGTTCTCGCGTGATAAACGCAATAATGGACAGACAGACAGACAGAGAGACATTGCATTTTATATATATTATAGATTATAGATATTCTCTGCAACATAATATGTCTCCATATTTAATGGTTTAGGCTGTGTGCGAGCGGCAAACTTTTTTCTGACTTCATTCACTATTATCATCACTGCTCATTCCTTATGCTACCTATCGTAATAAAATATAGCCTATAACCTGGCCAGAGAACATATGTATGTTTCAAAAAAAAAAGTACGTAAATCGGATAAGTGGTTCTCCAGTGATAAGCGCACTAACGGACAGACAGACAGAGAGACGTTGCATTTTATATATATTATAGATAAAATATTGAATAGAAATATAAAAAATGAACCAGACCTTTTCTAGAGCAAAAGCGACAACCTAACCATCTTGAAGAGCACAAAATTTTGCGTGTTTTAATATGCGACATAATAAGATTTGGACTAATATACGAATTTAGACCAATCCTCTTAATATCTCTTAATCAAATTTGGCACATTTTTTTGTGAATATGAAAGCTAATTGGACGGAAAGTACCCATAAAAAAACATTTTTCAATTTGCCGTAGTAAATATTTTTTTTAGATTATGTACTAAATATGTTTTAATGCCGTGTACGCAGTTTTTTAGGCAATTTTATGACGAGTAAAATTAATTTTTTTCTGTTGCATAAAAATGAACAAAAGCTGAGATATTTAAGAAATAGCGACCCGAATGCATTAAAATGTCAAAAATGCACTTAAATAGAGAAAAAGTGGCCTGGCGGTCAAAATTAGGCTGAGAAAACTCGTTTACATTATGTTGGTACTGTTTCAAAGTAGTTAAATCGATTTCCAAGCTGTACCCAAAAATTTCCAAAAATCATGAAAATTTTACGGCATTTGCCTCCACTAAAATAGTCCAAAATCAAGTACTAAACATTATCCTTGACTCTCGAAAATTTACTGTTGCTAGAATCATCCATCGTGATTTAAATATAGAGACAATTTTCGAATATCTAAACAAAATCATTCATGAATATTTAGAAAAGACCGTCCTCAAGTTTAAAAGTTCTTTCAGGCACACCACTTCGAAGCACCATTGAGTGGCGCCATACTCTGGCTACAATCTTCCGATATTCATTTAATTTCACAAAAGCTACTCTGTAGCGTCACTTATGAATATTATCGTTCTAAAACCATTTAGTCCAGTATATAGGAATTTTAAAGCTCATTCATAGTTGAAGCCTGAATTTTTGATCAAAAATTAGTTTTAATACGTAGATCAAGTATCAATAGTGAAAAATTGGAAATTGAATGGAAGGGGTTATAAAAAAAAATGAAAACCACATTTTCGCAAATTTCTCGGAAAATGTAAAAACTACAAAAAAATATTTCAAACAAAATCGATAGATAATGCAATTATCTACAAAATCACTTTTCACGTATTTGCGATATAAAACGAGATATTTGCAATTGAAAATTGTTATTTGACGCACTGCTAGCTAGAAAATAGCCGAATGTGAAAAAATCATAAAAAATAAAAAAATCATTATTTTTGAACATTTTTTTTTAACCGTATCTGTTTAACGTAACTAATTTTTTCAGAGAATTTTTTTTTTCTCACTTTTTAATAAATTATAAACAATTCTATTTTTTGAATTTAATATTAAATTGGTAAAATTGAAAAAAAAAAATGTCGTCTTTTACATTCTTTGAAGTTTTATTTATATACTAGCCGTGTCCGCGGCTCCGCTCGCGTGGACTTGATTCCCTATTATCGTCACTGCTTATTCCTTATGCTACCTAACGTAATAAAATATATTCTAAAACCTGGCCAGAGAACATATGTATTTTATAGAAAAAACGTGCAAATTGTATAAGTGGTTCTTGAGTGCTAAGCGCACTAACGGACAGACAGACAGAGAGACGTTACGTTTTATATATTATAGATTTTTTTATAATAAAAATTGCTTTAGAATTTAAAAAAAAAACGCATAAATCGAATAAGTGGTTCTCGAATGATAAGCACACTAAAGGACAGACAGAGAGACGTTGCGTTTTATGTATATTATATAGATCATTATTATTATTATATAATCTGACCAGAGAACATATGTATGAATTAAAAAAAAAACACATAAATCGGATAAGTGGTTCTCGAGTGATAAGCGCAATAATGGACAAATAGACAGACAGACAGAGAGACGTTGCATTATATATATATATATATATATATATATATATATATATATATATATATATATATATATATATATATATATACTCGTAAGTACTCCGTGATGTCCTTTACTAAAAAATTAAGTTCTTAGCTGTATGATTATTGTGGTGACGGCTCTAAGTTAGTTAAAGTAGAACATACTCCTGATTTAGATATTCTTTTGCCTCTAAACTCAGTTTTAGTACTCAAATAGACAGAATAACAGGGGAAGCAACACTAATGTTGGGATTTATCTTGAAAAATTGTAAGTCCCTTGGGAATACAATTGTACTTAAAATCTCGTTTACATCCTTGGTGAGAAGCAAATTGGAATATGGTTCCCTAATGTGATCGCCAATTGGCAGCAAATATACATTAGCGTTGGAGCAAGTGCAAACAAGAAAATGTAAAATATCTTTCTATAAAGGAGGATGGAGTATACCCACAGAGAGAGATAGACAAGGCAATATTATTGCAGGGGTTTACATTTGACAGCCTTCAGAAACGCAGAGAATTTCATTCAATAATGTTTCCGTTTAAAATCGGTAATGGTAGGGTTGTTTGTCCTTTTTTGTTGGAGGTACTCAAGTTTGTTGTACCTAGAGGTCCTGATAGATCAAGGAACAATTTCTATCTGCCGATAGCTACTACTAGTGTGGTTGTAGGATCACCAATGTACAAAATAGGTTCAGTTTATAACCGAATGGCATATTAACGTGGTTTTGGTATTCCCTTTAAACCATTCGTTCGTGGCCCCGCAGATTCATTATAGTTTTATGAACTTATACTGTATTGTTTCGGACACCACAGCCATATGCACGTGTGTTTGTTGTGCTGTTTTTGAACTACATTGTTAAGTACAGACGTATTGACTAATTTGGGTTACGCTTAATCATCACACGAAATTCTTTTTCGTCCATTTCTTGAAAATCACTCGACTTCCTTGATTCACACGAATGCCAAACACAAAGAAATAGACCAATATGGCTGAAACTTGGTATGCGTTCATTCAAGAGATGCTACTAACTAAACATGACCTCGATACGCGCCGGTGGTGCATCTCTCGGACTTTGCACGGACTTTTCAAACCAGCCTCGTATATATATATATATATATATATATATATATATATATATATATATATATATATATATATATATATATATATATATATATATATATATATATATATATATATATATATATATATATATATATATATATATATATATATATATATATATATATATATATATATATATATATATATGTATATATATATATATATATATATATATATATATATATATATATATATATATATATGTATATATATATATATATATATATATATATATATATATATATATATATATATATATATATATACATACTAGAGAAGATTATAGATAACCTGGCCAGAGAACAAATGTATGAATTAAAAAAAAACATGTAATTCGGATAAGTGATTCTCAAGTCATAAGCGCATTAACGGACAGACAGACAAACAGAGAGACGTTGCATATATTATTTCTTAGCTACATGATATTGTTCCATATTTAATGGTTTAGGCAGTATATTACAGGAGAACGCGCTGGCGGAAAAACTTTTTTCTGACTTGATTCACTATTATCGACACTGCTTATTCCTTATATTACCTAACGTAATAAAATATATTCTATAACCTGGTCAGAGAACATATGTATGTTTTATAAAAAAGCACGTAAATCGGATAAGTGGTTCTCGAGTGATCAGCGCACTAACGGACAGTCGGACAGACAGAGAGACGTTACATTTTATTTATATTATAGATAACCTGGTCAGAGAACAAATGTATGAATTAAAAAAAAACATGCAAGTCGGATAAGTGGTTCTCAAGTCATAAGCGCATTAACGGACAGACCGACAAACAGAGAGACGTTGCATATATTATTTCTTTGCTACAAGATATTGTTCCATATATAATTGTTTAGGCAGTATATTGCAGGAGAACGCGCTAGCGGCAAACTTTTTTCTGACTTGATTCACTATTATCGACACTGCTTATTCCTTATGTTACCTAACGTAATAAAATATATCCTATAACCTGGCCAGAGAACATATGTATGTTTAAAAAAAAGCACGTAAATCAGATAAGTGGTTCTCGAGTGATCAGCGCACTAACGGACAGACAGAGAGACATTGCATTTTATTTATATTATAGATAGAATATTATAGATAACCTGGTCAGAGAACAAATGTATGAATTAAAAAAAAAAACACGTAAATCGAATAAGTGGTTCTCGAGTGATAAGCGCACTAACGAACAGACAGACAGAGAGACGTTGCATTTATATATAATATAGATATTCTTTGCTACATGATATTGTTCCATATTTAATGGTTTGAGCAGTGTATTGCGAGGAGAAGGCGCTAGCAGCAAACTTTTTTCCAACTTGATTCACTATTATCGTCACTGCTTATTCCTTATGTTACCGAACGTAATAAAATATAACCTATAACCTGGCCAGAGAACATATGTATATTTAAAAAAAAGCACGTAAATCGGATAAGTGGTTCTCCAGTGATAAGTGCACTAACGGACAGACAGACAGAGAGATTGCATTTTATATATATTATAAACATCTATATAAAACATTTTTTTTTTTTTCAATTTAAACAATCAAAAATTAAATTCAAAAAATATAATGGTTTATAACTTTTCTAAAGGTTAATAAAAAAAAACCCGGAAATATTAGTCACATTACACGATTAAAAAAAAGTTCAAAAATAATGATTTTTTCTATTAAAGTGGTTTTTGGGGTAGTTTTTATTTCTTTTACAACCCCTTCCATTCAATTTCCAATTTTTGACTATTGATACTTGATCTACGTATTAAAACTAATCTTTAATCAAAAATTCAGGCTTCAACTACGAATGAGCATTTAAAATTCTTATTTACTGGACTAGTTAGTGTGCTTCCATACAAAATACTGTTTCGCGCCTCCAAGCGGCTACACGGTATCCCATCTGAAAGTATTCAGCCAGAAGCAACGGTTTTAAATGGAACGATAATTCTCAGCGATAGTTATTTCAGATTGTTCAATTTTTAGTGTTCCGTACGGAACACTTATAAGATCACTTCGGTGTCTGTCCGTCTGTCTGTCCGTCTGTCACACCCGATTTTCTCCGAAACTATTTGTCATAGAAAGTTGAAATTTGGTAATAATATAGGAATTGATGGCCTCATCAGAGCCATGTAGTTTTGAAAGTTAAATTTTGACTTAAGGGGTTAGTTTTGGGGGGTGAAATCGGAAGTGAAAAAAAAAATTTTTTACTAGGTAATCGAGTGTGGTGTCAAATGAAAGCTTGTGAAAACACGAGTAAAAAATATATGTATAATGTAATACTTGCGCGCACTTTTCTTTGTATTATTTTGAAAAAATCGCGTCCACCCGCCTTATCTCGAAAAGTACTTATCAAAAAATTTTGAAAACATTCTGGAATATTCTCCACGGGGTGTAGATTGAACGAAAATGATCACGAGTGCATTACCTTTAATAATTTATCTGGTATATAAAAAAAAACAAAAATTTCAAGGTCATCAGATTTCAGTAAAGATTGGAAACAAACTTTGTTGAAAACTCATTTGGTGTGTGTTTTGTGAAGTCACTGATCATTTTATACTTCTGTAACAAAATTTTTTATTTGAAAAGCAATCAACGTACGGAACACTAATTGCCCAAGTTCAACTTGCACTTGACCGGTTATTTATTCAACTATATTTTTATATTATGTTGTGTAAAAATGCTAAAAATTATTCGGAATTTTAATTTACTTCAGTCCGAATACAATATTGTACGTCAATCGGGAATTCAACAAGCAATAGAAAAGCTACGTCGTGTTGTAGGCTATATTAGTATTAATTATAGTCACATATTATAAGTTGAGACAAACTATATATATAATTTGCTAGTTGTGAAGAAAGAAATTTTCCAAGTCTCGATCTTAATTAAGACAGTTGCCAAGAAAACTATTATCATTTATATGTTTTTTATATTATTGAAATAAAGAAAATATGTTAAGAGTAAAAACCGCCTTTTTAATCTTATTTTAAAGTATTTAAGAATTTTATTTTTTTCAATTAGCATTTCTTTATGCATTGATATGGGAGTCCTAGCTCGGCTTTATAATTCCTACGCTAGGCAATGGCGTGAGTTCGATTCTCTGTAGGTCAGTGTACTTATTTGTTTAAGTATATTTGCCTAGGCTACATACTACGCTATGCAGTCGCACAGCAGACGTCAATAAAATTACAAAGCCAACATTGTTGTGAAGCTGGGTGTCCCAAGAGAGCTGGAGGATGAATTGTTGAAGTCAGACTTCTGGCCAAGCGGAGTCAGAGTGAACCATTTTCAGAATCTGAAAAACCGTCAAACACACAAGAACCTAGCCCCCAAAGAGAGTGTTCGTTCAACGGATATCCAGAAAACTCAAACATAAAAATTTTACCTGCTAATGTTCAGTGTCTAAGAAATAAAATTTTAGAATATGAAGTCATTCTCAAGGAGGGTGAATATGATTGTTTTTGTGTTAATGAGCACTCGCTCAGCCCTGATGAGCTCTCGTTTGCTCCTCTTTGTGGCTACGAGGTTGCGGCAGGCTATTGCAGGTCTATGAAAATACATGGAGGAGCAATATATTTAAGGCAGGGGCTAGACTTCCGAGATATGGAATTATCTAAATTCTCGGAGGAAATAGTGTGTGAGGCGGCAGGTATTTTTTGAAATGAGCTAAACACTCAAAAAAATAAAATATATAGATCACCTAGAGGTGATTTTAATCGTTTTGTAGTAATTTTATCACAAATATATGAGTCGTTGAATCTTCGCAATAACATTCTTTTTACGAGGGATTTTAATGTTTCTTTTTTTGAGAATGATGCGAGGGCGGAACACCTAAATAATATTATGTCAAAACATGGCCTTCACCAAACTGTGGGGTTTTGTACAAGACAGAATTCCTGTCTTGTACAAATCTTTATACAAATATTTCCTGTGAAAATTTAAAAATCTCACCTTTCAACCTCACTGGTCTATCTGATCACTCCGGCTTGTTGATGGAATACCATATGTCATCCCCGAATCACATTCGGGGTGGCACAAGAGTGAACTACAGACCCATCACCCAAGAAGGTCTATTTTGTTTGTACAACAGAATTGAACTGGTTGACTGGAGCTTCATTACGAATACTGTGGGTGCTGAAGGTGAGAAGTTTCAGATGTTTATTGACATTCTCGCTGATTCAATTGAGGAGTATTTTCCTCTCAGGTCGAGGAAACTTGAGGATTATATCCTGTTCACACTGAATCCAAATGTAGAAGTGAGACCAGGCCAATCTTCGACGTCGTTCGTGATAATACCAGATAAAGGTAACCAAATTGGGCGTAAAAGGTTCTTGTGTAATTGCCTGTGTACGGCTGTTAGACGTTTGACATTTTTTTGCCCTTCAGTTCATTTAATTTATTAATCTGTCCACGAAAATTACGTTTTTCCATCTATTTATAAACTGGGAAACACGAGGAAAACTATTAGCTAACTCCCTACATTTTGTCAGGAAGAACTATATAAATATTTGGCGAAAACCAAGATTTTATTCATATAAACAAAACAAGGTAAAATTAATTTTCATTAATTAAAAATATAATGTTTTAAAACGAAATATAAAATAAGTTATTTCAGTTTATACCTTTTTTGCAGGACTAAAATCAATTTAATATTTAATTTAATTCCTTACTTAAAGCACTAAAATCAATTTAATATTTAATTTAATTAAAGGATAATTTATAGCAATGGGAAAAATACATGCTTAGCTCAAAGACGATGAGCAAGGAGATGGATTTTCTCTAGGGCCAATTTTGCCCATAACAGGATATTTTTAGAAATCATAAGGCATCATAAGACTTCAAACGTTAAATTCATTATTTTAGTTCTTTATTTCTCATACAACAATCAGTGTAGCAAATACTCAAACACGATTAATGGAAATATTGAGCTGTTGAGGTTATGTACGTGGGAGAGAAACATACACTACCGTCAGAAAGTATTTGCCCACCTAATTATTTCAGTCCCAAGGCAACAAAAACCCAGCTAACATATTTTTTTTATTTTTAATGAATTATTATTTATTTCCACATTATTTTATTGTATGCTGGCATACTTTTAAAATAAAGAGAATTTTGAATTTGAATTACCATGCATGTCCTTTATCTTGTATATGTCTTTCCTTCCCATTATGTTCTTCCTTCTCACAACTTTTAAGCTTTTATTCTGTTCTACAATGTTTTTAATTTCCCTCGATATCTCTCTATTTCTAGTTCTGAATTTATTTATTTCCACATTATTTACAGTCTAGAAAATCCGAAAAATATTCATGATTTTCCAGGATTCTTCTCATCTATGTGACCACCTTTGTTTTTAATTATCGCTTTACAGAGTTTCGGCATTCTGATCAGTAGTTTCTTCACAGTTTCTTCGGTTATTTTAACCCATTCTGCTTGTAAAAGTTCCCACAAGTGATTTTCTGATGTTGGATTGAGTTTTCGAACACATCTGTCCAAATGGTCCCACAGCAATTCGACGGGGTTCAAGTCGGGTGATTGTGGAGGCCAAGTCATCACTTCCAGGACGTCATCGGATTTCCATTGGTCCAAAAGTTCTCTAATTTGTTTAGCAGAATGTTTAGGGTCGTTGTCATGCTGAAAAATAAATTTCCCCTGAAAAATATCTCTTCCAGAAGGAAGCATTTGAGTTAGCAAAATTTCTTAATAATGTTCTTTTCACGTGATTCCTTTTATCCTAAAGATTTTTCTGACTTTACCGTCACCAAAACAACCCCAAACCATTACTGAACCTCCACCATGTTTTACTGTAGGCAACTGACAGGCTTCCAACATCCTCTCTCCAGCTGACCGCCGCGAGTAAACTCGTCGATTTGAACCGAAAATTTTGAATTTACATTCGTCGCTCCAAAGGATGGAATTCCATTGTCCTGATGTCCAATTTTCATGTTTTCAGGCCTATTCTAATCGTTTACCTTTACTCACTTGCCTAAGAAGTGGTTTCCTCACTGCAACTCTCCTGTGTAGTCCACCTTCTGCCAACCGGTTCTTCACGGTTGTCACCTGATGGGGATGGGCCGCTCCAGGTTTACTTGAGCCATGATTTCTGATGCGGTTAGGCGGCGATTACTTCTGCTGGACATTGTTACAACTCTGTCTTCAGCGGCAGTCGTTTTTCGAGAACTTTCTGAACGTTTTTAGTTGGAAATTCCATGTCCCGCAGAAAATTTCTTTACGATGGAGTCCACCGTTCTCTTTGGCATTCGCTTATCACTCGCGATTTGTCGATTCGAGTGACCATTTTGATGTCTCGCAATTATCAGAGCGCGATTTTCAACGGAAACTTCTTTCGTTTTTGGCATTTTTACAAAACAATTGAGCCTGTATCAGTGACAAAGTACTGTTTGCGAATGGTTAATTTCGAAAAAAGGCAATGGTATTTATAGCAGAGTTTTTATCATAAAATCTCACTAGGAATTTCCATAAGCCCTAGAAACTTAAAATGAGTTCTTACTTCAACTAGAATTCTAAAAAAGAATTCTAAACTTCCACTCTCTTTCTAGAAATCGCCTCAAAACGATTATCATACAAAACTTGGAAATTTATTCTAATTAGTTTTTAATTTTTGATTTCATCAGAAAGGCTTATCTAAACAATTTTATTATGGACACTAGTTAAGAACAATTAAATTTACCTAATATAATAAAAGGGTTTAATTAGGAATTAAATTCGGGCAGCTATATTGAAATGTTTAGGTGGGCAAATACTTTCTGATGGTAGTGTACATATATATAGACTATTTATTAAATTATTTGATTACTTAAAAGGTTCAAACTGGAATTTTTTTTTTTAATTTTTATGCTTTAACAATGTCGTGTACAGTGAATGTTTTTTTTTACATTTTTTTGATATTTTTGTGTAAACTGTGTCCGTGACTGTTGGGAATTTTCATGTGAGTACAGTTTTTGTTGAGTAAAGTCAATTTAAACATTTTTAAAGTGTTTATTATTCTTTGTTTTGATTGAAATTTATTTTATGGAATGATTAAGCTAAAAAAGTACCTTTACAAATGGAACAATGCATATCTTAACAATTTTTGAAAGATATATATAGGCTCCTACTTCCTTCCAAAACTTTAAAACATTATTTTTAAAAAGACAACTCTACTGACGCATTCAACTAGTCTACAGTGTAAACTATAAGCTTATGATGTTCTGTTTGTTTTGTTCATTTTAAAAATGTGTTCACTATCACTACAAAAAACCAAGAACAATTCTCTTTTACCCCTTCCCTCTGAAGAGGCATTAGGATGGACATGTTCATCGACCTTTTAAATATCAATTCTCCATAATTATTTTTAGAACGCGGGCACATCTACTAATATACGTCTCACATAAACACATATCCATTTCAGTATAATAGCCAATATATGGAATATGGAAGGATTAAATCTCCATTCTGCCCCTCTTCTTTTTCATATATGACTAGCGAACAAAGCGTGACTTTAAACACCAAAATCTCTAACGTTAAATGTATAATAAAAGTCTGTTTTTAGTTAATTTCCACTGGTTTATTTAAATTGCGATGACACGTTTTGCTGTCGATGCAGCTTCTTCAGATCTACATTTTACACTGTAGTAAATGTAGATCTGAAGGAGCTGCATCGACAGCGAAACGCATCATCGCAATTTAAATACACCAGTGGAAATTGACTAAAAACAGTCTTTTATCATACATTTATAATGAATTTCCATCAAGTAGAAGCTACAACCATCCAAAACTCTAACGTTAAATTTCAAACTCTAAGAAAAAATCATGTCAAAGAGTTGTTAACCTGACATAAGGACAACTAAAGATCTTATATCGGAGTTTCATCTCAACTTCAAGTGTTATACGAGGGCTACCAAGGCTTACCAAAACAATGAGAGAAAAAAAAAAATTTGGTACAAAACATTTAATTGTTTCTCAGAATATTCGCCTCTAAGATTTATACTCTCTTCCATGCGTTCGAACCAATTCTCGAAACATTTTTTCCGCTCTGAAGTTGATACCTCAAAAACATGATTTATAAAGATTCAACAGCTTCTATGGTGATGAAAATCGCTGTCCATGCATTTTCTTCACATTCGGGAATAAAAGGAAGTCGTTAAGCAATAAATCAGGTGAATGTGAGCAATGAGAATTTAATACGTCAATCATCATTGTCATGATGAAGAATGATGAGACGTTTTCGGCTATTTTTCTGGATTTCATCGATGATTTCTAGCAAACAAATTGTTGTATATCGTTCAGCATTAACTGTTCTACAATCCTCTAAAGCATTGGTTGCAACATGCCCACTATAAGCAAAGAAACAAACGATCATTTTCTTGGAAGTGCTTCACAAACGAACCACTTTTATTGCATTCGGTTCATCTTGGAATACCCAAATAGTTGTTTCTTAATTTCCGGCTCGTAAGAATATATCCAAGTTTCGTCTCCCATTACGATGTTGTATACGGATTTTGCATGTCCTTAGTCGAATTTTTGAGTCTTTCCTCATACCAATTGAGCCAAGTCTATTTTTTAGTTTCGGTCAAATTATGCGGAATTCATCGGGAACAGACCTTTTTCACAGCTAAATATTTATGCAAAACGAATCTACTGCAGTCTTCGATATGCTTAAAAATGCTCTCACGGCAAATCACATGGCATCCTGTTTAGTCATGTTGAGCACAGCATCGTTGTTTTTTGCAACAACCGATTTCAGTTGAGCTTCATGAAATTCATTGCTGACGGAACCACGACCATAACGAAATACTACAAACAGTCTTTGGTGATTTATTGTCGAAAGTTGAACGAAGCGATTTGAGGCATTATTGTTGAGTTAAATCTTTACTAAAATCGTAAAAAGTCATCCAACGAAAACCTTCACGTTAAATTTCCATTTGTTGACAAAACTGTTTTTTTTAACCATTCACTGGAAGAAAACTACTCGGCCAATTTCGGAGATACTACTGTTTTAACAATAACAAATGTCAAATTTTACAATGGTAATGTCATCTCAATGGCTTAAAAGGTAACCCTCGTACGTATGCCCAATTTGAAGTCGATATCTCATTTCGTTCGAAAGTTACCGTGAAAATAGTCCGACAGACGAACAAACCGACAAGACCAACGAAAACGGGAATGTTTTTTTTTATGATCTGGGAGCTCTAAAACGAAGCAAATCTCAAAGGGGAATTGTTTCTAGATTTCAATACAATTTACAAAGAAAATAATTATAATGTGGCTACTTGTTTAGCTTAATCAAATTTATTTTCAAATATATTCCATTTATCGATACATATATTTCTTTATTATTTCAGTTGCTTTTATGGAAAACAGCGATATATTAGTGACAGACGAGTGTAGAAAACCCTCGAGAAACCGAAGAACATACATACTCGTAGTAGGAATTTCAATTATCACACTCCTCGTTATTGGCATACCCTTGACTACAATTTATCTTTCCAATAATAATAAGCATAATGATTACACAGAACCTAGTTCACCTGAACCTACTACTACCCCCACACCTGGTTCAGACGCTGACGTCTTTATTCCAAGAGAAAAATGGGGAGGAGTAGATCCGAACGGTTCTATACCTACTATTCCTACAGCTCTATTAGTAGTAGTGAAACATACTGGAGGCCAAATGTGCAATAATGAAATGGCGTGTAGAGCAAGAGTACGAGAAATTCAACAGGCGGATATGATCAAATTCCCCGATATCAGCTACAACTTCCTTATTGGAGGAGATGGAAAAATTTACATCGGAAGAGATTATCACTTTCAAAATGAAGGCAGAAATGACAGTATGGATATAGCGTTTATAGGAGATTTTAATACCGATCTTCCCACTAAAGTAATGGCTAAAATGGCAGATCGAGTTATTCTTAAAGCAACTACCCCGTTTGAAGCAGCTGTAGATTATGCCAAGTATCATTTGGTCAACCACAATCAAACTGAAAAGACAGACAGTCCAGGAAAAAATTTATATGTAGAAGTAACAACATGGCACCGGTATTCAAATGAAACCTATTTTGACGGTATTTAAAAAAGTAACAAAACTTTCAATTTTATAGTAATCGGGGAAGGGTGTGAAAGAGGTGGAGTGGTCAAATGTGGTGTAGTTTTAATAATATTATGGAGATTTTTCCGGATTTTTGGCGGCCATATGCACACATTTTAAGCAGAATAATTTATTTACTATAACTATAATAAATAATTATCCAACGTATAAGTGGTGCTGAAGGGGGTTCAAAGGGTGATTTCATATTTATTGTGTTATTCAGGGTTCTTTGAGTCAAGGGGTCGAAAAGTTACATTATTTTTTCGTTAAGTTTAATTCTAACAGGAAAGGAGGATGAAAGGCGTGGGAATCATTAAATATTATTTAGTTTCAATATATTTATGAGATTTTTTCCTGATTTTTGGTTGTTATTTTATAAAATTTTAGCTCAGTATTTACGGTGTACAAGTATGAAACGCGGATTTTTTTTTCTAAAAAAACATGTTAAATTCGGAAGAATGATATGCTCCATCACTTGTTATACATTTTTCCCATCTTTCGGGTAATTTTTGAATACCACACCATGCGCCAGTAAAAATCTTCCCCTTTTGTTGCGAACCATTCATCGAGCCACTTTTTCATATCTTTGTACGGACCAAAGCGCTGCTCAGTAAGCGCGTGAGCCATCTATGCAAACAAGTGGTAATCGAAAGGAGCCAAGTCTGGTGAGTAAGCCACATGGGGTAGAACTTCCCAGCTGAGTGCTTCCAATGTGTCGCGAACTGGTTTTGCCGTACGTGATGGTGCAATGTCATGAAGAAAAATGACTTTGTGTTGCCTCTTTCGGTATTCTGGCCTTTTTTCAGGCAGCGGACGGTTCAAATCGGTCAATTGTTGTTGGTAACGTTTAATATTAACGGTTTCCCCAGGTTTTTAACAGCTCATAATAGACCACGCCCCTCTGGTCCCACCAAACACAGAACATCGTCTTTCTGCCAAAGCGATTCGGTCTTGCGGTCGATGTAGATGGTGCACCTAGGTCTACCCATGATTTTTTGCACTTGGGATTCTCAAAATAAATCCACTTTTCATCCTCTGTAACTATACGATGCAAAAACGACTTCCTTTTGTAACGAGCGAGCAAAATGTCACACGTGTTTTTGCGCTTTTCCCATCCATTTGCCTGTCGTTCAACTCATATGGTACCCATCTACTGGTCTTCTGAATCTTTCCCATCTCTCGTAGCCGATTGGAAACAGCTTGTGTGTATGTTCGAACATAACCTACCTTTATTTTGTACTTTTCCTGTCACTTTTGTTACGACGTGCATCGTATGAAAATGTAAATCGAATATCATCCATGTGAAATTGCTGATTTTTCCGGCGATTCCGATGAAAATGCAATGTTAATTGTTTTAGGATTCATGTGTTGTAAGTAGTTTTTAATTAGTTAAGTTTTTTTAGCATAATTTTACATAATGTAATTATATGGCATAGTTTTAACGTTAATTTTAATATGCATTTTGTACTGACAATGAGTTTTCTAACGCACACCATTGCTTCTTTGAAGAAGATAATAAACATTATCGAAAGCTTGACAGTGAACACCAAGAGTTTAATTTCTACCTTCATTTAGACCGCATCCCCAATAAAGTTCGATAATATATATATATATATATATATATATATATATATATATATATATATATATATATATATATATATATATATATATATATATACATATATATATATATATATATATATATATATATATATATATATATATATATATATATATATATATACCTGGTGACACAGCCAACATTTAACACCGGAAGTGACTGCAACTTTCTTATTTTTAATGGAACCCTGTATATTTTGTTATCAATTTCAATTCGTCTTGAAATTCTCTTTCCAACGATATATCACAAGTTGACATTTGTTTGACAGGTGACCGGCAAAAACTGATTTAAACTCTTAGATTTAGGCGGCCATAGCGGATATACTAGCAATTGTTTTTGTTCGTTTTATCTCATTTTGTAAAAAATTTAAGATTATCCATTTATCGTGCCATTTTTGCGAGTCTAAGTGGCTCCTACAAAATTTTATGCTTTACATTCAGTTACAGAATTTTCTCTTTAAATAATGATCAATATCATCAAAATTAAGATAGGAACACATATTTCTTATTTAAGCTAGTTACACATTACAGGTTTTTTGCCAACATACATCTAACAGAACTATCTAACGCCAATTGGATTTATTATTATTTTCAGAAAATAAGAAACCTATTTATAAATAATAAAATCAAAACATTTAGTAATAAGAATAACACAACAAAACCGATAATTGTAATTAATTAATATTAGAAAGAAGAAATATTTTAACTAAGTAACACAATAGAAATAAATAGGTAAAACTATTTTATACTGGATACACATTTGCTAGGTATTTTTTCCAAATGTTCAAAATGCTGTCCGTTGTTAATCCTACACAACCTTGTTTTTCTCACCGTGGCTCTCATAACGTTCTCCAACTGAATTTCAGTAATTTGATTTAGTGCTCTTTCGCATTTCTAAATCATTTCTGTCTGTTGGTGAATTTTTGTAAACTTTTTCTTTTAGATGGTTAAATATAAAAAATCAAGAGGCCTAAGATCTGGCGAACTTGCAGGCCACTTATTAGGTCCATTGGCACCTAACCAATATACACCAAATCTTTGATTTAAGTAGTTTACTACATTTCTACTATTGTCGGCTGGAGCGCCATCCTCCTGGAAAATAATGTCTCCACAATTTAAAGGTAAAGTTTCTAAAAAATCTTCAACATCATTTTGAATGAACTCCAAATATCTTTCTCCATTTAACACACCATCAAATATAATAGGATCAATAATTATTGTGCCAAGGATACCCAACCACACATTAAAGCCGAATCTTTCTTAATAGGCACTTTCTCGCATAAATCTAGGATTTTCTTGGGCCCAATATCGAGTTTGTTACGATTAAATAGACACAAATTGGTAAATCTAGATTCATTATAAAATAGAATGTTGCAGTGAAATTGGTTATCAAGGTGGCAAAAACCAATTACAATAATCCATTCTTCTTTTTGTAATATGTAAGATATATATATATATATATATATATATATATATATATATATATATATATATATATATATATATATATATATATATATTTGCTTTCAGTGCAGTGGTCAATAACTTCCAATTACCAGAAAACCACGTTATTATATCACTTGATGTAGTCAGTCTTTTCACGAATATTTCATGGCAGTTAACCAGCCAAATAATCGACTCTGAATGGGCATTAATCTCACCCAACACAAAAATCAGCAAATCCTTCTTCTTATCAATAATAGAATTTCTTTTCCATTCAACCTTCTTCAAATTCAAAGACTCTTTCTACTCTCAAATTTTTGGATGCCCTATGGGCAGTAATCTCAGTCCTGTTCTTGCTTCAATCGTTATGTCATATGTTTTAAAAAGCTGCACTCAAAGATTATCCTTCCGACTTCCATTCCTATATCAATACGTAGACGATTTGATTCTATCCATACCAGCCTTATGGCAAAGAAGAAATTCTTCATGTTTTCAATTCATTCGATCCGCATTTACAATTCACTATGGAAGAAGAAACCAACAATGTTGTTCCATTTCTGGACACAAGAGTCGTTAGAGACTCCCATAACATCATCAAACTTGATTAGTATAGAAAACCTACTTCTTCTGGGAGATATATCCATGCAAACTCTGGCCATGATTGGAAGGTGAAGGTCAACGTCATCAAAGGCCTATATAGAAGACTGAAGATAATAGTCCATCCTGATTTCTTACTCCAGTCACAAGAAACACTTACAAACCTTTTCATGGATAATGGATACAATCGAAAACTCTTACTAAGAACCAAAGACGAAGTCAACAAGCTTATTCATATCCACCAAATTCCCCCAGAACCCCCTCCCCTCCACCTACCTCATATCTCCCCTCCCCCTCTAACCCCCCAGTCGAAATAAATTGATCGCTGCTTTCTTTACCGTTCATTCCTGGCCTTACAAACAAATTGGTCCACATTTTGCGTGTCATTCCGAACATTAAAATTGCTTAATATTACTTCTTCAAAAACAGACGTGTTTTCAGCAAGCTGAAGGCCCCGCTGCCAGTTCTTTCCATGTCAGACTTAGTTTTCTCAATTTCCTGCCTCAATTGTCCATCAATCTATATTGGCCAAACTTCTCAATCCTTGAATCGTCGTATTGCACTCCATAAAAGCGATACTAGATGCCATCCACACAGATGTGCTTTGGCAACCCATTCTGTTGACAATGGTCATTCTTTTTTAATTTCAGGGAACCCAAAATTCTTCATTTCTCTAACAATCTTTCCAAGAGAGAATTCCTTGAAATGTGTTACATCCAGGAGAATCACCTTAATATCAATAAAAGAACCGACCTAGATGGTCTTAGTAGCATATATAGTTTCCTCCTCTCCTGTGACAAATCAACTCCACACGATAACTCCCTGTCTTCAAGTGTTTTATGATCCATCTGTATTGAAATGGTGGTCTTCTCTCTTTTGGCTTTGTGATTTCCGGGGGTTTCTTTCCTCCTTCCTCTCTTTGTTTACGGTTCTCTTTGATCCTGGGTTCCACAGATTCCTTCCACTTTATCTGGGCCATCTTTTGCACTTAGCGATTACTGTCTTCCTTCCAATGACAGTACCCTACGTCACCCCTTCATCACCTCTTGTTGCTTTCAATCTTCATTGGTTTCTGCAAATAATCTCTTCCTCCAATCATATTCCAACAAGAAATTAATAAATTAACAATTAATATGTTAGACAATCTTTCTCTTCGTTGCTCTCATTATTTTCTCTTTCTCTCTCGCTCCCTCACTCACCCTTTTACCTATAATTAGGTTATGACGTATCCTTCCTCGGCTCCATACCGGCTTCTTAGTCGCTCAATTGGCTATCTTCTTCTCACTTAAAGGTCCAACATATGCACTTCCCAAGTTTGATCGGTTCCTTCCAGGTGTCGACCCCGCATTCTGGTTAATTGAGTTTTCTTTACTAAACCCCTTATCTCTGTCGGTCAGCTGTCTCCTGTCGTTCTTGTCATCTTTCCTATATGGCGGTGGCCATGTGTGGTGGTCATAGTTGAAATAATTAACAACGTTCTCAACATCCAAGGTTCCCAATGACATCCATATTTTAATTGTGGTTTTTATAATTTTGTCTACATTGTTTTAGTGTGTATTTTATATATATTTTATGGATTGACCAACCTTTTAATGTAACAACCTTTTTTATGTATAAGCTACCTACGGCCATTCAGGCTAACGAAATCTTTGCACTTCTCATGTAAGTGTTTTTGATTTATTATAACTAATATTTTATTCTTGTTCTACACTAATTTTATTTATTGTAATAACTTAAAGACAACATCATTTATTTAAATTTGTCCCAAACACGATCAGTGAATACGCCTTGTTCTTCTTTTCAGTTCTGCCCTGAAGAAGGTCCCAATCTAGGACCGAAATATTGGCTTTATGAAAATTGTGTGATCTCCTATCACGCCCTCTTTTTGCCGAGTTCCTCAACTAAGATTATATTTTTTTAAAATTTTGGTAGATACGGCAATCTTTTACTTTCCCTTCTTTATTATATATATATATATATATATATATATATATATATATATATATATATATATATATATATATATATATATATATATATATATATATATATATATATATATATATATACATATACATATATATATATATATATATATATATATATATATATATATATATATATATATATATATATGTATATATATATATATATATATATATATATATATATATATATATATATGTGTGTGTTTTGACGAATGTTCTCACGGGTGTGAAATGTAGTAGTGGTTTTTCGGGTATCCCGTATTAGCTTAAAGTCGGTTTCCCGTATTAGCTAAAGGACGGTTTCGCTGACGTTTCGATGGAATCTCATCTTTTTCAAAGCGTTAATCACTGGTCGGTGTCTTGACGTTGAATGAACGTCAGCGGAACTGTCCATCGAGGGACTTTAAGCTAACACGGGATACCCGAAAAACCACTACTACATATATATATATATATATATATATATATATATATATATATATATATATATATATAAACAGATTTATTATATCTGTGAGAGAGATATTATTAATTTTAAAAGTCTTTTTATGTACATATAAACAGCTTTTAGGACCACTGATTGAAAAAAAATGTGTAGTTAGTGTTTGTGGTGATGGTAGTGAGCAATAATGTAAGTTAGTTTTCATGTTTTCTGATTTTAAAATACCTGTGTCTCTTAATAGAATATTGCGATAATCTTCATGATATTTATTTACCAATAAGTAAATATTGATCCACATTCTTTTTAACAAATATGTTTCTGATAATGTCCTTATCAATGGGAAAAAATTCTTAAGTACACAGAGCCAATTTTTTTTTTATTTACTCAGACTAAATTATATTTTTTAACAACAGATTTTAAAACGCTGCTAACCCGTACACAACGGGTACAAGGCGTCCCATATAATAGTTCGATGATAAAATTTTTATTGTAAAAAGGCAAATATATTAAAACCAAATCTCTTTAGTGGACATTAAAGTATTCTTCTCCTTATTCTTCAGCCCGTAGGAGTCCACTCCTGGACATAGACCTCTTCCAGAGATTACCATACCTATCATTGTTGAGCGGTCTGAATCAAGTTTTCTCCGCATGTCGCTGGATATCGTGCCTCCATCTCGCCTGTGGTCTTCCAACACTTCTCTTTATCTCCCTTGATCTCCACTGCATTAGGGCTTTGGTCTATCTAGAATCACTTCTGGTCATGTGTCCAACCCAACTCCATTTCATTCTGGTAATCTATGCCAGACATCAAAATATAGTTTTTGGAAAATTAATTTTTAAAAATAATGTCATCTAAATTTGAAACCTCACTGCTCGACTTGTCATACTGTGATCAATATTTATACATGTAGTAAATTTTCCAATTCCTTTTCGTCATCCCAATTCTCTTTCGAGGTTTGCAAAATAGGCGTCCGTCTCTGCTACGTATTCAAAGGAAATTTCCTACCTCCGAAATATTTCTTCGTGTTTGGAAACTTAATGATAGTTGAATGGTACCAGGTCTGGCATATATGGGAAGGCATAAAAATTCCACACACCACGTTTCAGTCCGGTAAAATTCATTCATTCATCTACACTTTCAAGGACTCTGGTTACGGTCTGTGTCCCCACCTCCACCCCTTATTTCAATTGCACTACAATATCGAATTGCTCAACACTTCTTTTAAGCAGAATATAGGTAAATGTTATGGTAAATGTTATTTAAATTTTAAGCCACTCCTAAAGCCTGATCTTTGCACCAGCTAATTAGGAAGAGACCCTTAGAAAGCAAGCTAGCAGTTTCTTGTTGCCATCATAGAAATTCAAGAAGAACGACTTCGACATTTTATTTTGTGGATTACAACTCCATCATAAAAAAAATTTTAAATTTAAAACCAACCAAAAAGTTTAACAACATTGGAAGAAATCTCTTCCATCTCTTCATCAAATTTTACCGCACATGAAAGAGTTTTTTCATACAAATACAATACAAAAGCAAAATTGAAAGTTTGAAAAATCAATGAGGTATCAAGGCAGGAAAAGGACAAAAACTGACTTGAATAACTTTTTAGTGTTCCGTACGGAACACTTATGGGATCACTTCAGTGTCTGTCCGTATATCCGCCTGTCCGTCTGTCACGCCCGATTGTCTCCGAAACTATTTGACATAGAAAGTTGAAATTTGGCACAAATATAAAAATTGATGGCCCAGTCATAGCAGTGTAGTTTTGGAAGTTAAATTTTGACTAAGTGGTTAATTTTGAGTTTAAATGTATATATATATATATATATATATATATATATATATATATATATATATATATATATATATATATATATATATACACATATATATATATATGAAAACATGAGTTTAAATGTATATATATATATATATATATATATATATATATATATATATATATATATATATATATATATATATACGAGGCTGGTTTGAAAAGTCCGTGCAAAAATAAAAACTACTTATGTGTTTGGGGTAAACCTTTTTATTTTTTGACATAGTCTCCTTTTAGGCTTATACACTTCGTCCAACGATGTTCTAGTTTGTTGATCCCTTCCAAATAATAGGATTTGTCCAAGTCTGCAAAATATACATTAGTGTCTGCAATCACCTCCTCGTTTGAATAAAATCTTTGTCCCGCCAGCCATTTCTTCAAATTGGGAAACAAATAGTAGTCCGAGGGAGCCAAGTCTGGAGAATAGGGGGGATGTGAAACGAGTTGGAATCCTATTTCCATTAATTTTGCGCCCATAACTGCTGATGGAAAAGGACTTTCTTGTGGGCCAATCGCGGGCGTTTTTCTTGCAGCTCGGTTTTCAAACGGTTCAATAACGATGAATAATATTCACCTGTAATAGTTTTACCCTTTTCCAGATAGTCGATGAGGATTATCCCTTGCGAATCCCAAAAGACAGTCGCCATAACCTTTTCGGCCTAAGGAACGGTGTTCGCCTTTTTTGGTGCAGATTCCCCCTTGGTAACCCATTGTTTAGATTGTTGTTTGGTCTCAGGAATATAGTAATGTATCCATGTTTCATCCACAGTGACGAAACGACGCTTAAAGTCCTCCGGATTCTTCTGGAACAGCTGCAAACCATCCTTGCAACACTTCACACGATTCCGTTTTTGGTCAAGCGTGAGCAATCGCGGCATCCATCTTGCGGATAGCTTTCTCATGTCCAAATGTTTATGCAAAATATTATGTACCCGTTCAGTCGAGATGCCCACAGCACTAGCAATCTCACGCACCTTAACTCTTCTGTCATCCATCACCATATCATGGATTTGATCAATGATTTCTGGAGTCGTAACCTCCACAGGCCGTCCAGAACGTTCAGCGTCACTTATGCCCATATGGCCAGTCCGAAAATTTTGAAACCACTTATAAACTGTTCTAATCGAAGGTGCAGAGTCACCATAATGTTTATCAAGCTTCTCTTTAGTCTCCTGAGGCGTTTTGCCTTTCATAAAGTAATGTTTAATCACCACACGAAATTCTTTTTCGTCCATTTCTTGAAAATCACTCGACTTCCTTGATTCACACGAATGCCAAACACAAAGAAATAGACCAATATGGCTGAAATTTGGTGTGCGTTCACTCAAGAGATGCTACTAACTAAACATGACCTCGATACGCGCCGGTGGTGCCATCTCTCGGACTTTGCACGGACTATATATATATATATATATATATATATATATATATATATATATATATATATATATATATATATATATATATGTATATATATATATATATATATATATATATATATATATATGTATGTATATATATATATATATATATATATATATATATATATATATATTGTGTAATTCTTGTATTATTTTTTAAAAAATTGTTAAAAATCGAAAAAATCTCGAAAAGTACTGATCAAAGAAATTCTGGAATATTCTCCATAAAGTGTAATTTAAGTGAAAATTATCACAAATGGCCTTTGATAATTTATCTGGTAAAAAAAACTATGAAAAACTATGTGCCTTGACAATATGGTGGAGGTTTTACTAATCAATTTTCACTTCGTTACTGCTCACGCGTAGCTCCTGTTCCCAGACAAAAGTATTTTATTTTATTTATTTATACTTTTTTTACTAGATTCTAGATTGAGCTAGATTTGTTTATTTTCTATTAAGTAGCTAAGATGCTATAACTATTACACATTATTGACTAAGAAAAAACGTGAAAATAAATATTGGATCTTAAGATATATACATGTCATTAACTTAACCTAGGTAAGGATTTTATTTTATTTTAAAGGCAATCACCGTACGGAACACTAATTGCGCAAGACCGCCTTGCACTTGATCGGTTTTTTTATTATCGAAATTAAAGTGTTTACTTTCAGACAACGTCTTTACAATTCTTATTAGAGTTGAGTATATTCGGGAAAAGAGTCCCCATTTCCGTTAGCCTGTCTGTCATATAAAGGGCAGGATATGGAGAAGATTGTTGAAAGGGTTGCTTCATAAATATCGTCCCATATGTTCTCTTTAGTATCCTTCGAGTCAATTAATCCAAGAATGTGTTACTTTTTCATTATTTTCAAATATTTATGGTCAAACATAAATGGTTATTGCAATGAAGGAGGGGGTTGCTTCATATGAATTGTGTTACATATCCATTTAGTGTTCTTGGGGTCGAGCTATCTGAAAAACTCGTGTTTTTTTTGTTTATTATTTCTAATTTTTTTTATGTGTCTAGCACACGTGCTGCAGGGAAATGGTTTTTTTTAAAGCGCTGCAGGAGCGACACCTGTGCGGGAAAAAAAGCGATTCACTTGTAGAATAGACTCAACCGTTCTTCGATGTTCCAATGAATCAAGGTTGCTGACCAGTTCCGGGTCTCAAATCAGGAGAACAGCTCTTTTTTAAATAGAATCCAATAAAGGTAGTGCATGCTTGGGAGTAGAACCCCAAACATGGCAACAGTATTCCATAGTTGACCGAATTTGACCTTTGTACAGAATTAACAGTTGTTGTAAAATATAAAGCTTTCTAGCTCGAAATAATATTTCCAGCTTTTGAGAAGCTCTCTTTGTTATGCTTGCAACATAACACAACTAACTAAGTCGGGTTCAGCAACGTTAACTTTTTTTAAAAAAATTTCCATCTGTATTTTGTAGCGTTAAATTCTACTTGGTTACTGCCACCCCAAGATAGAATGTCCTCCAGGTCTTTGTTAAGTTAAACGACTTGCTGCTGTCTGCGAATATTTGCCGATGTTCGAGCATTCACAATGAATGAAGAAATAAGCGCCCTGTCATCTGCAAAGCTGTAGATTGGATTCCTAGTCTTTTCATGCAGATAGTTAATCTAAATGAGAAAGAGAGTAGGAGACAGTCGCTGTAAACCCGTACCCACATTGCAGAACATGACATGTGGAATTCGTGGATTTTTGACTGCTTTTTGGGGTCAAAAAAGCTGTGATGTGATGGGGCAAACCCAACATTGGGATTGTGTTCAGCGGCTCAAAATACAGTAGAGTAGGGGGGAGGTCAGTCATCTCGGATAGATTTTTTTACCTCTTTTTGAGGTTAGAAAAAACTGTAATGTGATGGGCCATATCGAACATCAGGATCCTGTTCAGCGGCCAAACCTACAGCGGATAGAGGAGGTCAATCATCTCGGACAGAATTTTTTTTTTATTTTTGATATCTTTTTGAGGTTAAAAAAAAACTATGATGTGATGGGGCAAATCCAACATTGAAATCATGTTCAACGGTTAAAATACAGGGCGGTAGGGGGGTCAGTCATCTGGAACAGAATTTTTTTACCTCTTTTTGAAGTTACAAAAAAAACTGTTTTATGATGGAGCAAATCCAACATCGGCATCCTGTTCAGCATCCAAACATACAGGGGGATAGGGGAGTCAGTCATATCTGACAGAAACATTTTTATTTTAACCTCTTTTTGAGGTTAGAAAAAATAGTATGGAGCCCTGAGCCACATCGGCGTTAACAGGGAAGGTTAGAAAGAAATCTGTTGACTGCCACTCGTAAAGAACACTCTTTGAGAAAACATGAGAGTTACAAACAAAACTTTTCAGTCATTCCAGAAGAGCGTAGTGTAAGTTAGAAGATCTCCTGTTGATCTATGTTTACAAAAGACATATTGATGGTCGCTAATAATGTTGAATCCTTCAAGATATTTTAGAAAATACTGATTGATAGCCTTTTCCAAGAGTTTCGATATTATTGAAAGCAGTGCGACTGGTCGGTGGTTATTTGGCAAGGTTTTCTTGCCTTTTTTGGATATCGGCTGAACTGAGGCACATTTCTAGCAGGAAAGAAATATTCTCTTTCTGTATGATAGGTTGAAAAGTCTACAGAAAACGGGGGTGTTAGTTCTCTTGCACAGTTTTTGGGTACTATGGCAGGTATTCCGTCAGTGCCAGAAGCTTTTTTTGGTGTCTAGCTTCATTAAAATACGTTTTATGATACGCTGTCTGAAGCTAATATCGGACATCATTGTCTGCAGTATGGGAATAGTAGGTGGTATTTATTTTTCCTTGGAAATCGACAGTAGAATATGAAGCAAAGAGTTCAGCTAACAAGTTCGCTTTCTCAACAGGTGTTGTTGCAACAGAATTATCTGGCCATGTGAGTAGTGGCATGGTGGATTTGGTAAAATTTTGACCTAGCGCGACCGACCAAAAGGACCTAGAATTGATAAGGCAAGCTAGAAGTTTGTTTCTAATTCGTTGATTGTGTGCCTTCTTGGTTTGGTGGATAATTTCTTTGCATCGGTTCCGGGCACGAATAAAGATGTTACGATTTATGACTTTAGAATTTTCACACCATTATCGGTAGGCAAGATGTTTAGAAACAACAGCTTCTTTGCACTTTCGGCCAAACCAAGGCTTGCCATTGGCAGTTCATTTCTTCGAAAAAGGAATGTAAATGTCTATACCAGCCAAAATAACATCGGAAACCTCCTTAGCGCAGCCAGATATATCGTCGAATCGAAAACAAACGTCTAACCAAGGGAAAGTTCGAAAATACTCCATGAGTTCTTCCCATTTAGCAGATTTGTAATTCCAAATCTAATCTTGTGCTGTTTAGGCGTCTCTCTGTCGCTCGATGTCGAAAGTAGTTTATGGTCAAAAGAACCTAACGGCGGATTTACGGTAATAGTGTAAATCTCTGAATTGGTGGTTAAAAACAGATCAAGAAGACTGACGAACTGCCCGTCCCGATCAGGGATGCGTGTTGATTCATTCGATGAGTTAAGCCACAACTAATTGAAAATGATTCAGCTTCACGATCATGTCTACCGGTAGTATTTGAATATTTAAGCCAGTTGATGTTGTGAACATTAAAGTCGCCCAGGATGGCAATTTCGACATATAGATAGTTAATCTGTAAATGATCGATGGTGTCTGCGAGAGAAGTAAAAAGTGTTCTAAAGTTAATATCACTGGGTGGTAGATACACACCTGTCCAAATGGTCCCATAGCAATTCGTTGGGGTTTAAGTCGGGTGATTGTGGAGGCCAAGTCATCACTTCCAGGACGTCATCGGATTTCCATTAGTTCAAAAGTTCTGTAATTTGTTTAACAAAATGTTTAGGGGTGTTGTCATGCTGAAAAATAAATTTCCCCTAAAAAATATCTCGTCCAGAAGGAAGCGTTGATTTTTTGATATGGTTCTTTTCGCATGATTCCTTCTATCCTAAAGATTTTTCCAACTTTATCGTTGCCAAACTATTACTGAACCTCCACCATGTTTTACTGTAGGCAACTAACAGGTTTCTAACATCCTCTCTCTAGCTGACCGCTCCACGTAAACTCGTCAATTTGACCCCAAAATTTCAAATTTAGATTCGTCGCTCCAAAGGACAGAATTCCATTGTTCTGTTGTCCAATTTTCATGTTCTCCGGCGCATTCTAATCGTTCACGTTTATTCACTTGCCTAAGAAGTGGTTTCCTCACTGCAACTCTCCCTTGTAGTCCACCTTCTACTAACCTATTCTTCACGGTTGTCACGCTGATAGGGATAGGCCGCTCCAGGTTTACTTGAACCGTGATTTCTGGTGCGATTAGGAGGCGATTACGTCTGCTGAACATTGTTATAGCTCTGTCTTCTGCGGGAGTCGTTTTTCGAGGCCTTCCTGAACGTTTTTGGTTGGAAATTCCATGTCTCGCAGAAAATTTTTTTACGATGTAGTCTACCGTTCTCCTTGGCATCCTCATATCACTCGCGATTTGTCGACTCGAGTGACCATTTTGATATCTCGCAATTACACAGCCCCACAAAAAAAAAAAGTGGGGTATACTTTTGATGCGATATATCAGATCCGTAGTATTTTTGCCCGCTGATCACGAATCTGACGTCAGAATATCGCCATCACATCTCAATTTTTTTTCTAATCTCAAAAAATAGGTAAAAATTAGTAAAAATTAAGAAAAATATACTCCTAAAAAATTGATTCAATCTTTTTCATGAATCCAAAGATGTATTAATATGTATTCGGACACGCTAAGCTAATATTCATCGGTTGGATTAAGCCATACAGTTATGTTTTCTTTCTAACCTCAATAAATCAGACAGATATAGTGCTTTTCGAATGCAAAAAAAAAAACGAATTCAAATTAAAATTCAACCGATTCTTACCAAATTTGGTACACGGGGTTTTTTTGGGTTGCTGATCATGAATCTGAGGTCGGATTTGCAAAATTCAAAATGGCTGATCCAAGATGGCGGACAAAATTTTTGAAAACCAACCGATTCCTACCAAATTTGGTATACAGTTGGGGAATCCTCAAACCTGATAGTCTTAAACCCTAAACCCTGAAACCTTAGACTCCCACACCCTGTAACCTCAAAAAATAGACCTCAATAACCCTGTAACTTTAAAAATGAGACCCAATAAACTCAAAAACCAGGACTTTTAAACCATATACTCTCAAATAGTAGACCCTTAAGCCCTAGAATTGCGAAGGTTGGACCCGCACCTAACTTTCCTTTTTTTGGCTGTATCTTGTTCTTTTTTCCGCGAACGACCTATTCAAAGGCTTTCTGCCCAAACGCTTTTGAGGACTTGTTTCTCTTTTTAGCAATAGTCCGCTAGCATATGGTCATCCCATCGTCCTTGATACCGATTTTCTATGATTTTCAGATCTTGTGTGAAAACGTTCCCCTTGCAAATATTTTAAACATGGGCCGTTTGTATCTAATGCTCTCGTGAATTGCTTCAAAAGTCCAAGCTTAATGTGAAGCGGGGGAATAAGAACTTTTCCTGGATCTACCAATGGTGGAAACAATACATTATTTTCACCAGGAGTGAACGATTCTCTTGTTGGCCAAATTTTTTTCTTATAATGACGTTCCCTGTCTCTGCTATTCCACAGACATTTATAACAGAGATAAAGTGTAAACCTGTTGGCCAAGCAATATTGTTACAATTTTCAGATCTCCACAAATTTTCCAGTTATGATCAGCATATTTTATTTTTATCAAAAGCTGCTTCATTTTTTCATATTGCTCTTCCATAACTGTGGAATGAGCAATCGGAATGGGAGCGTAAACGTTGGTATTATGCAGCCAAACTGCCTTAATGCTCCGTTTAGAAGAATCAATGAACAGTCTCCATTCTTCAGGATCGTATGAGTTATTTTGAAATTCATCCATTAGACCTTTTACATCGGTACAATATGAAAATGACAATTCCTCGTCCATTGTGAAATATTTTCGAAATTCTTCATCTTTGTTTCTATAATAAGAAATCGTAGCTTCTGGCTTAAATAAATGTCTTTTCTTTAAAAAGGAAGCAAAATGCTCTGAACCATCTTTGGATAAGCCTAAATCTCTGACTAGATCACTAAGTTCTAACTGTGATACGAATATTGGTTCTGGTTTACGGTTGTATGGTAGAAATTCTTTATCTGTGTCACTAGTATATGATAGGTTGTCACTAGAACATTCATTAGTAACAGTGTTTGAATCTTTTTCGACAGTCTCAATGTTTACGGCATGAACTGATAAGGTGAAATCATTTGTTTCCATAACATCAGCATCAAGTGGTTCAGGAGGCGGAATTAGTTTAGTTGGTCTTGTTACTGTCGAAACATCGTTTATAAGTAATAGTGCTTTTATTTTTTCGGATATGCCTAGATACAACATTCATACAAAAGTAGCAATCATTTTCACTGTATGGTCTATTCCATATTGCTGGTCTGGAATATTTAATCGCCTTCTTATTGATGTACAACATTATTTTGCAAGAACTACAAATGATGTGGGGAACCCAATCTGTATCCTGGTCCTACATTTCAGTGTTAAAACAATCCTTATATAAGGTTTTAATCTTATCCGTTATCGGTGACCCCATTTTACTCAATACGTGTTGACAACAAATATAACAAAATGAATCACTGTTTTTATCGCACTTATGAAAAGTCCTTGTACCGTGAGACCGTTTTCTTGTAGCATTATATTCTACATGAGCCAAGTCACCCACACATGAAGAGCTACGGTCGCTGGATGACGACGGCTGCGGGCCCGCTTTCCCACCCTGACCAACCGCCGATACTGGGTTTCCGAGTCCCTGCATCGTAATTCTCTTTCTTCTACCTGCCATGACGGCATCTAAGCCGTTATCCAGGGACTCTGCCGGCTAGTGGAGTAACACCGTTGCCCACCGTCACCACGTGGAGGTGCCCTGGATGCAGGTAGAAGAATAAAAATCGACCGATGAATTTTCTCGGCGTTCAAAATGGCGCGAAAACATCTGCCATCTTGAATTTTGCAAATCCTCAGATTTGTGATCAGCGACCCAAAAAATCCCCGTGTACCAAATTTGGTAAGGATCGGTTGAATTTTAATTTGAACTCGTTTTTGCATTCGAGAAACACTATATCTGTCTGATTTATTCAGGTTAGAAAGAAAACAGAACTGTATGGCTCAATCCAACCGATGAATATTAGCTTAGCGTGTCCGAATACATATTAATACAACTTTAGATTCATAAAAAAGCTTGAATCAATTTTTTAGGAGTATATTTTTCTTAATTTTTACTAATTTTTACCTATTTTTTGAGGTTAGAAAAAAATTGAGATGTGATGGCGATATTCTGACGTCAGATTCGTGATCAGCGGGCAAAAATACTACTGATCTGATATATCGCATCAAAAGTATACCCCACTTTTTTTTTGTGGGGCTGTGTTATCAGAGGCCGATTTTCAACGGAAACTTCTTTCGTTTTTGGCATTTACACAAAACAATTGAGCCTGTATCAATGACAACGGACTGTATGCAAATGGTTAATTTCCAAAAGGGCAATGGTATATCATAGTTGTTATCTTAAAATGTCACTAGAAATTTCCATAATCCCTAGAACCTTGAAATGAGTTCTTACTTCAACTGGAATTCTCAGAAATTGCTTCAAAACGATTATCATGCAAAATTTCTATTCTAATTGATTTCTAATTTTTGATTTCACCAAAAAGCCAAATAATTTTATGATGGACACTTGTTAAAAACAATTAAATTTACCTAATATAATAAAAAGGTTTAATTAGGTAAATTTTGGCAGTTACACTGAAGTTTCTAGGTGGGCAAATACTTCCTGACGGTAGTTAGGTACTCAATCCCCATCTAGGTAAGAGTATGCACGAATTACCAAAGCTTGGAAACCAAAACTCAGTTGTCCCGTTTCGAGGAAAAAATGGTCACATTAGTTATACATCTTGTTGTAACAACGGCAGACATTCCTAAAATCTACATGGGAGAATACTTTTAGACAACAATAATATCCTTTGATCTGGTTTTCAAGGCTTATAACACTAAATTTTTTCAAGTATGGAGAATTATTATAAATATCATGAATTATTGCATACTTAATATATATATATATATATATATATATATATATATATATATATATATATATATATATATATATATATATATATATATATATATATATATATATATATATATATATATATATATATATATAAATATATATATACATATATATATATATATATATATATATATATATATATATATATATATATATATATGTATATATATATATATATATATATATATATATATATATATATATTAGAGTGGGTCGAAAATTCCCCTCCTGAAAATTTTTTATTTTTTTGTGAATAACAACTGGTCCAAATTTTATTGAATTTCAGCGTCATCTATGGCTCGAAGCCTAATCTCAATTAAATTAATTATTCTTTAACTGAGGATTGCTGAACTGCCTCTACGCGTAAGCCCTGTTTCCCTAGTAGACAAGAGAGATGATAACGCTGTAAACGCGCCGATCGACAGACAAAATTAATTTACAACGCAATAATCAACTCGGCTTTTTTCTGTTAATAATTAACAAATCAAGTTGATTTTTGCGTAGAAACACTCTTTAGACTTGTAGGCTTCTGAGTAGTCGTCTGATAAAATTGGTTGTTTAATTTGTTATTAACAACTAATAAACTTTACGCTGAAAAATTTTAGTATTAATTAAAAAATTGGCGCGTTTGTTTATTTATCCACATCATTGCTACTGAATTTTTTCTGGTACAATTTGGGGTAAAAGTAAATTCTAGGATATTGTCAGAATACAATCAAAAACAGGTCAAAAAACAGAAATCGTCGGATACTGCCACTTTTTTTAAAAACAGAATACTCGTCCCGACGAGTCCATTATGGAAAAAATATTGCTACCACAGCTGAAAAATTGGGGCAATACTTCTTAAAATGTGGAAGAATTGATCCGTTTTTTTGTTTTTTTAGCGCATTTTGCCATTTTTTTATAATAAATTTATAGAATATAAACTAAAAATTAGAACAGAATTTTAATTCTAGTAAAAAAAAAAAAAATTATAAAAGTGTTGAATTTTTCTTGTTTACTTACTTACTTCCTCTTCTGAGTAGGTTACAGACCTGTTTTACTTCGTTATTAAGCCTCTTGTGATTCGGATGTCCCATCTCTTTGGTGGACGTTCTTTTGGTCTTGTTTCATGTGGTTTTTTGTTCATACATATTGTTATCATTCTCGTATCTTCCATCCTTTGTACATGTTCACGCGACTCTCTTCTTCTCTTTCTTCCCCATCGGACTATATCTTCTACCTTGCATTGTTCTCTTATGGTGTTGTTACTCACTCTGTCAACTTTTTCCTGTTATTGCTCTCAGTATTTTCATCTCATTTGTTCTTAGTAGCTGCTTGGTTTTGTTTGTGTCTGCCCGTGTTTCTAGGCTATAAACCAGCATGGGTCTAACGCAAGTTCTACATATTCTTGCTTTTGCTTCTGCACTTAGATCTTTGTTTTTCCAAAACTACATCTCTAAGTGCCCCTGATATTGCTGCTGCTTCATTTGTTCGTTGCTTCACTTCTTCTATTATATCTCCGTAGCTAGTAATTAGAACTCCAAGATATGGGAATTTCAATACTTGCTCTATTAATTTCCGATTTATTTCTAATTTATACCTTACTGGCTCTTTAGCTTTTGTGATGCATTTTGTTTTGTCGGTATTGACTTACATGTTGTATCTTTCTGTTACTTGTTTGAATTTATAGAACAGTCTTTGTAGGCCGTGTCCGCATTGCGATATTAGATCAATATCATCTGCATACCCAGTATCTTTATTTGTTTATCTCCTAGTTCGTATCCATCGTTGACGAGTTTTACTTCCGCAATGATTTTGTCCATTTTTATGCAGAATAGTAACCGGCTTAAGCTGTTTCCCTGTCTTATTCCTAGTTTTTATATTTATTTCATTTGTTAATTCGTTATTACTTCTTATTTTTGTTGTGTTACCTTGATTGAGTTTTTGGATTATTTGTTTGTGCTATTGGGTACGGAATTAGGTCCTCTAATATGTTTTTCAACCTGGCTCTGTCGAATGCTTTCCTTAAGTCGATGAAACAAAAAATGCTTGTTTCTGGTATTCTATAGCTTTTTCTCTTATTTGCCTTATTGCAAAGATAGCGTCCGTGGTTGATCTGTTTTGGCGGAATCCTTGTTGCTCGTCGCTTATGTGTATATTGTTTTCTATTTCACTTTTCAGGATACTTGTGAACACTTTCATAATACTTGCTAGCAGTGTTATTCCTCTAGAGTTGCTCGGGTCTTTTTTGCTGCCTTTTATGAATACCGGTATCGTGATGATTTTTTGTCCATCCATCGGTATTTCTACTTCCTGTAATATCTTATTAAAAAGTATTGTCATTTCCGATATGTAACTTTCTTCGGCATATTTAATTAGTTCGTTTGGTATCCCATCTTCTCCTGGTGCTTTTCCATTTTTAAGTTTCTTAAATGCCATCGATACTTCTTCTCTTCCTATTTTATAGCTTTCGTCTGTTTGTTGTATGTTGTTTATGATTTATGGTATGTTCTCTTCTTCGTCGGACTGGTTTTCATATAGTTGTTTAAAATGTTCTTGCAAATCGTTTGTTTCAATTATTTTCATTCAGTATTCATTAATATTGGCTTTTTTCTTCTTTGTAACATTTTCCATACCTTTTTTGTCCTGTGTATAAATCTCATTCCTTTTCTTTTGTGAAATTTGTCCAATATTCCTACTTTATTTTCTTAATTTTTGCATTTACTTCATTTCGTATTTTTATGTAGTGCTGTCTATTTTCTTCGTTTTTTTTGTGATATATATTGTATGCGCGCTCTTCTTTTCTTTTGTGCAAGTTCTTTAACTTCTTGGGTGAACCACGGAGTATTGTTTTTTTTGTCTCTCACGTTTATTCGTCTTGTACCTATGACTTCTTTAATCGCTTGTAGAGTATTGTTGCTTAATTTATTCCAGCTTTTTTCTACTGTATCTGTTTCTAGTATTGCGTTGTTCTTATTCTGTTCAGTTATCCTTTTCGTATATAACCATTTTGTTGTGTCGTCTTGTAGTGCTTCTATGTTCATCTTTTTTAGGGAAATGGTTGTTTTCTTTTAGATAGTTTTATGTTTATCCTTGTTTTACGCAGTATCATATTGTGGTCAGATTCTACATTAGCTGATGTGAGCGCTCTTACATCCATGATTTCTTCTGATTTGGCTGCCCTATTTGTTGTGATATAGTCGATCACCGATTTTCTGTCATTTGCCTTCCAGGTGTACATTTGTTGTGGTTTATGAGGATAAAAGGTATTGTTTATTCTTAATTGATTATGTGCACATAATTCTATCAGTTCTTCTCCACTTCCATTGCTTTCTCGTTCATTGAGTCGTTGTTTTATACCTCCTATTTTGTCGTTTCCAATTCTTCCGTTGAAATCTCCCATTATTATTGTTCTGTTGTTATGTCTATTTCTTTTATCTATTTCTTTTTGTAGTTTATTACAGAATTCTGCTTGTTCTTCTTTTCCTTTATTTATATATATATATATATATATATATATATATATATATATATATATATATATATATATATGTCCTCCATAGCCTCGTCCACATCGTCTCTCCACGATCGTCTGGGTCTTCCTCTTTTTCTTCTCCCTATAGGGCTCCACTCCGTTATTTTCCCCATCCATCTATTATCTTCGCTCCGTCTTATAGGTCAATACCATTTTAATCGTTTTTCTTCAATGGTGTTTATTGCGTTCTCTTTGATGTTCATTCTGCTTCTTATTTCTTCATTTGGTATTCTCTCCATACGTGTTACTCTACAACATCTTCTCCAATACTCCATCTCTACCGCGTTAATTTTAGATTTATTTCTTTTGTTGATCGTCCATGTTTCTGACCCGTATGTCATTATGCTTTGTATTATTGATTTGTATATGCGTGTTTTGTTTCTTTTTGTAATGTGTTTGTCCCACAGGATAGAATTTAATTGTCTCATGCATATCCGCGTTTGTCCTAATCTAGCTTTAATCTCTTCTTCTGATGTTGCGTTTTTTGAAATGATGGTTCCTAAATATTTAAATCCATCGGTTCCTTTGATTATTGTTTCGTTATCGATTTCTAGATTCTCCACGTTTCCCTCCTTTGTTGTTAGATATTCCGTTTTATCAAAGTTTATTGCTAATCCTGCTTTAGTGTATTCTTCTTTCAGTTTTCTTACCATATAACTGAAGTCTTCCTCATCTTGCGCTATGATTACTTGGTCGTCTGCGAAACTTAGAGTATATAAGTAATCTTCTCGTATTGGGACTCCCATTCCACTACATTTTTGCTTCCATTTTTTAATATTTTTGCGAGGTTAATTTTGAATAGTGTTGGGGATGTAGAGCATCCTTGTAATAGGCCTTTTGATGTTCGTAGTCTCTTCCCTATTTTATGTCCTATTTTTATGTTCACTGTGTTGTTTTCGTAGAGAGCTTGTACTGCGTATATTAGTTCTTTGTCAATGCCTATTTCTTTCATTGCGTTCCATAATCTTCGTCTTGGTACTGAGTCATAGGCCTTTCTTATGTCTATGAAGGCTAGATGAACTTCTCTATTATTTGCCAGGTTTTTTTTCCATTGTTTGTTTTATAGTGTATATGTGGTCTATACATGATTTTCCAGCCGTTAAAACCTGCTTGGTCTTCTCCAATTTTTCCTTTTATATTTTCCTCTATGATATTTTTAATAATTTTTCCATACCAACATCCCATACTCGATATTATGCTTAGGCCTCTATAGTTTGTTCATTTTCTGCGATTTCCCTTTTTAAATATAGATACTATATAGGCTTTTGACCATTCCTCTGGTATTTTTTCTCCATTTATCGCTCTGTGGAACATGTTTCTCAGCATTCGATGTAATTTATTAGACCCGTACTTAATCATTTCATTTACCACACCTCCAGGCCCTGCAGATTTATTATTTTTGAGTGTTTTTATTGTCTTCTTTACTTCTTCATAGCTTAGTTCTATCTCTTTTTTTTCCTTATTCTGTTCTTCTTCAGGGTTCTCTTCTTGGAATTCTTGTCTGTCTTCTGTTAGCAGATTCTTATAATATTCCTCCCACTCGCTTTCTGGGATATACTCTATATACGTCTTCTCTCTATTGTTGGTCCTTAATGCTTTAATTATTCTCCATGATTCTGTGCTTCTAGTTTTGTCTTGCTTGCTTTTTCCGCTGTATATTGGTACATGATTTTGGAGCTGTATTATCCCTTTTCCTTTCTTTTTAGTTTTGGATATGCCACATATGTCTAATTTATGTTTTTCCACTTCTAGTATGACTTCTTTATCTTTGTTCGTCCATGTTCTTATGTTCCAGCTGGCTAGTCTGGTAGATATGTTTTTTCCATTCTCTTTTCTCTCTCTCTCGCTTGTGTCGTCATCTTTGTTTTCCGTCCTGTTTCCAAGGCTTAGTTCATGGATCTGTGAGCAATGTTATTTTTACCATGGTAGGGAGCTAACCTGATGCATGAACCCTGCTCCTTTTTCATCCGGGCTTGGAACCGGCAATAGTTGTCGAGATAAAATGAAACAACTCGGCAAACCTGGATTAAGAATATTGTAGTGTAGGCAATAGGTATGTAGAAAAAAAAATTATTGTTTAAACTCTATTAGTTTCCTCTCATAATTAGATGGGAATTTTAAAAAGTGTGTTACTTGTATATATATAGCTTTCCTAGAGTAGTAAAAGTGTAAAAGAAAGAGGTCACGCGTAGAAGAGATTCTGCAATCTGGTGCTTCAAATATCGAAAGAAAAACTTAAGAAAATTTAAAATTCTACTTAATTATGATATCAATATTATAAAAAGTTCTTACAGACCTAGACTTCAAACTAAAAACTCGTAAAACTTAACTAATAAGATTGAAAATGAAGAACTTACCAGCAAAAATTACTTAATATCTGTAACGTGACGTATGATGAAGAATAGCCAGTTTCTGTGACCAATGACTGTAATATATACTTTTAAATTAACAAACAAGATGTTAAACATTTTATATTTTCTTCGATATTTAAAGAATAAATCTATTTGAGGTTAGTGTTGAAGCCATAGAGGTCGCTCAACTTCAATAAAATTTGGACCAATTGTTATTCACAAAAATAAAAATTTTTCAGAAGGATAACTTAAAAAAAAAGAATTTCTGCCCACTCTAATATACAGGGTTACAGGGAAAGTCGTCCTAGATAATTAAGGACGTTATAGTTTAGGTCGTTTCTGACCGATTTGACTCTATGACATGATGTCCTAAACTTAACCGTTTTCGAGATATTGAAGTTTAAAGATTTCTAAAAACATGTTTTTTTTTTTGCTTTTATATCGATTTTTTTTTTTATTAGAGGTTCTCGAGTGCGATTTTTTGGTTATTTTTAGTTAGTCTGTATGTCAAGTATCAAAAATCATCAAAAAAATTTGAACTAGTTACTAACAGTTTCAAATGGCGGCTTGTTAATGTTTCTAAATTACGAATGTTTACCAAGTGTTTCCTACTTTAAATCAATAAAGAGAAAAAAAAGTTATTCTGCAAATTATTTTAAAACTTTTACGTCTTTTTAGCTATCAAAAAAGGTATAATACTAGGAGTTTAATAGGAAAACTGTACACAGAATGACACCTAAAGCGGGCTCGGGTAGCAAAAGGTAAATTTTAGTTCTAGGTGAAAATACGAAAAATACACAAATAAAACAAAAAACCTTGCAATTTAATATTTTTTATTAATTATAATTCATGTTCTATATGGTCGCCCCTATTTCTAACACAAAATTCTCATTCTTTTTCTTAAATTACTTTTCACAACGCTGGTTGTGAGGTGCCGCCTCATTTCGTCAGCCGCATCAATTATTTTTTGTCTTAGGACATACACGTTTTCGATAGGAGTCATCTGGTCGTATACGAGACTTTTCATGTGACCCACACATAAAAATCCATCGGTGTTAGGTCTGGGCTTCTCGCCGGCCAAGGTATGGGTCCGCTTCTTCCAATCCATTTGTTGGGATAATTGTCATTGAGCCATGCACGAACACTTCCTCTGTAGTGAGCTGGGCAGCCATCGTGTTGAAAGTACATGTTTTGTCTCAAACCAATAGGTAGGTCTTCCATCAAATTAGGTAAATCGTTCCGCAAAAAAATTGTCGTATTCCTCGCCATTCAAATTATCTGGCAGGAAGAATGGTCCAACCAAATAATTTGAAATTTATACCCATCCACACATTTAAGCTGAATCTTGTTTGTGATCCTTTCGTTCTTTTTTTGTTTGGGTTGCCTTCCTCTTTAGAAGCCCAATAGTGGGCATTGTGGTAGTTTGTAAGACCGTCTTTGTCGAATTTCGACTCGTGAGTCCATAGTATTTTCTTAAAAAAAAGATGCATCTTCGACATCGGTATTGAGCATAAATCTGCATAATTCTAATCGTCGCAACGGATCCCCTTCTTCAATGACTTGCACGGGCGTATAGTGGTAAGGGTGTTGCCCAACAGTATGCATTACAAACCATACCTTCCACTGCGAAATACCAAGCGTATTTCGTTTTCTTCGTCTTCGTCAAAGATACGTGGTCGTCCCATCTCAGTCCGCCGTGTTTGTACGGAACCAGTTTCTCGTAGTCTTCGATAAGTTCCATCAAATACACAAATACATCAGGTACACGACGAGTAGGATATAGCAGTATGTATTCATCACATGCACGCGACGACACTCCTTCGCAAAATCCGTAACACATTAGGATGTCAGCATATTCCTCGTTGGTATACGTTGCCATATTCACAAGCAGAGGTCAAAATCCAGTTACGAGCCAATTCACACAGTCAGAAGATGAAACACAGATATTTTTGAAAAGCACGGTATAGCACATCTACCACGGACGAATCGCATGAGCAGACTAAAAATCATTCAATAATTTTTAGTGAACAGAAAATGTCACTCGCACAGAGAGTATCCCTACCGGAACTCTCTCAAAATGCTTACCCAACCTTTTTATTGTTTGAAGGTGCAGATAGTAAACCGGTAATTGGTAGTATCTAAATTCTATTATTATGTTACTCTACATTTGGGCCTATTCAAATCTCATTTTCTTAGAATTTTCAATAGATCCAGTAAATATTATACCGTTTTAGATAGCTAAAAAGACGTAAAAGTTTTTAAAATAATTTGCAGAATAACTTCCATACATTTTTTTTTCTCTTTATTGATTTAAAGTAGGAAACACTTGGTAAAAATTCGTAATTTAGAAACATTACAAGCCGTCATTTGAAACTGTTAGTAACTAGTTTAAATTTTTTTGATGATTTTTGATACTTGACATACAGACTAACTAAAAATAACCAAAAAATCGCACTCGAGAACCTCTAATAAAAAAAAATCGATATAAAAGCAAAAAAACAGGTTTTTTTTTAGAAAATCTTTAAACTTCAATATCTCGAAAACGGTTAGTTTAGGACATCATGTCATAGAGTCAAATCGGTCAGAAACGACCTAAACTATAACGTCCTTAATTATCTAGGACGACTTTTCCTGTAACCCTGTATATATATATATATATATATATATATATATATATATATATATATATATATATTTATATATATATATATATATATATATATATATATATATATATATATATATATATATATATATATATATATATATATGTATATATATATATATATATATATATATATATATATATATATATATATATATATATATATATATATATATATATATATATATATATATAGTCCTGTTCAATCTCAAATCATACTGATAAATAAAATTTTCTTTTTCAGCAAGAAAAATAGGAATCTGTTTAGCGGTATTAATTATCCTGTGCTGCCTTTTAATCTTCATACCAATAAAGTTTGCTGATAATTTTGCAGACACAACTTACAACGATTCTGAAATAATTACAGAAGATTTTGTTTATAGAAACATCTGGGGTGGAGATGAACCCACGATGATAAAAAATACATCGGCAGCCCTTTGGGTAATCATCAAACATACAGGTGGAAAAATCTGCTTTGACTTCAACAGTTGTTCCAAGAGAGTTAGAGAAATTCAAAAGGAGGACATGACGCTCAGAAATATGGTCGATATCCAGTACAATTTTCTTATTGGAGGTGATGGCAGGGCTTACGTAGGAAGAGGCTGGTTTGTAAAAAATGAAGGACGTCTGATAGTGTAGATATAGCTTTCATTGGTAACTTTACTGAAAACGAGCCAACAGAAAAAATGATCGATAGGGGAGAATTTGTTATAAGACAGGGTCATAACGATGGCATAGATTTTTCAGAATATTGGATAATATGTCACAATCAAACAGAAAAAAAACTGATAGTCCAGGAAAAAATCTGTTTAAGGAGGTTGTTCGTTGGGGAGTATTATAACTCAGAATTTATAAACATAACTTTTTCATAAATTATTCTTGCGATAAATTTGCAGAATTTCATGAATTAGTGGAATAGTTGCTTTACAGAAAAAGGACCAGAAGGTTTAATTCCCTGAATTTATACATTTATTGGGCAGTAACAGTAATTACATTCCAAAACAGAAATACCTTTTATTGCTCATTTGTAGTCAGTCCAAACACTTTCTCAGAAAAAGAACCTACGCCATTATAATTATTTAAATAGCATCGATAAACAATGTCGAAAATTTTAGCAATAATGGAAAATGTTGTCTTTTGGACATACTTAGAATTTGGCAAAAGTCCCAATTATCATCAATGTCTGACGCCTCTGATTACTGTTGTTACATGTATTTTTTTTTTTTCCTTAAAGTACCATGACTTTTGGTCAAAAGTATTTTTATAAATTAACGGAATTTTTAAGTTAACAATACTAGAAACCTATTGTTAATGCAATTCATTCATTTAAATGTCTTACTCTTGAATTTAAACTCATTCGTGCTGGAGAATTACTACTTTTGCATGCCCAGATTGAGTTTTAAAAGTTTAGTTAGCGAATTTTAGCAGATAATATAACTTAACTCTAGCAAACAATTTTAATATGAAAGATTTCGGAAAGTTAAGATAAAGATGCGTGAATTCGACATGCTAATAACCTTAATTCTGCATTGAATTCAGAAAAAAAGTACGTAAGTGGAATAATATAAACCAATACTTAACAATAATAAAACATCAACTATTTTACCAATAAAATGTATCTCTAATATGAAAACACAATTATCATAATCTTTGTATAATATATTGCATTATGAATAAATTATCTTTTAGGATCTTTAGGACTACGCATTTTTACAAGCCCTAACCGCACAACAAAAACTTCCTCTTGACGTTTTTTTTATAATTATTTTCAATTATAACGTCAAACGAGTCATTTACTTATTGAAAAATAATTAATAAAGAATTTCGGAGCACGTTATAAAGAGGTTCTCCTTGAAATCCAGATGTAAACACAACCCGCCACCGCGCCGGTAGCCATGTTGTTTTTATGATAGGGGACGCATGCGTGATAAAAAACAGGACCTAAAAATTTTCTGGAGCGTCGCTACTGTGTTTATGTTTACTGTGATTATATTTAAAGTGATTGTTACGTCATTTTTGTTAAGCTTAACAAGTAATATCTTATCTGTAAAAAAACTATATAGAAATAAGACCATTGTACCCAAAACATAATTATTATAATGTATTGTGGTAAGCATTCCTCAGAGAATGATTGAACGTAGAAGAATTTTTGGAGGTTTACCATCTTTAATAGAAGGACGGTGTTGAAATAAATACCCTATATATATATATGTAGTATATATATATATATATATATATATATATATATATATATATATATATATATATATATATATATATATATATATATATATATATATATATATATATATATGTATATATATATATATATATATATATATATATATATATATATATATATATATATATATACATATATTTATATATATATATATATATATATATATATATATATATATATATATATATATATATATATATATATAGATACATCGTTCTTAATTAATAATATTAATAAATACATAAATAAAGGAAAACATATAACAATATTATTACAAAGAAATGATTAAATTCATTCTGTCCATCAATTCGATCCATATTGAATGTTAAAAGCTCAAAAAACAAAATAGTATTCAGCATTTACTTCTTCTTCTTCTTTTTGCCGATTTTACTAGGCATGATACTACGGATGGTTTGCCGTTGCCTTTCCGAGAGAGGCAATCGTCACGTAGTAATTTTTTTGTTTATTTCATTATTTCCCTAGCCGAGAATCTATCTCTGGTTTCCAGCGTAGAAGGCAGACACGTTAACCTCAACGTTATGACCGCCTCTAAGCATTTACTTAATCAGCAGAAAAAGGCAAAACTTCTTTCTGTAAGAATTTAGTTCAATTTTTTTTAAATATGTTATCTACGGAACAAAATGAGTGGGTTCTTTAAATTTTCTAAAGCTCCTTTTTAAAATTGCACAGACAGTATAATGTTTATTGACAGAGGCAACGAATTCAAAAATTTAGTATCTGAACTCATGGACTATCTTTTATAAAGTTCAAAATTATGTTTCATTAGTGGGAAAACATGTCATGTTTCGCATGAAATCTGCCAGCTTCTCTACACTTCTATGATATCCAACTATATTTTTACTTCTCTGATTTTAGTACGAATATTCCGATAGATTTCGTGATAGTCGTGCATTTCCCTTCACTAGTCTCCTTTCGGTAATCTCATTATTAAGTCAGACTTTCTTTCCTTGTTTCTCTTTGCTTTCAGGTTCGTCTTCTGTAACTTTTTATATACTGGTTTTAATAAGCGCCCATCATTCTTCTATATTTTCATCCAGAAGGCTTTTACAAGTCTTTGGGTGCTTCCATATCGAGTCAGTTAATTCTCAGTCTACATGATGAGGTTTTTCCTAAATCTACACCTCCCTTACGGAATTGTGGCTCGATCCAATGATAGCCCCATATCGTTTTATCCTTTTAGTTGTATTCCAATATTCTAATATCTAGTTATTAAAAAATATTCATTGTTAATGTTGAGCCCTTTCTAGGTCTACATTTCTTCGAGATGGCGAATTTTGCTTCATAACAAAATCAACTAACTGTAGTTTTAAGGAAGATTTTTAAAATATTCTTCATATATGTTTATAAACAGGTAAAAGTAATGTTTAAAGCCCTGTGTATTAATAGAACTATGATAGTTTTAAAAAAAGAATAATGTGAGAACTATTTATTTGACATAAAGTTGAATGAGATAAAAACATGGAAATACTTAACAGATTTTTGTTTTTGTCCATATTCTGTCTTGAAAAACCAACATTTGTTTCGAATTCATTCATTATTATATTAGATGGTTGCATTAAAACCCACTGCTTGTATTTAGATGACTCGGGCTGCATATTCTGTAGACAGTTGCATCTCTTAGTTATGCGATCTTTCAATCTGACAACATTGCCCACAAGCATTTAGTCCACGAACGTCATCCGTTGTATACACTGGTACATATAACCAAATTAAAATAGAAAGTTTTTCCGATATGTGCTCTACACTACTTTTCTTTGCTCGCAAAGCGAAGAAAGAAACGTTTCTTGCAGTATCGTAATGAGTGCTGAAAAATTAATATATTTCGACAGTCTGCAATACAGAAAATCATGGGTAAATCCTCAACGTCGACTCCAAAGAGAAACATTTACGATTACAAAATGTTGCTAAGCATTTGATGGGATATGGACGGTTTGGCCTATTACGTGGTACTGTAAACTAGAAAAACGATCATCACCGAACATTATAAACAACAACTGGAGCATTTGAATGATAATTTGATGCAAAAATGATTATCTTTTGCATCGAATCTCCGGCAAGTGTTTCATCTTCACGATAACATACGACCTCATGACACTTTAGCTGCTAAAGAGGTGAAACTCAAAAAGGAGAGTCTCCCACACCCAACATATTTCTCAGACTCGGCCCAATCTGACTGTCACCTGTTCTGCTCGATGCAGCACGCTCTGGAAGATAATCGCTTCGATAATGATGAAAAACTTGAAAAATAAAATGCTAAGTGGTAAGCTTCAAACGACAGAGCCCTTTATCGGCGTGGCATTCAACATCTACCCAAAAACTGGGAAAACCCCAAAGGCAAATACTAATGTATGCAGGGGTTTCAAATTGTCTACTATTATCTGCAAAAAACATAAAAGATTCTATTTTGGACTATCACGAAGGCACGACCGCAGAACTTTTTGAAAATTGGTTTCAAAATTCCCTTTTACGAAATGTTCCCGAATAGAGTGTTATAGTTATGGACAATGCAAATTACCATAGTCGCCTACTAAATAAGGTTCCTAATGCAGCCAACACCAAATCGGAAAAGGAATATATGTTAGAAAATTACATATATTTGACTTTAGTTATAAAAAAAGTGATCTTTTGGAAGTTTTGAAAGACTATAAACTGAAAAAGAAATATCTTTGTGATGGTATGTATGGCTGAGAAAATGGGAGACACTGTTTTGCGGCTTCCTTCATATTATTGTGTGTTTAATTAAATTGAACATATTTGGCAACTAGTTAAATCAAAAATAAGGGCACAAAAATGTTTCTCCTACTTTAAGCTGTCAATGGTTGAATTAGTAAAAAAAGTTATAAATGATATGCCTTGTGAAAGCTGGAAGAATTCCATTCAGCACGTTGCAGATTCATATATTTATGTAAATAATATAAAACCACTGATAATTACCTCAGCTGATGACAGTGATAGTGAAACCGAATTAGGCTTAAGTTAAAATATATTTTTATTTATACAATATGTCCCCTCTTGTAAACCCCATTCATTCAAACTGTATATTTGTATTTCTTATCTATTTGTTTTTACATGCATCTATAAATAAACATCTCCAAAAACACTTATAATTTTATTTATTTGCATTAATGAATAAAATTCTTAAGTCCATCTCTGCAGCCTATCATAAACAAAAAAGGTCAGCATTTTTATATTGCCCACCTAAAACGACAAAAATCAGGATTTTATTTTTGGAAAGGCTATACACGTTTTATTATAAAAAAACCAAGTTCAAAAAAACGGCAAGTTTCAATGCAGCCACTAATATATTATTTTATTTACTTAGTAATAATTAATATTAAACATAATGTATTGATTTTTTTCCACTTTCTTTAGGTATTTTTATTGTAGAATTTTTTTAGATTTAACTTTTGATTTACTGCCTTTTGTGATATATAACAAAAAACATTTTGAAAATTGTGTGCCATAACGAAAATAAAGCAATAAATAAAAAAAAATAGTTTTTAGTTTTTTTCCTTTTTGTTAGCATCTGATAGTTCAGTAAGATCCATTAAACCATGTAACTTTTGATTTTATGTTTGATATATCTCAGATTATTCTAGTGGATCTAATATTTGATTCTTTTTTAAAATCTAGAGATATTGCAAACATACAGAGTTAAAGAAATGAAATCTACACGTTTGGTTAGTTGTAGGCAGGATAGACGATTGTGCCTATTTATGCACTGCAGCCTCTTGGGTTATTGTGTTGCCCTCTTTTGGTTACATAGGCGTCGTTCCTTTAGGCAAGTTTATTAGCTTGCTTTTAAGCCTTTTATGTGGTAATTTATCACCACAATCTAGATCTCCGAACAATTTATGTTTGTTTCGAGTTACAGCGGCTCATTCCTATAGGATAGGTATAGAGGCTTCCTCCTCTTCATCATATAGTCTGCATGTCGTGAGACCATTATGGATACCCATTTTCTGTAAATGTTTCCCCAGATGATAGCGATCGGTGATCAGACCCACGACTAGTTTAGTCTACGCTCTTGTTAAACAAAAGATGTCAGTTATTAGTTTCTTTGAGGGGCCGCTAATTATGTCCTTCGCATGTTGTTGGCCAGATGTTACTAGCCAACAATCTAGATGGCGCTGATATGATCATCTATTGATTATCGTTTTTACCACCTGTTTTGGTATCTTACGTTTACACTCCGTCGTGATCTTGCAGGTAACTTCATAGGCATTTAAAGCCTTTAGAACAGCTTGACTGTCTGTGAGTATATGTACCTCTTAGTTGCGATAGTCCAGTCTAATATTCTCGTGAACAACAAGCATGTATTGCGTGAATTTCTGCCTCGAAATTGTTGCATTTGTCCCTAGTGAAATGCCACAACTCCACTTGGACATTTCTGTATATATGCAAGCGCCTATTCCGCTCGAAATTTTTGTTCCGTTTCTATAAGCCAGACGACTTCGTCGGCGCCTCCACCTCCATCCATAGATTTGGGTCGCACCCAATTCTATATTGTTTTTTTTTAAATATACGATATAGTCGTACAGTCAAATTGCATATATATATATATATATATATATATATATATATATATATATATATATATATATATATATATATATATATATATATATATATGCTGTGTTTCGCTCAACTTCAAAAACCCATCAGGTAGCCTAGGTGAAAAATGATAATGTTCGGCATTTAGCAGCACAATCATGACAAACAGCTGTGCAGTAGAATGATAGACCGTGAAAGATAAATAAAAAAAAACACATGTAAAATCACCTGTTGCTGAGCATCAACACTTTACGGGATACACCAAAAGGGAAGAGAAACCAAACTTCTTGCTTCGATCCCCATGTTAAATAAACAAAAGGTTAGAGGATCAGTTTTACCATATATCACACATGGAAGTTAACTATTATCTCTCTTGGTCGAATTAGTTTTTTAGTCTAGATTGAGCCCTTAAGATGCTTTGTTTAATCGTATGCGAAATGTCGCAATTTTCTATTATTCTTAAAGTCGTTTACTTTTATGGCTATGGCTCTGCATGTGATGGACAAAGTAAAAATATAAATAAGACTCTAAAAACGTTGAAAAGAAAACAAACAAGCAGCAGAAACACCAATAATTCATAAGCTGCTGATACATAGGGGTTCAAAAACTGGATTTTTTTACTTTTGTGTACATATGTTGACAGATCCCATTTTTTTTTTATTTCTAACACATCCTGTATATATTTTCAAGATTTGTTTCGAAACTAAATAAATTCTTCTTACTGCGTTTTATTAAAAATCAAACTTTTTTTATTTGCCTGACCATCTATTCAACTAGTTAAAAAAAAAGAATTTGGAAGCATTGCTAACAGTAAATTGTACAATGCAGAATTAAATATGTTAAGTCGACAATTTTGAAAGTTTGTGTAGTAGCATTAAAACAGATAATTATGAATCTCTTCACTTTTATATATTTCTTCTTGGTCGATACTAACGTGTAAATTTAATAAAGCAAAAGTATGTTTCATAAGGTGCAGGAGCTTTGTTTTGGAAAACCTGCAGCCTTATATCAAAGGTGGTTTGGTTATACGTCGCGGTTATTAATTAGACTCGGAGCTGCAAAATAGTAGACGAAAACAAAGCAGAAACAAACAACCACGGAACTAAATCGGCTGCCGAGATTGATTTGCCTATGTTTCACCGAGATTATAAGTAGCAGCCCCACCATAGCTCCATAGCTATGGATATAATTCTAGGACTAATACCCCGAGATATATATAAAAAGTGTGGCTATATCTATCTATTTATATATAATATATATAATATATATATATATATATATATATATATATATATATATATATATATATATATATATATATATATATATATATATATATATATATATATATATATATATATATATATGTATATATATATATATATATATATATATATATATATATACATATATATTTATATATATATATATATATATATATATATATATATATATATAGGTTATATAAGGTATAATAAACATAGAGCATTTATTAATAGTTTTTTGTCTTTTTTTTATTTTAAAATTCAAATGACAATAATTCCAAAACAGTTCATTTTAGACATATAGTGTGTTAGACAAATAATATCTAGACTCGAAAATAAAATAATATACGGGGCTTTCCATTTAAAGAAAATCAAGATGGCGTAATTTCTTCGAACTGACAGTTCAAAACATTTTATTGTCAACGTCAGCATGTGCGCCTTATAACCCTATAACCTTTAATTATTTTTTGATACACTAATTAATAAATACTGTGGAATGATTAATCCATACATATGGGGCATCCTGTATATATATATATATATATATATATATATATATATATATATATATATATATATATATATAGTAGACCATATATATATATATATATATATATATATATATATATATATATATATATATATATATATATATATATATATATATATATATATATATATATATATATATATATATATATATATATATATATATATATATAGTAGACCATAATCTTAAAAAAATGGAATTAAAGTAAAATATTAAATATATGTTCTATCAAACATTACCAGAGAACTATCATCCCTGTTAACATGCCAAAAATTAAATTTTATCCGTCATAAATAGATCACATAACTATTTAAACGCGTCCAAGGTTTAATTCATCGTGTTGCCTATACCATTAAATAATGTTTTTTAGGGTTCCGTATGGAACACTTCGATATCTCTCTGCCCTTCCGTCTGCCACACCCGTTTTCTCCGAAACTATTTGACATAGAAAGTTCCAATTTGGCACTAATATAGGAATTGATGGCCCAATCAAAGCCATGTAGTTTTTAAAGTTAAATTTTGACTTAAGGGTTAGTTTTTGGAGGTGAAAGTGGAAAAAAAAAACTACCGGGTCATTGAGTGGGGTGAAAGCTTGTGAAAACATGAGTTCAAAAATATATATGATGTAATACTTGGGCACACTTTTCTTTGTATTATTTAAACGGCCAAAAACCTCTTACCCATCCTAGCTTGAAAAGTACTGACCAAAAAAAATTCTGGAGAAGTCTAAATAAAGTGTAGTTTAACGAAAATTATCTCAAATGAATTACATTTGATAATTTATCCGCTATAAAAAAAACTATGAAAGCATAATTTTCATACTTTTACTTGACAGTATGGTGGAGCTTTTGTTAATATACTTCACAGTATATTACTGCTCGCGCTTTTGTACGCAGACAAAAGAATTTTATTTTATTTGTTTATAGTTAAACAAATATTTAGGTAGTAGCTAATTCTGAGCTTATCGGTTATTAGGTAGCTAAGATGCTATAACTATTATACATTATTAACTAAGAGAAAACGTGAAAATACATATTGAATCTTAAAATATGTACAGGGAGAGTCAACGATAGAGTAAAGTTCATTATCTCATTTGTTTCGGGAATGACAAAAAAATGTTAAATATAATAGTTTTATGGAATGTTAAGATGAACAGTTTAAAATTATTTCTAAGTATACAGGGTACTTCAAAAAAGTGTAGCCGATATATATGTTTAACATTTTTAATAATATTATATACTTGAACCTAGCAGTTTTTCTAATATTTCAATTTTTTTAATAGTAGTTTTCAGTTTTGTAAAAAATTGCTATTAGCTCCATTGTTTCTGAAGGTGGAATATTCACAATTGGTACGAGCGTTCTATAGAGATGAAAAAAAAAATATGTAAAAAATTTGAGTTATACGCTACAGGGTGTTCAAAATAAATTTATACATTTCGACTATTTTAAATTGAAAAATCTCAAATTTTTTAAATTGCAAACCCTGTGTATTATTATTTTTTCTGATAGATTTTACAAAACCCTCGAACTTTTATTAAGTCTGTCATATACCGATTTCTAACATTTTTCGATTTATTTTGAATTTTTCAATTTTTACCCTTATTTTTAATAGACTTACGCTATTGTGAAAACGTAAACAAATATAGTTTAACTTGTCCAATGAATAATTATTATGACATAATAAATGATCAAGAATATGCCCCTCTACTTGAATACACATGTTTAGTCGTTTTTTCCTTCACTTTCTTTGTAAAACGAACAGATATCATATTTTTAAGTACGGTCCATGATATACCTGCTTCTGAAGTGCCCAAAGAAAACCATAAAATTTTATTTCATTGTCTATTTATGGTTAATGGTTTTTACCCTTTAAGGACTAAGTTTAGTCACTTCACTATATGTATGGACGGACTTTACACGTATATTACTGATACGTTTAACATGAGATATATGAACATAAAGTGTATTAAAAAAGGTATAAAAGTGTAAATTGATATTTGAAAAAAAAAAATTATTGCATTTCTAACCACCATACGAATTATTTGTTGAAAATAATGTGAACCTTACGTTCCCGGCACTTTTCTAAGCATGATGTGAAATTATTGGTAAGTGCTCGGAAGTAAAAAAAACCATGAAGTATTGATGTTATATACATAAATTCAGCAGCCGTTGAAACTTTTATGTCAATTTCCCTAATATTTGTGTAAACGAAATAACGTAAATATGTGGAATATGCTGACAAATATATTTTTTGAAATCTAACACGTAGGCTGAAAAGTTTTTGGTCTAGCTACTTAAACCACATTTCTTTTTGTAAAATTTGACTTTATTCATCAATATAGTCTCCTTCAAGAGCAGTTCAACGCTTTTCTAATATGTCTATACCTTTCTCGTAGAAGGATTAGTCTTTGCCTTCAAAATAGGCCTCAGTTTCGGCGATAACTTCTTTATTGGAGCCAAATCTCTTTCCAAAGTGTATTTTTTTGAGGTCTGCGAATAGATAATAGTTGCTGGAGGCTAAATCTGAAGAATACGGTGGTTGAGGAAACAATTCGAACTTCAATTCATGCAATTTTGCCATCGTAACCATTGACTTGTGACACGGTGCATTGTTTTGATGAAAGCGCACATTTTTCTTGTTCATTTGCGATTTCTGCCTTCAAACGCACCAATAACTTTATATAATATTCGCTATTGATGATTTTTCCCTTCTCAGCATAGTCGATGAAAATTCCATGACCATCCCAAAATACCGAGGCCAAAACCGACTGTTGTGTCGTTGGTCGCTTCGGGCGGTTTTCACTGGCTGCTGTCCCCTCAGCTGACTGCCGATTTGGTTCCGGTGTGTAGTGGTGGATCTATGTTTCATCCATTGCCACATATCGCATGAAAAAATCCTTTTTATTACGCTTGAACAAGTCCAAACAGCGCTCAGAATCATCAACAAGTTGTTGTTTTTGGTCCACTGTGAGCAAACGCGGTACACATTTCGAACAGAGCTTTCTCATGCCCAAATGTTCATGAAAAATATGACCAGCACGTTTTTGATATCTTTAGGGTGTCAGCTATCTCACGCCATTTCACTTTACGGTCACCCACAACAATTTTGTGGATTTTTTTGATGTTTTCCGGTGTAACCACCTCATTTGGGCGTCCAGAGCGTTTACATTCAGCATACCAGTAAATGATCAGTGATTTTCCAGGGGCAGAGTCCCCGTAACATTTATCAAGCCCTTGCTTTGTTTGAACAGTATTTTTTCCCATCAAAAAACACTGTTCAATCAACACATGTAATTTGATTTTTTCCATTGTTTTGAAAATATCAAAAGTAGCGTTATTAAAACCACTGTAACTTGTAAACTATTCTTTGAAATGTCATGAAATTTTGACACGTATCGTTTGAAGGTTGGTATTTCCTAAAAATCATATGGATTTTTTGAAAAGGGCGACATCTATGTGTCAGACCAAAAACTTTTCAGCCTACGTGTTGTATATGTATTTATGTAAAATTCTGCAGCCGTTCAAACTTTTATGAAAATTTTCATAATATTTATGTCAACAAGATAACATAAATAGGTGATATATACTAGACACATATTTTTAATGAAATCTATCACCAGTAGCTCCATCCATAGTCGCATGTAAGCCTCCCCAAGTTGTCTCCAATGAGCTCTGTTGTTTGCTTTTTGCACCTAGTCGCGTCCCGCCAATCTTTTTATGTCGTCCGTCTATCTGGTGTGTGGTCTACCTCTGCATCTTTTATGTTCTCTAGGCCTCCATTCAACCATACGGCGTGTCCATCTATTATTATTCATCCTTGATATATGCCCCGTCCAATTCCAGCTTATTGTCCTAACAAAAATTAATCATCTTCAAGTCGACACATATAACGCATTTATGTTCAACATTTTTTATTTTCTGTAAAAGTACTGAAATCACTTGATATTCTTCTTTCATACAAGTAGAGTGGGCAATCGGAATAGAAGCATGTTTATTGTCATTATGTAAAAGTACAGCTTTTAGACTTCATTTACTGCTGTCAATAAAGAGACGCCAATCGCTTGCCCAATCCCTCTCCAATCCCATGAAAGTGAGTAAGCCGCTCATATCTCTTTGGAATAATTTTCCCAGGGCTGTGTTTCCCACCGAGTACAATTTACAGCGATTCAAGAACAACGTGAATCGCTTTTTCCACACATATGCCGCTCCTGGAATGCTTTAGGGACTTCCCTGCAGCACGTGTGCTAGACCCATAAAAAAAAGTCACTAAATTTTATCAGAACATAAAAATTACAATAACTTTTGTTCTTTCGTGCGATATGAAGAAATTTTTACATCAGAGGATAGGCAATTTTTTCTTTTAATCTTGATGCTAGCAATTCGACACGCTCTTTTGAAAAATCTATGTCTCTGATGAGATCATTAAGCTCTTTTTGTGAAAATAAATTAGGATTCGATGTTTCTGCACAATATTCACTTCCTTGAGAAGCACTGGATTCTTCAATTTTTTCATCGTGAAATTGTGATAGCTGATAAAAACTGGTACTGGTTTTCTGAATGGGGTATTGGTCTTCTTGCTGAAGAAATATTGGGATATTTCCATTTATGACGATTGGTTTTATTGATGCCCACTATATTTGTCGTACAGAAATAACAGTCATTGTGATGATTTTTTTGTTCTTTCCAAAGCATGGGTACTCCAAATTTCAGAGATTTACGTTACCTTTATCCCATAAAGGGCGTTATTGTCCTGCATGCATCCCGTATCCTATTTTCCATATCTACTAGTGTTGTAGGGGGATTCACATAAACACGATCTTTAATGTAGCCCCACAAAGAGAAGTCTAAAGGAGTTAAGTCACATGATCGAGGGGGCCACTGAATGAATCCATTCCTACCGATCCATTTTTGTGGGTAACGATCGTTTAAAAATTCCCGAACTTCCCGGTGGTAATGAGCAGGAGCTCCATCTTGTTGAATCTACATTTGTTCCCCTCCAAAGTTATCAACTTCTTCAAGAAGCTGGGATAATTCGTCTTGCAAAAAATTTAGATATCTAGGCCCGTTAAGCGGTTCGCGGAAAAAAATATGGACCAATATTTCGAAAATTTAATATTCCACACCATACATTAAGCGACCAATGGTTGTGATTTTGAACTTCCCGGACCCAAAATGGATTAACTGTTGAATAATAATACATGTTATGGCTGTTAACTGCTCCATTACTGCGAGAAGTATCTTCATCAGAAAACATTATTTTGGATAAAAGACTCGGACCGGCCTCTATTGCTCCATTCATTGTGGTACAAAATTTACTCTTCGTTCAAAATCACGATCTTGAAGTTCTTGGTGTAGTTCCATATGAAAGGGATGATACTTGTATTTTCCAGAGGTGCGATTAGCCATAGATTGGGAAGTGTCAGATAAGTCAACTAGTTGACGGCTGCTGACCTGGGGATTATCTTCAACATGAAGTAAAATCTCCATTTCTTTTATCTCATTGGTAGCATTCTGGTTTATTACTTTCCGTTTCGTATACTCAACGCTACCACTACCATTAAACCGTTCCATTAAGCACTGAAAAGATTTTCTAGATAGTATACGTCTATTAGGGTACTTCGCTCCGTAAAGCCTTACTGCCAAAAGACAACTTTTTCCAGCCTCGCCCTGTATAGAAACCATATCAATTAATTCATATTTAGGAAAATCCATAACTATTACCTTTATAATTCACTTACTACAAAATTTGACAATGCCTACATCAGGGATGTCAAAGATACGGCCCGCGGGCCGCATCCGGCCCCCGGAACGTATCAATAAGGCGCGCGATCGCAATGTGTTACAGAAAGAAGAATCATGTTTTTTAGAGCTTTTAGACTTCATTCGATTCCTCTACGGAAGTTTTAAAATGCGCTCACTACATTTATAAGTAATTTCAAGGGCAGCGCGTGCCTTGACAAGCGAGAGAGATAGACAGTAACGCCATCTCTTAGCAACAAACGGAAATACCCTATTATTTTTGTTGAGAATAATAGAAACTTCCACGCGCTTCGAGTCTAGACTAGAACCTTCCTTATCGATATTATAAAAGGAGTGCGTCGGCGCGACGTGAGTCAGTTGAGTGTGAGTCGAGTAATCGAAGCGATACGGTCGGAGAAGGATTTTAGTTGTACTGCGAAGTAGTGATTGTGAAGGTATTGTGCATTTGTTTGTGTCGTGCGCGTGCGATATCCATAATTGTTGTGTCGAGTTCCATAATTCTTACGATTTTGGCATAATGTCACAAAAACGTAAAGTTGATAGTGAGTGCAGAGTTTTTCAGTCTAAATGGGAAATTGCATATTTTTTCATAGAATGGAAAGGTAAACCACTGTGTTTGATTTGCAATCAAAAACAGTTGCTGTTTGTAAGGAGTTTAACTTGAAGAGACACTATGATACGAATCATAAATCAAAATTCGATTGTTACACTGAAAAAATAAGAATGGACACATTGTCATCTTTAAAATCTAAACTTCAAGGTCAACAATCGATGTTTACTAAAGCTAATACTGAGAGCGAAGATGCCCTGAAATCAAGTTTTATTATTGCATTAGAAATCGCGAAGAGATCAAAACCTTTCACTGATGGTGATTTTATTAAAGACTGTATGTTGAAAGTTGCCGATGTTTCATTTCCATTTCAAAAGTCAATAATTCAAAATATTTCGCTGTCAAGAAACACTGTCGCTTCAAGAATAAATGATTTATCTCAAAATTTGGTTCTTCAACTGAAGAAGAAAATTACGGAATTTACAAACTTTTCACTGGCTGTTGACGAGAGCACTGATACTGTTGATACAGCTCAACTTGCTGTTTTTATACGAGGTATTAACAGTAACTTTGAAATAACTGAAGAACTATTAAAGTGCGTTCCACTGACAGGTACTACAACAGCAAATGATATTTATTCTGCAATTGAGCATTTGATAGCAGAATATGAACTCGACTGGAATATACTTAGCAGCACAACTACGGATGGCGCTCCTGCCCTGGCTGGCAAACATTCGGGCGTTGTAACTAAATTAAAACAGAAAACATCAGGAAATTTTGTGGGATTTCACTGTATAATTCATCAGGAATCATTGGCATCCAAACATTTAAAAATGGACCATGTCATGCAACCTATAATTAAAATAGTAAATTTTATAAGGAGCAGAGGACTAAATCACCGACAGTTCAGGCAGTTTTTACAAGATTTGGACGAAAAGTTTTCTGATGTTCCTTACTTCACCGAAGTTCGTTGGCTCAGTCGAGGAGTAGTTTTAGAAAAATTTTTTGCATTACGTGACCCTATTCAAGCTTTCATGTTAGAAAAAGGCAACCCAATTGATTATGACAATGACTGATGGGTTGATTGTGCCTTTTTGATAGATATGAATAAACACTTGACTGATCTGAATGTAAAGTTACAGGGTAAAAATCTGATTGTCACTCAAATGTATTCATGTATTCAAGCCTTTGAATCAAAGTTGAGGCTGTGGGAAAATCAGGTAAAAAATCAAACTTTGGATCATTTCCCTCATTTAAAATCATTTGGCACAGTGAACCAAAAAAAATTGGATCAATATTCTCAACTTCTGCAAAATTTGATCACGGAATTCAACAATCGTTTTGAAGACTTTCACAAAATGAATGAAATGGAATTCCCAATTTTCAACAATCCATTCAATTTTGAAGCTTCACAGGCACCAGTTCATTTGCAAATGGAGATTAACGCTCTTACATTTTATACACAATATTTCAAGTGTTTGGATAACTACCCGGAATTAAAAAAGCATGCAGCACGCATTCTCTGCATGTTTGGTAGCACCTATTTATGTGAGCAGATGTTTTCCGTCATGAAAATAAATAAGAACAAACATCGCACAAGACTTTCGAATGAACATCTCCAATCAATTCTTAAAATAACTACAACGAATATGATACCTGACATCAATGAGCTTGTCAAAAACAAGAGAAGTCGGGTATCTGGATCCTCGAGCTCAAAATAATTACCCTCTTTTAGAACTTTGATATAATTTTTAACAACCGTATATTATAAACTATATAATTAAATAAATAAAATGTTATAATAATTCAGTACATTTTTTTTATTTGAATCTGGCCCGCCTACACATTCTAAATTTAATATATGGCCCTCTGCAAAATTGAGTTTGACACCTCTGGCCTACATTTTTGTTTTGTCTTGATGTTATAGCGTAAGTATATTAAAAACAAAGGTAAAAATTGAAAAATTCAAAATAATTCGAAAAATATTAGAAATAGGTATATGACATACTTAATAAAAGTTGGAGGGTTTTGTAAAATCTATCAAATAATAATAATAATATACAGGGTGTGTAATTTAAAAAATTTGAGATTTTTCAATTTAAAATAGTCGAAAAGCATAAATTTTTTTGAACACTCTGTAAGATCTACCTCAAATTTCTTTACATATGTCTTTTTTTTTCATCTCTATAGAACACTCGTACCAATTATGAGTATCCCACCTTCAGAAACAATGGCGCTATTGGCAATTTTTTACAAAACTGAAAACTAGTATTTTTAAAAAAAAAATTGAAATACTAGAAAAACTACTAGGTTTAGGTATACAACATTATTAATAAAACAGTTATAAAATTTTACGCAAAATTTAAAAATAAATTAGAAAATAGGATATTCCAATTAAAAAAACATATGTTATAACGGCCACACTTTTTTGAAGTACCCTGTATACTCAAAAATAATTTTAAACTGTGCACCTTAACATTCCCTAAAACATTTTTTCTTCATTCCCAAAACAAATGAGATAATGAACTTTACTCTATCGTTGACTCACCCTGTACATGTCAGGAATCTAATTAACTTAGCCTAGGTAAAGATCTTATTTTATTTTAAAGGCAATCATGGTACGGAACACTAATTGCGCAAGTCCAACTTAACCGGTTTTTTAGTGGCTACGGAGCACCCTTTTTCGCAATTTTTGTGTTTGCCTAATATATAAACTACTTTTTTAGTTATTAGCCAGGGACCAGCTAAAAATTGAACATATTTAGCAATATTTCTCATTTAAAACAACATTAATCTTATTGTCGTCGACCTGTGATAATTTTATTGTTACATTAGAATTATTATTTTCTAATTTCTAGAGATGTTTGATATTCTATGATACATTAAGTGCAATTTCACAGTAAGAAGCGGTGATTTGTAATGGGAGTATCAGTCACGACGCGTCGCCACTTAGTGTGTAAACACATTAAAAATTCGCGAAAATAAAAAGTAAAATTAAATTTTTATGTGAAATTACGTTGAAAATTGGAATCTATTTTCCCATTTTTTTTTCTACCAGTGGAGTTTGCGGTTTCTGGTTTTTAAATCCTTACTGCAGTCGTAATTGTGATGAATAAGATTATGTTTAGCTAGCTGGCGAGTTCAAAAGTGTAACGAAACATGACATTAGTTTCGTAATTAATAGATGGTATGCCCTGGTTGTCCATTCTTCTTGGACTTCCCGTGCTTTTAATGCAAGAGCAAAACTTACTGTCAGTCCTCCAATAAGTCTTTTTTATTACGAACTGCAATGGCGATCATGATCCCAAATATAAAAATTTTACTGGTCAAAAACGGATCACATTCTAAGGTAAAAACCAATGTGAGATGTCTAATATATTTAAAAATGTTTTTTAATCGCTACTTAACACTGTTCTTAACAGCAATTCCCTTTATGTAGTGTTCGAAGTGCTTTTGTATTACAGTACCTAATCGGGCTAAAAATAAATGTTTAGCAAGCATTTAATATGGTGTTGGTAATGTAAGTAAATTTTCATGTTTCTTAATTTTAAAATACTTATATTTCCTTATGTCGTATTACGATAAAAATCATGATATTTATACTTACGTAAATATGAATAGTATATGACAACATTTCTATTTTCAATAGAACTACTTATCAGTAGGAGATACCAAAATATTATTTTTATTAATGACAAAATCTGGCAATGAAATAATAAAACAGTAATATATATTATTTGAATTAGCTTCTGGTAATCCCTAATAATCCTTATTGTTTCAATATTATATCAAAGTAAATTTCGGAATAGTTACATTAAAACACGATCACATGCCTAACCTGGCCTGAAAACTGATCGACTGGATAGCAGGGAAACAGTTAAGCATATAGTGCTGTCATACTTCCAAAATTAAAAAAAAAAACGTAGTTGTTTGGTTTTCTTATTGTCCAGTTCAGCCTGATGAAACACATAGTTTTCGCTAATAAAAGAGAAAGTAAATAACATAATATTTATAATCAACAGCTGAATATTCTCTAAATTTATACTTTAATAACTTATATAAAATCACATATAACCTCCCATTTAAACTAATGAATATTAGGTAATTTTTTTGCATACGACAATTCTAATTCTGGCCATTGTTTCCAACTTGTCCACTCTTTAAAGTCTCTAATTGATTTGGTGGGAAGCGACGTTATGAGTGACATACTTTATGTACTGGTAGAATGTTATTGTGTAAGAAAGTTAACTTTACTACTAAGTACATGAGCCACCTCTTGAAAATATTTCTTAAAATAGTCCATAGAAGAATATATAAACTGTGTGGTGGTGTCCTTATTTAGTGTCCAAGTATTTTTTTTAGGTCTGTAGAGACGTGAACGTTGACAGCTATGTATGCTTTATGGATTGCCAAAAAGCATTTGACAGAGTACAACACCACAAGATGATAGATATTCTAAAGAATATGGGACTAGATGACAAAGACCTGAGGATTACTAAAAGCCTTTATTGGAATCAGTCTGCTTCTGTGAGATTAGGAGGAGAACATACGGATGATATAAAAATCCTTCGTGGTGTTAGACAAGGATGCATATTATCTCCACTATTATTTAATATTTACTCTCAACAAATATTCGAAGAGGCTCTGGTAGATCTCGATGTCGGGATTCTACTGAATGGAGAAAGAATGAATAATATGAATAATATTCGATATACTGATGACATGGTAATATTCGCTGACAGTCTGCAGGACCTGCAATTACTAATGGATAGAGTAACGAGCTGCAGCCAGAGATATGGTCTTAATATTAACATAAATAAAACAAAATTAATGGTTATTAACAAGAACAAGTTTCCTAACTGTCATTTAGAAATCAACCAGAAAAATATCGAACTAGTAAATAAGTACACATACTTGCGCACTAACATCAATGACCAATGGGACCACTCGCAAGAAATGAAGAGCCGTATTAAAAGGGTAAGGAGTATTCACCAAAATGAGCTCTATATTCAAAAGCCATAACTTAACACTGGGCACGAAAGTAAGGTTTCGGCGTTGCTACGTATTCTTCATTTTGTTTTATGACGTGGAGACATGGACCCTGCTAGAGATAACAAGTACTTTACTTACTTATTCCTGAGTTTTTCTACCATGTAAGACTGTGTAGTTGAGTTGATCAGCCTCTTCCACTCCTTCCTATTCTGTGTCAAGTTCTTAATTTCACTCCACTGAATATTTCTCTCCTGGGCAGTCTTTTTTGCTTCCTCTTGCCATGCTTTCCTAGGTCTTCCTCTTCTTTTTGTTCCCTGGACACGCGCCTCATATATTCTTCTTGTTAGCCTTTCTTCCGCCATCCTGTGTATATGTCCCAGCCATTCCAGTCATCCGTACTGAATTTTTGTCACTATTGGTTTTATTTTGAATTTGTTTCTGAAAACTTCGTTCCTGATTTTGTCCCTTCTTGGTCTTCCATCTATTTTCCTCAGGAATCTCATGTTCGTTTCGTTTATTCTACTCTTGTCCTTACTTGTGAGGGTCCACGTTTCACTACCGTATAGTAATGTGTGGTTTACTATTTTTTTTTAAACTACCTCAATCTTTATATCTGTTGTTATTTCTCTTTTGTCAAGGAATGTTTTTTCTTAAACCCTTGTATATTTTTCCTACCATTGCTATTTTATCGTTTATTTCTTTTTCCAGTTTTCCGTTTCCTTCTATTATTGATCTCAGCTATTTGAACTCTTCAACTTGTTCTTTACTCAGTCCATTTATTCTGATGTCGTGTTTTTTTATTCTCTTGTCCTATTATCATCGATTTCATCTTCTGTATATTTATTCTCATATTTATATTATTCAATGCCTCGTTTAGATTGTTTAGGTTGTGCTGTAAGTTTTCTTCTGTGTCTGCTATTATCGCCATATCGTCCGCAAGAAGTAGTTCTGATATCTCGATTTTTTGCATTCTCAGTATCCCGGCATCATCAGTCTCATTTTCTACTTGGCTCTTTTCACTGCCTCGTGTAGCACTATTACGAATAATAAAGGGCTCAGCACACATTCCTGTTTTAGGCCTCTTATTATTTCGAAATCTCTTCACTCTTCATTATTTGTTCTTACCCTATTTTTGTTGTGTCGTACATACTTTTTATCACTTCCGTTTTTTCCCTGTCTACTCCACATCTTTGTAGGCTTTCCCATATATCCTCTCGTCTTACTCTATCGAATGCGTTTTCTAAGTCGATGTAATTTTATATTTTTACTTATGCACTTCTCTATACTCTGTCTTAATATAAATATGGGGTCCTGTGTACTCCTGCTTTTTCTAAAGCCATATTGCGTTCCTTCAAAAGAGTTTTCTAACTGAACTTTTATTCTTCTATTATTCTAGCGAGTACTTTGGCTGGTAGACTCATTAATGTTATGCCTCTATAGTTTTGGCAGTCTCTTACGTGTCCTTTTTTATGAATTGGCAAAATAATGCCAGGGTTCCATTCCTTGGGTACTCTCTTTTCTTTTACGATCTTATTTAATAACCTGGTGAAATCTGTTCTTGCCTCTTCCTCTAGGCTCTTCAGCATTTCTGGTGTGATTTAGTCGATTCCAGCTGCTTTACCTGTCTTCATCTTCGCTATGGCTTCATTGACCTCATCCTCAGAAATAGTTAATTCTGCAGGTCCTCTTTCTTCTCTTATTTCGGTTACCTGTACCTTTGTGTTATTTAATTCTGTTATTTCCTGAAAGTGTTCTCTCCATCTGTCCTTTATCTTGACTTCATCCGTTAATATATTTCCATTTTTGTCCTTCATATTTCTCATGCCTTTCTTCTTTCTTAGTTGTTTCAGTGTTCCGTAAAATAGTTTCTGGTTGTTTCTGAAATTTTCCCTCATATTCTGTGCGAAATTTCTCCAAGAATCTCACTTCGCTTCTTTTACTGTAGTTTTGACTAGTTTCCGTATCTCCTTGTACCTTTCGTAGTCCGCTATTGTATTTATACCAAGATATTTTTTCCATAGCCTTTTCTTCTCCTTAACACTTTTCTGTATCTCTATTGTCCACCAGTTCGTTCTTTTCATATAGTTGTTCTGCTGCAGTTAGTATTGTTCCTTTTAATCCTAAGGATTTCTTGGTATTTATTTCTATGCATTTCCTCTTTAAGTTTATAACTTTTTATTTTCTTCTTTATTTTCTTTCTTCTTTTTCTTCCTGGTTTGTTATTAGTTTCATTCTGACAACTGGTCACTGCCAATTTCTACTTTTCTTGATACTTTTACATCTTTCACATATTTCCAGTACCTTTTACGTGCCACGAAATAGTCAATTATGGACTTTTTCGTTCTGCTTGGTTCTTCTCTAGTGAACTTATGAATGTCCTTGTATTTGAATTTTGTGTTTGTTATTATTAGATCATTTTCCGTGCACATTGCTTCTCCTTCACTACCCATTATTTTTTCGTATCTTGTGTTTGTTATTTCCTACATGTCCATTTAGGTCTCTCACGAGTATGAGCTTTTCGTTTGCAGCTTTCCAAAATACTTTTCTTTTTCTTCCCTACTCGCGTCTTCGTTGGATATTGGAAACCTCTGAAATGTGTAGGATGCTGAGCGTGTCGTGAATGGACCGAGTCACGAATGAAAGAATTCTTCAAAGAATGAATAGGGAAAAAGAGGTTTTAGTTACCATCAAGCAACGTAAACTCTAATACCCCGGCCACATTATCGGGAATGAGAGCAGATTCCATCTGTTACAGAATAAACTGCAAGGTAAAGTGTGTGGAAAGAGAAATGTGGGGAGAAGAAGGGTTTCGTGCCACAAAAATCTTCGCACTTGGTTTTCAATGACCACCACGCAATTGCTTAGAGCTGCAGTCAACAAGGTGATGGTAGCTAATATGGTTGCAACATCCGGAACATATAGGAACCGACAGAAAAAGAATTACATTAGCTGCCTCCATGCAAAATATTTTTAGCGACTTCTTAGCAATAAATAAAGTCATCACGCCTCGTATTCCAGTTATTCAAACTGAATATAAAAGTTATCATTCATAGCGAAAATAATATTTATATTAACATATTAATAATAACCAAAGTAAAATAAACTCTAAATTTCGACAATTACATATTTACTCTCTCATCTGTCGAAGAATCTCACAATAACACATTTCGTCATATCACGTTTCGCCAACCGAACAATTATCGACAGAAAAGGAAACAAAAGTCGACACGCTTGCTGCAGAGAAATCTCTATAGTCTTGCAATGAGGTGCATGGGCGGAAAAGGCGATTTACTTTGCTTTAACTACTTTAAATTGTATTTGTTGGGAAACACAGTCCTGGAAAATCCATTCTAAAAGGACGAGGTTCTTCATACCAAAGAATTCTAAACCTGAGCGGATATGATATATTAAACGTGACATGTATTCCTACAAGGTTTCTTATAGAAAGTAAAATACCAACTCCTTGGGTAAACATTTTAATTGTGCTTATTTTTAAAAAGGGGAACCAATTTAAATTGGAGAATTACAGACCCATCAGCCTGTTATCGGTACTGTACAAAGTCTTCACTAGAATCACGAATATAGATTAACGAATCTCATGTACTCGCTCTTTGTGAAACCAAGGTCAGTTCATCGACCAGCACAGTCAACTATCTTTATCTTGGATACGACTTCTATTCCCGATTTAGGTGTAACTTTGGAATCTGTCTTTTTGTCAGAAGCGACCTCTCTTGCCAATGAGAAGAGGCTCTGGAGCCTCCAGACTTTAATGTTATGTGGTTAAAAATAACTACTCAACCAACCACAAGGTTCATCTGTACCCTCTAGCGACCACCAAGTGATACTAACTATAGAACACTTTTCGCTTCTCTTGCAGACACTATCGATCATTTACAAATTAACTATCCAAATGCCGAAATTGCCATCCTGGGTGACTTTAATCTCCACAACATCAACTGGCTTAAATATTCAAATACTACCGACGAGCAACGTCGTGAAGCCGAATCATTTTCAATCAGTTGTGGCTTAACTCAGCTTATTGACGAACCAACACGGATCCCTGATCGAGACGGGGAGTTCGCCAGTCTTCTTGATCTGTTTTTAACCACCAATCCGGAGATTTACACGGTCAGCGTAAATCTGCCTTTAGTTCCTTCTGACCATAAACTATTTTCGACATCGAGTATCCTACCAATCAGTGACAGAGAGGCACCTAAACCGCGCAAGATTTGGCACTACAAATCTGCTAAATAGGAAGATGTCATGGAATATTTTCAAACTCCCCCTTGGTTAGACGTTTGTTTTCGATCCGACGACCCATCTGACTGCGCCAGGGAGGTTTCCGATGTTATTTTGGCCGGTACGGAGGCTTACATCCCTTTCTCCAAGAAATGCCCTTCCAACGGCAAGCTTTGGTTTGACCGAAAATGCAAAGAAGCTGTTGCTTCTAAACATCTTGCCTACCAATAATGGCGTGAAAATCCTAACACCATAAACCGTAACACCTTTGTTCGTGCCAGGAATAGATGGAAAGAAATTATCACGAACCCAAGGAGGCACACAATCAACGAATTAGAAACAAACTTCTCGCTTGTCCCAACAACTCCAGGTCCTTTTGGTCAGTCGCTAAGGCAGTTAGTCAAAATTTCACCAAATCCACCATACCCACCACTCACACGGCCAGATAATTCTATTGCAACGACACCTGTTGAGAAAACCGAACTTGTTGGCATATCATAAAACGTATTTTAATGAAGCTTCTGACGCTGACGGAATACCTGACATAGTTCTCAAAAACTGTGCGAGAGAACTAACACCAAACCTACATATCCTACAGAAAGGGAATTTTCTTCCTGCTGGAAATGTGCCACAGTTCAGCCGATACCTAAAAAGGGCAAGAAGACCTTGCCAAATAACTACCAACCAATCGCACTGCTTTCAATAATATCGAAAGTCATGGAAAAGGCTATCAATCAGCATCTTCTAAAATATCTTGAAGGATTGAACATTATTAGCGATCACCAATATGGCTTTCGTAAAAATAGATCAACAGGAGATCTTCTGACCTATGTAACACACGTTTGGAACAACTCAATTGAACATATTGGAAAATCTCGAGCGGTTGCTCTTGACATATCCAAGGCATTCGACCGTGTTTTGGCACGATGAGCTGTTGGCTAAGCTAAGCTCTTAAGGTATGTCTGAACAGTTCTGTTTGTGGCTCTCATGTTTCCTCAGAGAACGTTCTTTAAGAGTGGCAGTCGACGGATTCCTTTCTAATACCTTCACTATCAACGCCGGTGTACATCAAGGCTCCATGCTCCCATGTTTGGGGCTCCGCTTCCAAACATACACTGCATTTGTTGAATTCTATTCAGAGAAGAGCTGTTCGTCTGATTGTGGACCCGGAACTGACCGGCGGCCTTGATTCGCTGGAAACACCGAAGAACGGTTGGCGACTTGAGCCTATTCTACAAGTATTTTCATGGAAAGTGTTCGAAGGATGTGGCCCGCATAATTCCTCCCAGATCGATGCATGTTAGAAGTAAAAAAAAAGAACAGCACTTTGGACCACTTAGATTACTAGTGGAAAAAGCAAATGAACATAAGGTCATCTTGTGAATAGCAACGGTTGACTACGAAAAATCATTTGATTCGGTAGAGATATGGGCAGTTCTTAACGCCTTCAGTAATAGCAGAGTCGACGAAAGATTTACATCTCTTCCTGAACATATAAACAAAAATTCTACATAACAAATAAGGCTTGAAGAAAAAGCAAATTAAATCAAAATTAAAAGAAGAATTGGACAAGGCTACTCAATATCCCAGACATGTTGATATGACTCTAGAAGACATGTTCAAATCATTAAAGTGGGAAAATAAAGAAATACTAATAGACGATGAACGTTTTAAATCACTTAAGGTTTGCAGATGATGCCACTCTGATCGCCAACACAAAAGAATAATTATAAGAAATGCTGACAGAATTAATTAACAACTATCTAGAAATAGGTCTAAAAATAAACTTCACCAAAACCAAATATTTGAATAACGAAACTGAAAATAGTAGCCAGGAACTGTTAATAGAAGGTGCAAGAATAGAGGAGGTGCAGACATTCATATATTTAGGGCAAAAAATCGAAATATCAAAAAATAATTTGATGGTTGACTTGGATAGAAGAGACTCGTTAGCTTAGTCTGCGTTCGGAAGGTTATAATCTACATTCAAATTGGACATCCCAATTAAAATAAATGCCAGAGTGTTCGATCAATATGTACTACCGCCATTAACCTATGGCACTGAAACGTGGGCTTTAAATAAAAGTATAGTACATAAACTCCAAGTAACAATGCAATGGAGGGGAGAATACTAAATATTAGACTCCAAGATCGTATTTCTAACATCGAGATACGAAGAAGATCAAAAGCGACAGATGTAAATAAAACGAATATGTATATTAAGGTGATGAATGAGGCCTAAAGAACATAAAAGATGCAGAGGTAGACCACAGACAATATGGATACGACTGAATGCAGAAAGCAAAAATAGAGCTCAGTGGAGACTTACATCCGACTATGGATGAAATAAGCTAATGATAATGATTCCTACCATGTACCTTGCTGGGAGCAATCAAGCAGGTTACATCCATCCAACACCTCCAATGAAAGTACCTTTGGAATAAACTTAAGTCACCAACGGCTCTTCGATGTTCCAAGGAATCAACGTTTCTGGTGAGTTCTGATTCTCCAATCAGGTGAACAGCTCTCTTTTGAATGAAATCTAATAAACGCAGCATATGTTTGAGTGCAGAGTCCAAAACATGCAGGCAGTGCCATCTTCATCACCATCATATCAACCTGTAAGCATCATTGGTGAAATTTAAGCATTGTAAGAATTATTAAGTTGCGATCGTGTGTAAAGCTCTCTAGTACTTAATAATATTCTCAGTTTTTCAGAACCTATCTTTTTCCAGCATGCAACATGTTCATATCAAGACATATTCTCGCCTACGTTAGCGCCCAACAAATTAAATGACGACTCTCGGTAAATGGAGAGTCCCAACATAACTTTTTCGGGTTCAGCAAAGTGAACGTTTTAATTATGTTTGGTTAATGGACGGGGTGATTAATTACGGGTCTAATAAATTACATCGAATGCTGAAAAACATGTTCCACAGAGCGATAAATGGAGAAAAAATACCAGAGGAATGGTCAAAAGCTTATATAGTATCTATATCTAAAAAGGGAGACCGCAGAAAATGCACAAACTATAGAGGCCTAAGCATAATATCGAGTATATTTGTATGGAAAGATTATTAAAAATATCATAGAGGAAAATATAAAAGGAAAAATTGGAGAAGACCAAGCAGGCTTTACGGCCGGAAAATCATGTATAGACCACATATACACTATAAAACAAACAATGGAAAAAAAAACTGGCAAAGAATAGAGAAGTTCATCTGGCCTTCATAGAGATAAGAAAGGCCTATGACTCAGTACCAAGACAAAGATTATGGAACGCAATGAAAGAAATAGGCATTAATAAAGAACTAATACACGCAGTAAAAGCTCTTTACGAAAACAACACAGTGAACATAAAAATAGGACATAAAATAGAGAAGAGACTCCAAACATCAAAAGGCCTATTACAAGGATGCTCTACATCCCCCACACTATTCAAAATATACCTCGAACAAACATTAAAAAAATGGAAGCAAAAATGTAGTGGAATGGGAATCCCAATACGAGAAGATTACTTATATATTCTAAGTTTCGCAGACGACCAAATAATCATAGCGCAAGATGAAGAAGACCTCAGTTATATGGTAAGAAAACTGAAAGAAGAATGCACTAAAGCAGGATTAGCAATAAACTTTGATAAAACGGAATATCTAACAACAAAGGAGGGAAACGTGGAGAATCTAGAGGTCGATAACGAAACAATAATCAAAGGAACCGATAAATTTAAATATTTAGGAACCATCATTTCAAAAAACGCAACATCAGAAGAAGAGATTAAAGCTAGATTAGGACAAACGCGGACATGCATAAGACAATTAGATTCGATCCTGTGGGACAAGCACATTACAAAGAGAAACAAAACATGCATATACAAATCAATAATACAAAGCATAATGACATACGGGTCAGAAACATGGACGATCAACAAAAGAAATAAATCTAAAATTAACGCGGTAGAGATGAAGTATTGGAGAAGATGTTGTGGAGTGATACGTATGGAGAGAATAACAAATGAAGAAATAAGAAGCAGAATGAACATCAAAGAGAACGCAATAAACACCATTGAACAAAAACGATTAAAATGGTATGGACACATAAGACGGAGCGAAGATAATAGGTGGAAAAAGAAAATAACGGAGTGGAGCCCTATAGGGAGAAGAAAAAGAGGAAGACCCAGACGATCGTGGAGAGGCGATGTGGACGAGGCTATGGAGGACAGGGGTCTAACAGATGGAGACTGGGAAGATAGAAACGGATGAAATCAAAGGCTGAGAGAAGGAAGACAGCGTCAGCTGTAGAAAATCCTTGATATATATATATATATATATATATATATATATATATATATATATATATATATATATATATATATATATATATAATGTCACCCCAAAATAGCAGGCTTTGTTAAGTCGAAAAACTTTCTGCGGTCTGTGAATATTTGCAGAGGTAACTGATGTTTGAACTTTCAAGCTAAAGCTGTAGATTAGAATCCTGACCCTTTCCAGCATATCGTTAATGTAAAGAAGAATGACGGTAGAAGATGTTATAGCACTTTGAGCACACTGACATTGATAGTGAAGGTATCAAAAAAAAATCCGTCAACTCGTAAAGAACGCTCTTTGATGCGATAATAAGCATGGTCGAATGTCTTGGATATTTCATGCATAATCGTTCCATAACTTTCGATATTACCGAAAGGAATGCGACTGAGCGGTAGTCTTTTAATAAAGTATGTTTATCTTTTATAAATATCAACTGGTGAGTACTTCCAGCAGAAGAAATATGTTCCTTTTCTGTTGGATAAGTTGATTACTCCGCATTAAACTGGTGTTAGTTTCGCTCGCGCATTTTTTGAAGACCATGGCAGGTATTCCATCAGCGCCAGAAGCTTTTTTGGTGTCTAACTTCATTAAAATACTTTTTATAACATGCGGTATTCGCGAAATACAATAGAACGTGCATTTTGAGCTGATGTTAATTTAATATTAAAAGCAAACCTGTCCTCTACCAAAGACCGCCCAATTAGAAGTCACAGATTGATAAAGGAATTTTGTAATTTACTTTGAACGTTGAAACATCAGCTACTCATGCAAATGTCCGCAGATAGCAGGAAGTCGTTCAACTTAATAAAGACCTGGAAGAAATTCTTTATTGAAATGACAGTAACTGCGTTGAATTTAACGCTATAAAAACCTAAGGGGCCTTTTTTTCTAAAAAAAGTTAACTTTACGGAACCTGACTTAGTTAGGTTAAGACACTCCATTGCTCTAGCATCGTCACTCAGCCTGCTCGAGGTTAACTTGGGAGCAAATATATAGTGGCATGAACATCTTGCCAAGAGAGTTTGTCAAAGCTGGGAATATTATTTAGTACTAGAAACGTTTACACCTCACAAAAACTTTTAATCCTGTACAAACCTCAACTTTAACCAACGATGGAATATTCATCTCAGGGGGCATGTCGTCGTATCACGGCCCTTCAACCGAGGTAGAATTGCCGGAGAAAAATAATAAAACTAAGAGAAGGTCTTTAAGCTTGATTCTCCTTCTCCGTCGATCCTAAATAAATATAAATAAATGAAAGAATAGTCACAAACTGCTGATAAATAGACTTTGTTCAACTTTTGCACAGATAAGAGCGACAGTGAGTAATCTAAAAAATCTCCTCCCGGTCCACTTCCATGATACAACATCTGCCCCCAGCTGCATTTAACGCGTTACTGGAGTACTACAACCACCTTTGGCTGAATTCATGCTTTCCCTTCTCCTGGCTGCAAGCAACCATTATCCCGATTCACAAAGCAGGCCCAAACGAACTCTGTAAAATCATGAAAAGGGTGGTATTACACCGACTAACTTGGTATCTGGAAAAAAAATAATCTTCTATCTCGTTTCCAGTACAGTTTCAGGAAGTTCAAATCCACCAGCGAACACTTAGCTTCACTTAACACGCACATAAAATATGCATTTCACCACCACCAATATCTAGGTTTAATATCATTAGATCTATCGAACGCTTTTGATATCACCAACAGATATGTAATTCTTTCACAACTTAAGGAAATGGGCCTAGAGGGTGCCCTTCCTAAATTTATTTAAGGATTTCTCCATCTCCGCACAATCAGGGTAGGGGCAAATGGTCACTTGTCTGATCCCCACGTTTTTCTCTTGGAGTTCCTCAGGGCTCGGTTCTCAGCCCGACGCTCTTTAACATTGCCATGAGGTACCTAACTGGCTTGATCTCCCAACAAACAAAATATAAATTATTTGCTGAAGACTTAATAATTTATCATTCCTTCTCCTTTACCCAGAACATTACTCAACATCTCCAAAAAAACACTAAACACCTTGCCAAATTAGGCGGATTCCAGTAGATATTCCTTTTCCCCAAACAAATCAGCGTTTTTTACATTTCTGCAAATCAAGAAACTGCTGAAAGCTCAATCCTCTATCCATAAACGGATCTCCTATTCCCTCTCCTAGCACTCATTCCATCTTGGGCCTTCTTTTCGATACGAAAATGAATTGGAATGGTCACATCAATTCTCTAAGAAACACGCTCCGCCTCAAGATCTCAAACTTCTGCGAATGCTCGCTCATATACAAATCTCTCATTCTCTCTAAGCTGAATTACGGAGATTTCATTTATGACTCAGCTTGTCATTCTTTAAAAAGAAAACTTGACACCATTTCAAACCAGGCTCTGCGGTTGGCTACAGGAGTGTTCAGAACTTCACCAATTTCCAGTCTACAGTGCATTTATTCCATGCCCCCTCTTTTTCTCAACAGGCAGTCCTATTTATTAAAATTTTATGCTCACTCGCTGTACCGACCTCACTTTAAATCTTCCCTCAACTGAACCACTCTACACATTTCTCGCTCTATGACTCTTCCATCAAAATCCATTCCCAACAAAATCAAACATCTACTAACACTTCACAACATCAAACCCCCTCGTTTTGAATACCCCTTCTTCACCACCTTTCCCCCTTGGCAATCTACTGATCTTCGGCTTGATTTCTCAATAAACTCTCTAAATAGAAAAGTTACTCCAAACAAATTACTCTGCTCCAACTTTCATGGCAAATTGAAAAACCAATATGCTGACTATGAAGTGATTTACACCGATGGTTCCAAATCCCCAACAGGTGTTGGTGCAGCCTTTGTGATTCATAACTTTCAAACAACTTCTAAATTGCCGTCACACTCGTCCATCTTTTCTGCTGAACTTCTAGCCATAAAGGAATGCATGAGATTTGCGATTGCCTCTCTTCCTTATTCCAAATTTTTAATCGCCTCAGACTCTTATAGCTCTTTATTAGCCATCAAGCAAGCTAAACCAGAGGATGTATACATCAGACAAATCATCGACCTCTTATATGTTGCTAGGAATAAATGCAAATCCTTCATCCTATTTTGGATACCGAGTCACTCTGGCATAGCAGGCAACGACCAACAAAGTTGACGCCCTACCCAAAAATGCCAGCCTATCAGGCACCATAGTACAGGGTGAGAACCACCCTAGGGACTATATCAATTTCCTATCACAAGAATTTAGAAAACTCTTGAAGAAGATTGGCCATTGGACACACGTTTCAGACCCACTCCCATATGCTTAACAAGGAGAATCCTCCCATATGTTCCGTTTGTCTCTCCCTTCTTACAGTAAAGCACATCTTTGAGTACATCACTGCTCTGATTTACGGAACAAACATCGTATACCTTCAAATTTGAAATCTGTCATTCTCACCTATAAATCCATCCACAGACAAATCGATGAATTTCTAAGAGAACATCAACTTCAGAATATAACCCCCAACACTCTTGGGCGCTAAATGACCCAGGTAGTCGATGCGCCCTACCCCCTCAAAAAAATCAATCAAAATCAAAAATCTTTAGCCGAGTTAGAATAGCCGGAGAAAAAGAATAAAACTAAGATAAGGTCTTTAAACTTTATTCTCCTTCTCCGTCGATCCCAAGTAAATATAAATAAATGAGAGAATAGTCACAAACTGCTGATAAATGGACCTTGTTCAACTTTTGTACAGATAACAGCGACAGTGTTTTGACAGTCGAGTAATTTTTTTGTGTGTCGTCATTTTCATGATTAGATACTTTTTAGAAGAAACACCCTTATAGATACTAAATAAATAATATTATCAATTATGCCTAAGAACCCGAAGGGCACTTAGTTTCCTCCACACACAGCATATAGATCTTATTTAATGAAAATTTGATCAGACATTCTGTCGTACCCAATGTATGATTACAAGGGGAGATTAAATTGTTTTTACGCAACTACCATCAGCTCCCTAACTATTATCGCACTCTTTCAGTTATGAGAGAGTAGGGGAAACATTATTTTTTATCAACATACAAAAAGGGGAAGAACAGTTTTTCAAGTGCTTATTGCTTGTTAAAATGTTTTGTGGTATTATTTCAAGTTAGCGATAATTAAAGACAGTTTTTATTACCATAAAGTGAAGTTTGATGGTTTTACTATTGAATTGTGTAATAGGAAAAAAATGAATGATGTTGACAAGATGCCTTCGTTACCATTAATAGAACCAGTAATAAAAAAAGAGGTACTTAAAGGTATGAAATATAATATAAATGCGGGGTATTTTCTTTAGTTTCTTTATCTACTATATAAAAGTTAATTAATAAGGACAGTACTGCCGTTATTATCTGTTTTAATAACATTCGCACTTTTCTAAAGAAACTGATAGTTTTTGTTTATATTTTCTTACAAATAAAAATTGTTTGGGTGCAACCACAGACACAAAAGAACCGACAGGGTCTGCCGCCAAATCGATGATCCATTATAACCTGCAAGAAGTACAGTAAAGACAAACAGAATTTCGACATCGCTTTTATGAAAAAAAATTACCATATCCCGCGTCTGCGCAGAGCTGTTGATTTTTAATAGCAGGTTTATATGTGCTTATAAATATAATGTTAACTACTTTTTTCTCTATTAACTAAAACTATTCATGATAATTTTACTTCATTAGTTCAGAGTTATAATAAAATTGCAAAAGATGGCGGACTATTGAATACATTAAATTTTAGAAATCTGACAACGCTCACATCCAACCAAATCGAAACTCATTCCAGTCGCCCATCTTTGAGTCTAACTTTGATGTTAGATCGCGTTTAGACAGAAACATGCGGAGGCTTCAGTTCAAGAGTTGCCTTTATATATATATATATATATATATATATATATATATATATATATATATATATATATATATATATATATATATATATATATAGGGTGTTTAAATAAAAGTTATAGGGTGTTATATGGCACACATGCTGACGTTGACAATAAAATGTTTTAAACTGTCAGTTCAAAGAAATTACGCCAGCTTAAATTTTTTAAAATAGAAAGCCCTGTTTATTATTTTATTTTTGAGTCTTACTAAAAATTCTAGATATTATTTGTCTAAAATATTATATGTCTAAATTGAACTGTTTTGGAATTATTGATATTTGAAATTAAGGAGATCTAATTTAAAAAAAAAAAAATAAGCTGGCTCGTGTCAAACATTTACTGTCAGTAACGACTTAACGCGTCAAAAAATGATTTATTGACGAAAACGTTTATTGCTGCATTTTGTGAAACTGCAATTTGAGCGTAATATCATAATGGTACATTTAACAGAAACTAAAAGAATCACTTTGTTAATGATGGTTGGTTACGGAGACCGTAAGAGAACACAACAGGAGGTGTGTGATCTTTTTAAGGCAGAATATCCGAATCGAGAACCTATTACCCAATCCGTAGTTAGCAAAATGTTAAAACGATTTAGACAGTCAGGTCATGTTAAGGAGTGTTCTAAATCTGGACCTCCAAAAGGTAAAACAAGCGATTATAAAAAGTTAGATTTTTTATTGGAAATTATAGAAAATCTCCATACAGCCACTCACAGCTTGGCCTAGACTACAACATAACTATAGGTACCTTAAGTCGTATATTGAATGAAGAAAAATTGCATCATTCTATTGCAAGAATTATTTGAAGAAAACTAAGATAGACGCGTTGAATTTTGCGAGGTCATGATGCAACGAATCAAAAATGATCCTAATCTAATTCATAATATTGTTTTTTCTGTCTTAACGGAATAACTGCCAGTATTGGTCTACTGAGAATCCCCACTGGATAGTTGAGGGTCATTCTCAAAGGACAAAAAAGATAACCGTGTGGACAGGGATTTATGGACGTCATATCATTGGTCCCTTTTTTATCAAAGGAAATCTTACAGAACAGCGGTATTTACAATTACTCCAACATGTGCAGGTCTTTTTCCCGATGAAAATTAATTTGGATACCCTTAACAGGAATCTGTAGTATCAACAAGACGGAGCACCTCCTCACAATGAAGTCAATGTTCGTAGATATTTAGATGCAATTTTTTCTAATCGACGAATATGCAGAAGAAGTGCTGTAGAATGGCCTACAAGGAGTCCCGACCTTACGCCACTCGGTTTTTGTTATGTGGTCATTTTAAAACCAAAGTTTACCGAAGTCGACCTGAAACTGTAGAAGATTTACAACAAAGAATTCAATATGAAGTAGCACAGATCACCTCGTATTCTCTGCAAAACTCTGTTCAGGCTGTTTATGACAGATTGGGTAATTGTCTCGCTATTAACGGTAGGCATTTTGAGCAATTGTTACCTTAAAAATAAACCTAGAGTATTTATTAATAGTTTTTTGTCTTTTTTTTATCTTAAATTTCAAATGATAATAGTTCCAAAACAGTTCAATTTAGATATATGGTATGTTATATATATATATATATATATATATATATATATATATATATATATATATATATATATATATAATATCTAAAATTTTTAGTAGGATACAAAAATAAAATGATACACAGGGCTTTCCATTTTAAAAAAATGAAGATGGCGTAATTTCTTAGAACTGACAGTTCAAAAGATTTTATTGTCAACGTCAATATGTGCGCCGTAAAACACCCTATAACTTTTATTTAAACATTTTTTTGATACTGATTAATAAACGCTGTGGTATCATTATTCCATACATATGGGGCACCCTATATATGTATATATATATATATATATATATATATATATATATATATATATATATATATATATATATATATTTAAAAATTACACTTACGAACTAAACTCCATATTAAACGTATAGTTTTAGTTTCTATGTGTTCAGTATTTTAAAATAAATAACAAAGTACACAATTAATGAAGACCAAAAAAACGGTCGAAACGTTTTGTCCAAAATATATACTTTGATATTAAACAAGGCTTTCATTTTATGAACATTAATCCCTAGAAAAAAAAGAATATATATATATAAATGTATATATATATATATATATATATATATATATATATATATATATATATATATATATATAAACTCCTGGACAAAATTAACGCAACAATCTGAAAAATTAATTTATCTTTTTCTTATGTCAGTTTTAAAGTTTATCGAGTATTTGAATAGTAGGCTATGCATATTTGGTTTCGTTGTTCATGATAGAAATCAAAACAATTCGTTTAGATTTACAGTTTTAAGGAATTTTTTAGAAGATAAACAATTTTCTGTAATAATGCGATAGGTTTTCTTTAAAAGTAAGCTTATAAATTGTTCTCTTTTTCAAAGTAATACGTTTTTGTGGTAGACTGTTTTATTTTTGACCCCGAAGAATTAGATAAATGAATCGAACAAGGAATTTAACTGAACACGAGGTAGTGCGAGCCTCAGTTTCATTGCACGAGGGATATTGTCAGAGTTATGTTGCCAATTTGTTAGGCAAACATCGTTCCACAAAAAGTCGTATGGTAAGACGCTTGAATGAAGTAGGAACTTATTCTAGAAGGCTAGGGCAAGGGCGAAAACGATGCACTAGCGACCTAGATGAACGTTTTATAAGACAATATGCTTTAAGAAACAGGACTGTCACTAGTTCTTTAATAAGAAACGAACTCGAAGCTGTTCGCAATGTCACAATTTCTTCTAAAACAGTTAGAAGACGATTAAATGAAGCTGGATTAAACAGTAGGAGACCAGCCACTGCGCCCTTGCTTACTAGAGAGAACAGAGTTGCCAGGTTACGTTTTGCTCGAAATCACGAAAACTGGTCTGTGGATGATTGGAAACAAGTTTTCTTCACAGATGAAACTAGGGTTAGTTTAAAACATCCAGATGGCCGTGAGCGAGTATGGCGAAGACCAGGAGAGAGAGGTTTGCTCCTTGCAATATCTCTGCAAGGATTCCATTCGGCGGTGGCTCTGTTATGTGCTGAGGTGGCTTCTGCTTTGATGCTCGCACAGAGTTAGTTCCTGTCCGTACGAGATCCATGAATGCTGACTACTATCTTGAGAATATTGTAATAGAACATGTGATGCCTTTCGGTCATTTTGTGGGGCCCAATTTCCTGTTTATGCAAGATAACGCTCGACCTCACGTGGCTAAGGAGGTACTCGATTATCTTAATCAAGTTGATATACTGATTATGCAATGGCCACCAAAAAGCCCGGATCTGAATCCGATAGAACATGTATGGGATCACCTTAAGAAAAATGTGAAACATCATATACCTGCACCTAGAAACTTGAGGGAACTTGAAAATGCAATTATCACAGAATGGGAGCAAATTCCTCAAGATTTTATCCAAAATTTAATTAGAAGCATGCCTAGGCACATAAACGCTGTCGTCCGAAGTAGAGGAGGCAACACACGCTACTAGTGTCCCAGTTACACCATTAATTTTGCTACTAGTGTCCCAGTTTATTTTTTTCATTATTACATAATTTCAACGATTTTGTTATTAGGTCTTAAGAATAATTTTAATTTGAATCTTATAGAGAAATTTGGTAGCTAATTCACTATCCGAATAAGTTTTTTCTAACTTTTAGTGTAACCAATGTTCATAAAAAATTATTAAAATTAATTCATTATAGAGATTTGTATGATTTAATATATTGTTGCGTTAATTTTGTCCAGGAGTGTATATGTATATGTATATATATATATATATATATATATATATATATATATATATATATATATATATATATATATATATATATATATATATACACCAGAGTAAATATGCAAGATGTACAATAAATGTAATCTCACAAAATTAAAAGGCTAAAGTTTGACTAAAAGTTCAATTTCAACAATATGGAGCCTCATTTCGTAGAGTATCATATTCAAGACCAATAAATTTTAAAAACCTATCAAGTTGTATATCGGACGAAAGGACTTTTTATGGCGATTCCAAGTAAATATGCAGGTAGAGCAGAGATAAAAAATATGTCTACGAAAGTATGTGAAAAATTGATTGTTTCTCATGGATTGATGGGTTGTGTTAATGTTGATATGATAAAATACACTTGCAAGAAATAAACCCAATATGACAGACGTCAGACGTAACTAATATACAATAAGATAGTTTTTAAAAACGTGTCAAGTTGGGTACCAAATAAATTTTGAAGGTACAACAAGACTATACATACATGCTGTGCAGTCAGTAAGTTTTCAGGCCAGATTAAATATGTGATCGTGTATTAATGTAAACATGCTTTGATATTAGGTAATATTTTAAGTATTTTTCCGCTCACAGTAGTAATGTGTACCCAAATTTTATAAATACCATGATTTTTATTTTTTTTTAAATTTATGTAGAATTATTCAGTATATAATGTATCCGGTTTTGGTGATAAGAGATACAAAGTTCATTAAATTGAAAAAGTTGTCGAAAATTGCGTGTTAAATAAATGGATATACATATATATATATATATATATATATATATATATATATATATATATATATATATATATATATATAGAGCTAGAGAGAGAGAGAGAGAGAATGACAAGCCGAAAACTTTTTTTCTGATTTTCTTTAGTGCTACCTCCACAAAATGTTCAGTCCTACAATACCCTAAATTTCTAGAAAAAAATGTTAGTATTTAGAGGTCACATCCACTGTTTGAAAATATGTTTTTTCTTCTCAGTCGTTTTTTCCCCTTCAACAGCCCCCCGTTAGACTTCTAATTTGAATTTATGGATTATGTAGGTGTTTCCTTGTACAGGGTGAGTCAACGATACAATAAAGTTCATTACCTCATTTATTTCGGGAATGACGAAAAAATGTTAAACACAATAGTTTTAGGAAATGCTAAGGTGCACAGTTTAAAATTATTTTTGAGTATACAGGATCTTCAAAAATGTGTGGCCGATATAACATATGTTTTTTTTTTTAAATGGAACATACTATTATCTAATTTATTTTTAAATTCTACGTAAAATTTTATTGTTTTATTAATAATGTTATATAACTAAACCTAGTAGTTTTTCTAATACTTCAATTTTCTTAAAAAAATACTAATTTTCAGTTTTGTAAAAAATTGCCAGTAGCGCCATTAATTTTGAAGGTGGAATACTCATCATTGGTACGAGCTTTCTATAGAGATGAAAAAAAGATATATGTAAAGAAATTTGAGTTAAATGGTACAGGGTGTCCAAAATAAATTTATACATTTCGACTATTCTAAATTGAAAAATCTCAAATTTTTAAATGGCACACCCCGTATATTATTATTTTTTCTGATAGATTTTACAAATCCCTCCAACTTTTATTAAGTATGTCATATACCTATTTCTAATAGTTTTCGAGTTATTTTGAATTTTTCAATTTTTACCCTTGTTTTTATTACACTTACTCTATAACATCATAGTTAACAAGACAAGACAAAAACGTAGGCATTGTCAAATTTTGACATATCTATTAAACAAGTAAAAATGGTTTAATTTGTTGCAGTAAGTGACGTATAAAGGTAATAGTTATGGATTTTCCTGAAAATGAATTAATTGATATGGTTTATGTACTGGGCGAGGCGGGAAAAAATTGTCTTTTGGCAGTAAGGCTTTACGGAGCGAAGTACCCTAATAGACGTATACCTTCTAGAAAATCTTTTCAGTGCTTAATGGAACGGTTTGATGGTAGTGGTAGTGTTGAGTATATGAAACGGAAAGTAGTAAACCAGAATGCCTCCAATGAGAAAAAAGAAATGTAGATTTTACTTCATGTCAAAGATAATCCCCAGATCAGCAGCCGTCAACTAGCTGACTTATCTGACACATTCCAATCTACGGCTAATCGCACCACGAGAAAATACAAGTATCATCCCTTTCATATAGAACTACACCAACTCCTTAACGGGCCTAGATATCTAAATTTTGTGCAAAACGATTTACCCCAGCTTCTTGAAGAAGTTGATAACTTTGAAAGGGAACAAATGTGGATTCAACAAGGTGGAGCTCCTGGTCACTACTACCGGGAAGTTCGGAAATTTTTAAACGATCGTTACCCACAAAAATGTATCGGTAGGGGTGGATTCATTCAGTAGCCCCCTCGATCATTTGATCTTTAACCTTTTTTTGTGCGGCTACATTAAAGATCGTGTTTATATGAATCCCCCTACAACACCAGAAGATTTTGAAAATAGGATACGGGATGTGTGCAGGACAATAACCCACTTTATGCTAAGGAAAGTGAAGGAAAATATAGTAAAACGACTAAACATATGTATTCAAGTAGACGGGCATATTTTTCAACATTTATTACGTCATAATAATTAATCATTAAATAGGTTAAACGATATTAAAATTATTATTAACTATTTGTTTATGTTTTCACAATAGCGTAAGTGTATTAAAAACAAGGATAAAAATTGAAAAATTCAAAACAAAACTATGAGAAATAGGTATATAATAAAGGGTTTTGTAAAACCTATCAGAAAAATAATAATATACAGGGTGTGCCAATTAAAAAATTTGAGATTTTTCAATTTAAAATAGTCGAAATGCATAAATTTATTTAAACACCCTGTAGCATCTAACTCGGGTTCTTTACATATGTCTTTTTTTCATCTCTATAGAACGCTCATATCAATTATGAGTATTTCACCAATTTTTTACAAAACTGAAAACTAGGATTTTTTTTAAAAAATTGAAATATTAGAAAAACTACTAGGTTTAGGTATATAATATTATTAATAAAAAGTTATAAAATTTTACGCAGAATTTAAAAATAAATTAGAAAATAGGAAGCTCCATTTAAAAAACATATATTATATCAGCCATACTTTTTTGAAGTACCCTGTATACTCAAAAATAATTTTAAACTGTGCACCTTAACATTCCCTAAAACTATTATATTTAACATTTTTTCGTCATTCCCGAAACAAATGAGATAATAAACTTTACTCCATCGTTCACTCACCCTGTAAATTTTTTGATGCTAAGTCTGTTTCCGAGGACCGTTTCCCCCTAAAATGCTTTAGTTTTCCTCAATGCTCAAGTTAAGTGCGCATTAGGGGTGAAATAATGCGTTTTTATTTCAAAAAAATTCCGCAAAATTTACAAGAAACAATGTAGATCAAATTTTATGATGCAAAATCATAAATATGACACAGATCTTTGGGAAATTGTCATGGGCGCACGAGTAATATGGGACAAAGATAGTGAAAACGAAGCGCTTTGTTGGAAAAAAGATTGGCACACCTAAAGAAACTCGACAGGAAGGCAACTTCCGAGCAAAAAAACATGTTTCAGACAAAAGTTTTAGCATTTTTGAATTCAGCGAGCATTTTGTCGCATTTTATTGCAGTTCCAATGAGGCCCAATCAGGCCCAATCACAATTCAATGTTTACTCGGACGTAAAATTCTCACTGAATTCAAACATGTATTAAACCTGTTGAGTTTCCATTTCAATTTTCAATTTTGACACTCACAGATTTCCAACAGAGCATTGAGCCTAAAATCTAATAGATCCATTCAATTCCCAGGGAAAGATGCTAGAACTTTTATCTTAAACATTTTTTCTGAAGTTTCCTTCCTGTCGAGTGTTTTAGGTGTGTTAATCGTTTTTCCAAGAAAGGGCTTCATTCTTGCCGTCTTTCTCCAATATTACCCGCGCGCCATGAAATTTCGCAAAGATCTGTGTCATACCTATAATTTTGCATTATAAAACTTGATCTACATTGCTTCCTGTAAATTTTGGGGAACTTTTTCACCTTCTTTGTGCACTTACAATGAACATGGCGGATAACTGAAGGATTTTAAGGGAAAATGGGCCCTGGAAATGGATTCAACATCAAAAAGTGTACCAGAAAATATCTTGATAATCCTTAAATTCAAATCAAAAGTCTAACAGGGGGCTGTTGCACGGACAAAAAAAAAAAAACGACTGAGAAGAAAAAATATATTTTCAATTGATGGATGCGACCTCTAAATATTAATATTTTTTTTCTAAAAATTAAGGGGCTTCATTTTTCCATAGGATGCAGGGGTAGAACCAAAGAAAATTAAATTAAATATATATATATATATATATATATATATATATATATATATATATATATATATATAAATATATATATATATATATATATATATATATATATATATATATATATAAATATATATATATATATATATATATATATATATAATAAAATAAAGTTCGCAGCATATGAGAAAATTTTTTGTTATTAGAGTATCCGAATATCTTTTTCTGGTATATCCTAAAAATTGATTTTGACATATGTCACGTTGCGTTGGTACGGCGCAACATATAGTTATTTTCAATGGAGCAGATGTGCCATAATACTTCTCAAGTCATTCTTGTGTTCTGGCTGAATTTTTTCCCACCAACAAGCAAATGTTTAACTAACGCACAAAATTTCTTTTCTTCCATCTTTTTGCAAAAATCAGAAGCATCATTTAAACAGGCAAAATAGGTGACAGGAAATGTAGTAAGGTGAAAACTCTCATAGGAGAACAGCCTACAGCATGCTGAAAATTTATGAAAAACATTTAGCAAACCTTTATTTCATAAGGACTGGGAAAACTATTACAAGGAGCTTTTAATAGAAACCCGTTTAACATTTATAAAAGAAGAAACAACTAAGATTGTTATTCAATGAGAAGCCATCAAGATTAAAATGGAAAGCATTAAAAAAGCCATAAAAATATGATAACTAGAAAAGCAGGGCGGAAAATATAGGTGCAAAATTGTTGAGAGATTTTACACTTAACTTGGGAAGACTGGTATATAAAATTATGTAATCAATGTTTAAACGAAAATATTATACCAACAGAATGGAAAATCAGAGAGATGATCTCCTTACATAAAAAAGGTAAGTAAATGTTCAAACTATAAGGGGATAACGGTTTTGTCGACCTTCAACCAACTGTATGGAAGAATAATACAATAGTCCAGAAGCTGCAGAATAATTTGGTATTAAAGCAGGACGATTACTTATTTATGCTGAAGCAAATCACAGAAAAGAAAACTAGCACCGTCCTATAGTTACATCTACTATTTATCAACTTGACTAAGGCATGCGATAACATATCTATTTCAGGAAGCAGTGGAACGTGCAAACATAAACAACATTATATGATAATTATAGTAGTAAAAGAATTATACAAAGATACATTAATCAAGATAAAGATGCAACAACAACTAACAAAATGTTTTAAAATAACAACAGGTCTGAGACTGGCTTTCACCTACAATGCTACTACAAATATACGACGAATATGCTCTTAAAACATGAAAGAAGAAATGAACAGGAATGGGGATACCAATAAATGATAAATCAATATATACTTTACATTTTTTTGCCGGTTAGGTCCTCATAGTTCAAAACAAAGAAAATCTAAAGTACATGACACTTAACAAAACTAAAATCTGTGTCTAGGAGAAAACTCAGTAAAACTAAATTTAGAAAACTCCAAAAAGGTACCATTGTTCAACAAATATAAATACCTAGGTGCGAAAAGAAAGAAGGATGGAAGACATAAACGACAAATTAGTCAAAAAAGCAATAAAAAGGCTAAACGGAATATGGTAGAGTAAATTAGTAACAAAAAAATGAAATACAATGCTTATAACACAATTATAAAAATAATTACTCTGTATGAATGAAGTCTATAGAAGGAAACTGGTAGCATTAGAAATGAACGCGTTAAAAATATCATGCTGAATATCTAGAAGAGATAGTATACCGAATGTGACAATAAAGGAAATAACGAACATTAAAGAAGATATTATATAAAATATACAAAGAAAACAGCTGATATGGTACGACCACGTTACAACAATGCACACAAAATTACCGAGAACATAGATATAGATCCTCCTCCCAAAAAAAAAGAAAAGAGGAAGGTCAAGAACAATAGATAACAACACAAGGAAAGCTATCAGTGAAAGAAACATCCAAAAAGAATATATGTAGGTATGACAGGAAAGGATGAAGGAGAAGTCTACAAATCAGACAGCGTCGACACACAGATGTATATATATGTATATATATATATATATATATATATATATATATATATATATATATATATATATATATATATATATATATATATATATATATATATATATATATATATATATATTATATATATATATATATATATATATATATATATATATATATATATATATATATATATATATATATATATATATATATATATATATATATATATATATATATATATATATATATATATAGCACGCTTTACACAAGTATATTACAATAATAGGACCATATTCACAAAGAAAAGGTATCACAAAAACTAGAATTATTAATCCCCTTTAGAATTTGTTTCAAGGTGTAATGGCAATTAATCCTAGACAGACCAGATCTAATAAAAACCAACAAGACAAGGTGGTAGTTTAGGTTTAAAAGTTAATAAACCGAATACAAACTATGTATATTGGAATGATGTTAATGTGTTGGTTGATAGAATGCATTTATTAGTATCATCTATGTTTGCAGGTCTCACAGGACACTACAATGAAATTATTTCCATTATAGAAGAACTCAGAGAAGCCGATGTTATCATATAAAAACATGTTACAAATTAAGTAATACATTTATCACATGGTACGATAAATGCTCAGCATATCTCAAAGAAACCGGAAAACCAACGCAATCACAAAACTGAAGAATGGCTCTGAAGAAATAGCTAACCTAAAGTGAAATTTTGCTGAACATATGGCGAGATGTACGGACAGACGATGACACAATGCCATCCTAAAGTAAAGACTGTATGAAGGAAGACGTGGCAGAGAGCGGTCACAAATGAGATGGACGGATGATAATAAAATGACGGCCAGTTTATCATGAATGCTAGAAGCCCAAAAAAAAAAGAAGCCGGTGGTTTGACATGAAAGAGGGCTTTATTCAGAAATGGACTCAAACGCCGTAGATGGATAGAAATATATTAATCTGACGTTGAAAGTTAACGATGTGATTATAAATAGCGGTTATTTCCAATATACTAGGTGTCCTAAGAAAATTAGAATGCGCGCTCTTTTACGCTCATTCTGATATTCGCTCCATTTTGACTTAATAATGTTATAAAAGCCTACCCTAAAGACCCTATAAAAGTACTTGCAGAATGTATCAACTATTTTCGAACGTTAATATAATAAGCTCTCACAAATATATAATGCAAATCAAAAATTTTTGTTTTTGGTTTTCTTCGAAAATAAATGTAATTTTTATATACAGTCTGTCAAGTAAGAAGGTGACTGCTTACATTCTTGAAAAACTGTGTTTCGAGAACATTTTTTGCCATCAATATATTCTTTGATATGCTAGTAATGGCGCAATAACCTTAGTAAGTTGTCGAATCGCCCCTGCATCAATAATCGCCTAGCATCTTCGAGGCATGCTGTCAACGAGATTTTATGAATACTCTGTAAATTGTTCGAATCATGCTAGACAACTGAGTCTTTCCTCTGAGGTTTCTCTTTACAAACGACCGAACGTTTTCAATAGAGTTGGCGTCCGGCGATTGTGAGAGCCACTCTAGTATCTTATCGTGGGCGCAAGCGAGCTGCTTTGCGACGTGATTTTCGTCCAGCAAAAATGTCTTCAACGTGCTTCGAAATTTGAGATCATGAGCACAAAGATGTTGTCGAATGGTCTCAGGGGATACATTCAAACCTGATTTTCTTAGTTTTGCCGCTCCTTGAGGCAGCGTCAACTTCTTGTCCCGTCAAAACAAAGACAACATTCATTTTTCACATCGTCGATATTTTTAGCCTCGTTAAAATGATTTACACACTTCTTCACGAACGATACCAACTTTTTAATATATTTAGCGGCCGCGGAATTTTAGGTCCCTTTAGATGGCAACAAAAAAAGACTGCTTCGAACCGACGCGCAAATAAGTGACTCATTTTGCATTTTATGTGATTTCGACGAAAGTTCGGAATCGACTGATACTTTTACTAAAATGCAATACCGATTTTTTGTTGCATCGCTAAAATCGCATCTACCAAAAATGAATTATCGCGAACACGTTCTTATTTGACAAACTGTAATATATTTTTGAAACCGGTTTCAGTTAAGTACGTAATTCTCTAAAACGTTTTCCATTTAATGCTCCTTGTACCTCTTATAATTTTCAAGATCGTGATGGCTGGACCACTAAAATTGTATATAAAAAGACATTTTCTGTTTTAGAATGGAACTCTCGCTTATGGATAGTATTTCTTGCAGTGTTCATTGCCGTTTGTCTATTATTAATCTACTGGCCACTCCATAATGCTGTCTCTAATGAAACTCCATACAATGATTCTTCAATTGAAGAAATGTTTATCCCAAGAAGCATGTGGGGTGGGGATTATCCTTTAGATATGAAATATGGAGAAGCAGCAAGTTTGGTAATTATTAAACATACTGGTGGAAAAATTTGTTTTGACTTTAAGAGCTGTTCCAAAAGAGTTAGAGAAATTCAACAAGAAGATATGACAGGTAGAAAAATGATTGATATTGAATATAACTTTATTATTGGAGGTGATGGAAGAATCTACATTGGAAGGGACTGGTACGTACAAAATGAAGGATGGCCTGGTACTATAGACATAGCTTTCATCGGCAACTTTACAGAAAACAAACCAACAGAAAAAATGATTAACGCAAGTCGGTATCTTATAGCTCATGGTTCTGCTGTGGGAGCGATAAATTACATTACTTATCATGTGGTGAGTGACAATCAAACTAAGGAAACTGATAGTCCAGGAGAAAATCTTTTTAGAGAAGTATATAAATGGCGATATTATCATCCTGGGTTTGTGGAAATGGAAGAACGATAGGTTACATATACAAACTCAGTTAAAAAGAGAACGATGAATTTTTATCAACTGTGTACATCGTCTGGTATAAATTTGTTCAAAAAATTATTGTATTTATCAGTGCACTATAGGAATTTTTATCCCTTTTTTTGGCCAAAATTATTTACAGCCAAACGGCTGGACCGATTTTAATGATTTTTTTTGGATTTGACTTTTGCAAGACTCTTAAGAGAGAGGGAGGAACCACTAAAGTTTTTCATACACTGAAAAAAAAAATAAGTAAAATTAACTAAAAAAATTAACTAATAATTATTTTCAAAAGAGGTTTAAGGGTTATAGGTTCCCGCATCCAAGATTTTTGTAGATCTTTGATAGGTTATCTCGTTTTCTAAACTGTAACAGTAGAAATTCATTTTACTAATTTAAAGAAGTAACAAACAGTTATGTTTTAAAAAGGATTTTATTCCCAAATTTGATTTTCGAGTTCCAAATCGTCAACTACATTTAATACAGATGGGTTCAAAATGCCATTACTCTCCATTTCTTGATTTTCGTTTTCGGAATTTTCTTCATCTGTTTGACAATTTTTCACAAAACTTTGCTCCTCTGATCTCAGTAATTCGATTACTTCTGCTGGAAGCTTTAATTTGTTCTGGTGCTTGATGCGTTTATTCAACAAAAGGCTGGAAATAAGCGGATCTGATGTGTCCAATGCTCGATTAAAAACGTCCGCCAAGTTGTTCACCCGGCTACTTTTTTGTGCATGAAGCAATCTATCGGATTTATATATTTTATGGCGCGATTCAGAGGCATCCTCACCAAAGCATCCAACTGGAAGCACAGTCGACTCAATAATTTGCCGCGAATGTACAAGAACGTTATGTAGAGTTGCTGTATTTGGTAATCATGGATACTTCTGCATGAATATTGTGGCCGTTTGAAAAAAAAAATTCTTCAAATTTACTCGAATCTAAAGGAAGCTGACGTGATAAATATATTAAAATGACTTTTAAATTATAAATGAGTTCTTTGTCTATGCCTGTAATTTCAGAAAATTTTAAATGTTCTTTGAAGGCGCGCCGGGCCGTGTTACCGTCATTCGTACTTCCATAGCCACCAGTCTTAGGCTTATCAACGTGCAAACCAATTTCATCCCAAAATAACTGTTGGATGTCAGCCTTTCTTTTCGCAACTAAGGCTTTGTCAGCTTCATTTCTTATTTGCCACTTTTTAATGTGAATTTTGTACCCTGCATTCACAACAAATTCAAAAAAAAACGGATCCAGCAATGCAATGGACTTAATCCATACTTTAAGTTCTCTTCTTTAGGTTTAAATTTGTTGTTTTGGAAATCTGTTATGCTCAGAAAATCCTTTGGTGTAGCACCGCATAATGAACACGTTTGACTAGATTTAGTTTCAGTCAAAATATTTAATACTTTGCCATCAATTAAAGTTAAGTACAATTTAAATTTAACGCATAAAGTTTTTGTTTCACCAAGCATTACTTCAAAAGAACTTAAGGAATTTATTTCTTCCTCTATATTTTTCTTTTCTTTCAAAATGATTTCTTTAGTCTCCTTTGTGTATTCTAATTTTAATGGTCGACAAAATCTAATAGATTGTGGTGTACGATTGTTCCATAAAATATTTCCGGGCGCTTTTATTAAACGCAAAGGTATAATTGTTGTGGCCAAAATAGAGGAGTCACAATTTTGAGACGAACCCGCCTTTTCAAACTGTTGGTTATAGTTTGTATAACCAGTACTACTGTCAAATCCATAACTGACAATCAGTTCGGCATATAAAATTTCAGTTTTTTTTGTTTCCATTAAGGTAGATATAACTTCCTCTTGCACTTTTATTATTCTTTCGGATGTATGCTTCAGTAACATTTCCAATGGAACTTTCGCTAATGTCTCAGTAACTATTACGCCGTCTGGTCTGCATTTATATTTACTACATGTACAGTTCTTTGTATAGAGGATATATATCGCAATTTCTTATTTTATTTTCATATCTTATATTGCAATATTGCTCTTTTGAAAAGTTGTTTTCTAAAAGAAAGGCTAGTCCTTCATCAGGAGGTAGCTTAGTTGGTGTTGCTGTTGAAATTATTTTCCGTACTTTCGCGGCTCTAGTCGGAGTACCGACAGCTTCTTTTAAAACAACTGCTAAATCTAATTGGTTACATTTACGAGCAGCCGCAGATGCAGCAAGAACCAGGGGTTCAACTTCATTATTTTGATCTTTAGAGATTTTTGCTGCAACTCTTCTTTTTGTTCTCTCAGATTTTTAGCAGAAAGTTAATTGCGGTCGTCCACTTTTTGATTTAGTGGAGGCACGCTGCGTTTGACGTTTTTTTATCGAAGTATTGCCTTCAAGCCAAACAGCATGCTGTTTTTCAAAAAGTTTCAAAATCCGACCACTTTTACGCCACTTCATACTCATATTTGAACAAAATATTCGGGACTGCTCCTTTAAATATTGTTCAAAGTTTTCGGAACAATCACTCTCAGCAATGTATGAAAAGAAATGAGCATAAATAGCGGCTCTTTTGTCAACTTCGTTGTGATTCTCTCGCCAAATATTGAATAACTCTGAATTTGGCACGCAGTAGTCAGCTGAAAAAAAATGCATTTTTTTAAAAAAGTAGCAGATAGTAGCAACTAAAATATATTAAATTCGGAAGATAAATGACTGTCCTAGAGGACTATTATGGTGTTATGTCTATGATGTGCTATCATTTTTTTGTAAGTATAAATGAAATTCCAATTCACAATTCCATTAGTTCATCTTAAGGTCACTTCAACTTTTCCCATTTAATCGATCTAATAGATGAGTTCACCAACCTTTCACTATATAATATTAAAGTACTTACCTTCGGCTTTATTTTCCATTTTTTAATTTTCAAAAACTGTAAATTTTTATTACGAAAATTTTTGTTAGAAACTGTCACAAAATTCACTGCACTCAAAAGTTTTTTGAAAACTAGTTTAGAAATCGCAAGCAAAACAACTGATAAAGTGACTGAAAATTAATTTTGTCAAATAATTTATAAAGATATGCCTACTTTGTTGTTTTTTTTTTTATATTAAAGCAAAAAAAAAAAAACTCTGCAAAAATTTTAATTTTTACTTTTGGCCAAAAAAAGGGGTAAAATTTCCTATAGTGCAGTGCATTGTTTTATATTGTTTATATTTATGTATGCGACATAACCGAACTTTTATTATATGAAGAACCGGATTTTTTTTGTAATGTAAGTTCTAGTCTAAAGACCCCCTTTATCACAATGCAGTTGCGGACCAGAATTTACTTTTACAATCCACCTAGTAATGGGAGACTTGTTTTAGTCAGTTTTCATAAAATTTATTTTATTAAAGACGCGTTTCATTCCAACTGAAATAAATAATTCACCATTAATCCTATTTACCTAGAAATGGAATTTTGAGGCCCAATATTCGTCTTCAGACAGCGTATCATAAATCGTATTTTAATGAAGCTCGACACCAAAAAAGTTTCTGGCACTGATCTGCCAAAGTACTCAAAAAATGCGCGAGTGAACTAATACCAGCTTTCTCTAAAATATGCAGCCAATCCTACAGAAGCGAAATATTTCCTTCCTCCCAAAAAAGAAAAAAGACCTTGCCAAACATGTACCAACAAGTCTCACTGCTTTCAATAATATCAAAAGTTATGGAAAAGGCTATCAATCAGTGTCTTCTAAAATATCTAGAAGGATTCAATATTAGCGGTCATGAGAAGATCAAAGGAAATTTTTTAACTTATATAACACATGTCTGAAACAACGCGACTGAATCTCAAGAGATTGCACTTAATATATCCAAGCCTGTCGAACATGTTTGGCATGGCAGCCATTGTTGGCTAAGCTACCCTAGTATCTCAGAAAAGTTTTATTTATTGCTCTCGTGTTTAATTAAAGAGCGTTCTTTACGAGTGGATGTCGTCGGGATTTCTTTCTAATACTCTTAGTATCAACGCCGGTTTGCCCGAAGGCTCCATACCGTCTCCTACTCTCATTCTCATTTACAATAACGATGTGCTGGGAAAAGTCCTGGAATCAAATCTATAGCTTTGGAAATGGCAGTATGCTTATTTCTTCATTTACTTTGAACGTTCAAACATCAACTGTTTATGCAAATATCCGCAGACAGCAGGAAGTCATTCAACTTAATAAAAACCTGAAAGAAAGTGTTGATAGTAACCAAATAGAATTTAATGCTACAAAAACCCAGGTAGCTGAGATACTCTATTCCTATTGCATCGTTAGTTGGAGAGCAAATATACCTTAGCATGAACATGTTGCATGCATAGGAAAGAGAGCTTCTCAAAAACTGGGAATATTATTTCGTACTAGAAAGCTTTACTTGCACTCCACAACAACTGTCAATTCTGTATCATCATCATCATCATTATCAGCTATGCAGTCCACCGTTGGGCATAAGCTTCCGTAAGTACGTCCATCTTCGGTTCGGTTTTTGGTCTTGTTTATCCCCTACTATGTCGTCGACTATCGGGTTTGCGGGCGTCCTTTACTTCTTTTCTCATTACAGGGCCTCCAGTTGATTACTTTAAGGGTCGATCGATTATCAGAGAAGGGTCTTGCGATATGACATGCCCAGCTCCACTTCAACCTGCTTACTCCCCTCTTACCCTCTAAATACACTACTATCTTGGACCTTCCTCGAATTTCTTCATTAGTCAGCCTTATTCCTCAACGATAATCCCAACATCCTCCCTCCTCCAAGATATACGTATAAATTCGTTCTTATAATTTTCGCGTTTTCAATGTTCAGTACTGTTTCTTTATCACACTCGTCATTTGTCATGAACATGATTTTGGCTATGTTTATCTTCAGCCCAATCTCTCCGGACTTATTGTTAATTCGTTCAGCATTTTTTCCAATTCTCCTTTGTGTTAGACATAAGCACAATATCATCCGCGAATCGCAAAATTGAGTTGCTCTCCTCCTTCTATATTTATACCCGTACTTGTCGATGGAAGTTGTTGGAAAAGATCTTCTCGCGTCAACGTAAACAATTTCGGCAAGATGGTGTTCCCTTGACGTACTCCTCTTTTGATTTCTATCTTATTGGTGTTTTCTTTCAATATTATCTGAAATGTTGCATTTTTATACATATTTTGAATAATCTGCAAGTTTCTGCTGTCAATTCTACAATTACTTAGACTATTTAATGTTTCCCAGATTTCGAGGGAGTCAAACGCTTTCTCGTAATCCACAAAGGCCACCCAAATCTTAAAATTGTACTGGTTGGACTTTTCTATTAACGTTCTTAATACTTGAAGGTGGTCCAGTGTACTAAAACATTTTCTAAATCCGGCTTGTTCTCTGGGTTGGTAAGCCTCTAATTTCTTTGTGAGTTGCGCAGTTATTATTTTCATAAATAACTTGTACATTACGGATAGGAGGCTGATTGGTCTATAGTTGGTTAATTTAGACTTATCTCCTTTTTTGAAAGAGCAGAACACCATAACATTATTCCAGTCTCTAGGTACATCGCAGGACTACTTCAAGGACGCAATTCTGCCTACGCGAGCGTGGTTTTTCTCCTAATTCCCTTATTGGGGAGAAAATCAGTCTTAACTTTACATCTGGCCCCTACCCTCACATCCCTTTCTCCAACCATACCATCCTCCAACTCGCCTTTAGCCAGCGCGGAGGATTATAAATAGAACCCCATTAGCATGGCGTTAATTCTATACAAAGCTCAATATCGACCAACGATGGAAGACTGCTTCCATATTTGGGGCTCTGCTCCCACATATATAGCGTATTTATTAATTTCTAATCAGAAGAAAGTTGTTCACTTGATTGGAAACCCAGATCTCACCGTCAACCTTGAATTCTTGTAACATCGAAGAATGATTGGCGATTTGAGACTATTTTACAAGTATTTTCATGGAAAGTGTTCGGTGGATGTAGCTCGCTTAATTCCTCCCAGAGCAGTGCATGCTGGGAATACCCGTCGCGCTACTACTTCACATCCATATGAAGTTCAACTTGTCACTCTTCGTACAATAATATTCCAAGGACTGTGTTTCCCACCGAGTATAATTTACAGTGATTCAAGGGCAGCGTGAATTGCATTTTGTGCACACGCATCTCTCTTGTAGCGCTTTAGGAATTTGCCTTCAGCACGGGTGGTATGCCCACAAAAAGAAAGAAGTAACTTAGTGGATTATCGCTCTTATGTAGAACCTGTAAAGTATGTTAGATACTAGAGTTTAAAATGATGTTGTAATTATAATAATAGATCGTTCCAAAACGTACAACTGAAACTACGTCGTTAGCTAAACGCGTATTGTACAAAATAAAAATTTATGGAGACTGACGAAAACTAGTATTTTATTACTAAATATAATGAAGTTCCATCAAGCAAAGCTATCACAATCCGTGATATACAGTTCAGCTTTAAAAATAGCCGCTTATATTATTATATATTACTATATGTGATTGTTTGATTATGCTGTTATTTATAGGCGTGATAATTGTATTTGTTGAAATTAGTTGAGATATTGTTTTTTTTTTTAAGAATGAAAAACCATTTTATGTAGAATGATGTTCTATAAAAAAAAAATATTTACGGAAAAAAAAATAACGCAATGAATGAATAACTTCTATCCTATATTAAACTACAGTCTTTGAAAAATTCTTTTTTTAAAATATTGTCACCCGAACCGTTACGTTCTCGGCATTCTTCTAAGCAAGCGGTTAAATTATTGGCCACTGTTCTGCCAGTTGTTTCCGGGATCGCTGCCTTTTCTTGCCAGAATTTTTTATTGCCCCAGTAAGTAGGGATTTTCACCATAAACTTTAGTTTTTAGATATCCCCACAAGAAAAAAATTTATAAGAGCTACATGGGGACCAACTTACATCATCGTCACCTCCTTTAGAAATCTATTTATCCGAGATAATTTCTCACAGGACTGACAAAGATGTGTCTGAGGTATATTATGTCGTCTTATTCTGATGCAACCAGGCCTCTGGGTATAATTATCAAAAGTTTGTGAAGCAGATGTGAAGAAGTTCTCAGTGATTTTCATGCTATCTTTGTCAGACGTACGGGTCAATTATTCCACGTGTCAATATTACGGCCTAGTGCATCACTTTGAATTTGAAGTATTTCAAACATTTGATTGAGATTGAGCCTACATGCTTTAGCTTTCAGAACAGGTGCATCTTATTGGAATACACACATAAATCTTAATCGTTGTAGGGAGCTCCTGGGTACATGTATAGCACTTGATCAATTACTTATTAAAAAGTCTAGATATTCGCTGACTCTCGATCACACTCCACATTTACATCGGTTTCTTGATGTCCTTAGTTACTCTACTAGTTCGGACTCCAGACGCGTAGACTCACATTTCAATTCACGCCCAAGACATAAAACTTAACACACAAGAAATGTTGCATAGTAGGACCCCTGTCTTGGGTCCTAATTTTACCGTTTCCTATCTACTTAGAGCCCAAATTAATAGCTTAAAGGCAGAAATTGGGTATATGGATTTTGTTCTAGATACGGAACGTCATATAACACGTAGGCCGAAAACTTTTTGATCTAGCTACTTAAAAAGTTTTTTTGCAAAATTCGACTTTATTCATCAGCATAGTCTTCTTCAAGAGCGATGCAATCAGTCCAACGTTTTTCTAACATTTCTATATATTTCTTGTAGAAGGATTTGTCTTTGTCTTTAAAAGATGCCTTAGTTTCGGCGATAATTTCTTCATTGGAGCCAAATCTCTTTCTCACGCAATCATATGAATTTTTTGAAAAAGGCAACATATGTGTCAGTTCACCTACGTGTTACCAGTTTTACCATTGTTTTCACGATTTTTTATGAAATGACGCCCAACAAAAGGGCGTAACTGACGACTATCTTAAGAATTAATACTCTGGACCTATTGACACGAGGTCAATGCCCACATCAATTGTTATCGCGGTCGCGGAATTATAAAGAAACTCTAAGCATTTGATTAGTGAACGTTTGCTCCTACTGATTGCATTCTGATTGTTTAAATTCAGGATACACCTATAGAAGACTCTTACCTAATATTCTCTAGTCGACATCAGAGCCATACCGAGCTCCCTAATCCTTTTCGCATTATCTCCAGTCAATTAAGCTATTTGAAAAACTTTAGAGTCATCACTCCAGAGCTACTTCATGTATTTCTGCATGATTTGAACCTCAACAAGAAAATAAAGATTAAAATATTATCCAGATCAGAAAAATACCGGTTTATAGTATGCAGGTTATCTGGACTTCCTCAAGAAAACAAAAGCCTTTCGACCCGATTGATATAATTTCCACGACATCCGTTGTAGTACGTTTCTCTCAGAGTTTGTAACATGGAATCACTTGAACCAGCTGATTTTTCTAAGAGCTAGGTACCCTTGAATTTATTTCCTTACTTAGAGATTTACCAACTGCAATGTTCTATGCAAGGGTACTCTGCTCAATACGTGATATCTTTACCAATATCCTCTCAAGATATTCAAAAATCTGGCGAGACGGACTTCTTCTGGGACAGATCTTTACGACAGGTACATTATATTCATTGGTGTCGAAGCTTAATCCCTTCCTTCTCATTTAATACTACTAAAATTAAATTCTAAATAACCAGTTTTGTGTCATACTGCTTCTTTATTAACCGCCGTTTCCTTGAACCTACTTTCATTAGTCAAGAGATGGCACATCGGACCTCCGGAACATAGGATAGGATGATAGTTTTGAATTTCTCCAAAATTCTCAGCTAGTCTACGGCGCTCTGTTGCTTTATACCTTCTGCCCAATTACACGAGCTTTTCATCACTCTAACACAAAATGCGCTTCTTCGATATTTCCTGCTTTTCCTCGAGTACATCCAACATGTCACATAGGTTCAATTTGTTTTGACATTTTCAGTGAATAATCTACGACGAGACACTAGCACAAAAATTTCAGTTATATTAAGTAACGTTGATGGAATACTGCCGGAACAAAACCTGTATCTCGAATTCCTGAACGTCTTACATTTCTATTGGTCTCTTCTCGCACAACATACAACGCTTAACTCACCTCACTAGAGTAAAACACATTACACAGTATCCTTCACTTCCTTGCCACGATCCTGACAACAACCAGTCAACGCCATCTAATAAAGCACAAAAATGGTCCCGTCGCTCAGGCATTGTTGCATTGCTACAAATGGCAGAAAGGAATTCGACGATACGCGTGCGAAATTTGAATAGTTGCAGATACAGTGCACGTCTTATTTAAAACTTGTAAATGTCTTTGATCATGTTAAACAAAATTAGAGAAGTTGTAATCCTCAATATTGCGTATTGTCCGTTGTTAAAAGCATTCTAACAGTTCATGGTGACCCTAATTACAAGGATAATAGCTTAATCCTTCTGTCAATAAATAACCGGGGTACGCGGGTACGCACAGTAGGTATTAATTAGTTTGGGGCTATTCTCCGATGTATACGATTTGTTGATGCTAATACTAGAACTACTCGTGTCGCAATTGACAAGGCTGCTCCAAACATGTTATATAGACCATGTTGAATTCTAATTTATATCGATTGTACAGGCCATCTGAAAGTGTGACTATTGATGAGCACCTTTTTCCATATCGAGGAAGGACACTATTCACGCAGTATATTCCATCAAAACCTGCGAAATATGGAATAAAGGTAAAGTGGATTTGTGATTCCGAAAATTCTTTTCCTCTACTGTGACAAATATACACTGGAAAAAGTGAGACTAGTCGTAAAACAAATCAAGGTGACCAAGTTGTGAAAGATTTAGCTGCATTATGTCGAGAATCTAGCCGAAATATATCAATGGAAAAATTTTTTACTACAGTACCTTTAGCTAAACTCTAATATAAATATATAATATATATATATATATATATATATATATATATATATATATATATATATATATATATATATATATATATAAGATTTGGTGATATGTTATCGACCGTGCATCAATCTGATATATATATATATATATATATATATATATATATATATATATATATATATATATATATATATATATATATATATATATATATATATATATATATATATATATATATATATATATATATATATATGATTATCGGGAATCGATCTGGACTGTAAATAAAACTCTTTTCTTCTTTAAAACTCAATATTTCGTTATCGTTTGATAACTTCTTCAGGAGTAACTACAAAATTAATACACCTATATTAGCACACTATCCTCTTTCGTCAAGGCATTAAAATATTGAAATATAAAACAAACAATTATGAAACAAACGAACAATTAATTAAAACACGTACGAAAATGCGAGTTTGTCCTGGAAACCAACATTCAACATCTCGATTTACTACAACAAACTGAGAGTAAATAGCCTCGGTACATATGCACTGCCGTGAATTCCAAACGAAACGGAAAAACAGCAACAGAAAAACGTCTTTAATTTACTTTATACTAAGAGGTGGCAAATCTTTATTTGTTATTATTGCTGTAATTGTAAATGATTAATACCTATTATTATGTTGCTATATATAATACTAAGTTGATTAGTGTCTGATTTATAGTTAATTGACTTTGGATCCCTGATAATTTAGTAACTAACTTCTTTTATAAATCAAAATTTGAGAAACCCCATTGGCTTATTCGTATCTTTAAAAAATCAAAAGAATTCCTAAGATCTCATCCGGAGATTTACATTCTTCAATCGGACAAGGGGGGTGCACTGTTGCAATGGACAAAAATGAGTATATTCATAAGACTGAAACTTTACTACAAGACGAGACTACATACACTTCACTATCTAAAGACCCTACCAGTACTATACAAACAAGCTTTAATGATTTAATAAAATTTTTAAAGAACAAAGGCGAAATAGATGAACAACTGTACAAGAAGTTAGTAATTTACAATTCCACATTTCCCAAACTCTACTGTTTACCCAAAATTCACAAAACAAACACTCCTCTGAGACCAATTATAAGTTCAGTGAATTCAACGACATACAATCTATCAAAATACTTAGCTAAAATTTTGAGTGTTGCTTTTGAGGATGACACGGATTACAACGTTAGAGACACCTTCACGTTTGTCAACAAAATAAAGGGAGTGACATTACCAGAAGAGTATGTATTAATATCTTTGGATGTAGTATCGTTGTTTACAAATATACCTCTAGACTTAATCCTAACTATTCTGGAAAAAAAGTGGGAACTGATTCAAACAAAAACCATGATTTCAAAGCATAATTTCTTGATTCTCATTAAATTCATCTTCAACAACACATATTTTAGTTTCAACCAAAAATTTTTCAAACAAATTTTTGGAACTCCAATGGGGTCTCCTATCAGTCCTGTTTTGGCCAAGGTGGTGTTGGACCATCTTTTGGAAACGGTGGTTCCTCAATTACCATTCAACCTACCCTTTTTGTACAAGTATGTTGATGATCTGATTTGCTCTGTACCCAAGGGTAATACAGAAAACATTTTAAAACCATTTTAATGCATTCAACACACATATACAATTCACTATCGAAATAGAACAGGACTTCAGTGTTCCTTTTTTGGACACTAAAGTAATAAGAACGAGTGACAACAGTATTATACTTAAGTGGTATAAAAAACTCACAGCGTCAGGCAGATTCATTAATTATTTCTCTAATCACCCAAAAAATCAAAAATTTAACACCGTAATAGCAATGAAAAACAGGGTCATACGCATCAGTGATGATAGGTTTCGAAAAAGAAACCTAGACGAGCTGTATAACATTTTTGTCAACAATGCCTACCCTAAACACATTTTACGAAAATTAATTTATAATTCGGATAGTGTTGATGCCCCTACTGACGAGACGCCTGCGCAGCATAGGATATACAGGAAGCTACAATTTTATAAAGCCAATCACAAACTCAATTGTCACCTTATTCAGAGATTTTCCAAATATAAAAATTGCGAAATATAACAGCATACGAGGTTCTGACCTGTTTTCAAAAATAAAGGATAGAACACCTATTTTATATAATAACTCTGTAGTTTATAGATTATCTTGTTTACAATGTGAAGCGTGTTATATTGGGCAGACAGGTCAGTGGTTGAAACAGAGACTCACACAGCACAGGAGTGACTCCCGATTGGGAAAGAATACGTGTGCTGTGGTGCAACATAATTTGAAAACAGGCCATAATTTTGACTATAACAACGTTAAAATCTTAGCTCATGACAGCAACTATAAAGGGAGACTTTTTAAAGAAATGTACCATATCAACAGGGACCCAAAGTCAATTAACTATAAATCAGACACTAATCAACTTAGTATTATATATAGCAACATAATTAATAGGTATTAATCATTTACAATTACAGCAATAATAACAAATAAAGATTTGCCACCTCTTAGTATAAAGTAAATTAAAGACGTTTTTCTGTTGCTGTTTTTCCGTTTCGTTTGGAATTCACGGCAGTGCATATGTACCGAGGCTATTTACTCTCAGTTTGTTGTAGTAAATCGAGATGTTGAATGTTGGTTTCCAGGACAAACTCGCATTTTCGTACGTGTTTTAATTGATTGTTCGTTTGTTTCATAATTGTTTGTTTTATATTTCAATATTTTAATGCCTTGACGAAAGAGAATAGTGTGCTAATATAGGTGTATTAATTTTGTAGTTACTCCTGAAGAAGTTATCAAACGATAACGAAATATTGAGTTTTAAAGAAGAAAAGAGTTTTATTTACAGTCCAGACCGATTCCCGATAATCATATATATATATATATATATATATATATATATATATATATATATATATATATATATATATATATATATATATATATATATATAGACCCGAAGAAATGAAAGCCAATAAAAGTCGACAAGAGTACTCTTCTTTATTTGGGGTTCATGATCAAGTAATTATGTGCTCGTACGTTCCAAAAAAAAAATTAAAACAGTACTACTGTTATGAAGTATGCACTCAAATATGACAGTTTCTGACGATAAAAAAAAAAAACAGAAATAATTGAATAATACAATAAAACAAAAGTTGGTGTTGAGACGATGGATCAAATGCTAGGGAAATACACAACACCGAGGCCAACAAGAAGATGGCCACTAGCATTTTTTTATAACATCCTAGACGTTGCTTCTCTGGCGTTATATATTTTATATTTTGAGAATAACAAAATGGCCCAGAAAAAACTAATCAACGAAGATTATTTTTACGACAGCTTGGGTGAAGAATTATGTTTACCAAATATTCACGATCGATACTCCAATAATCAGGTAATAAGACATTTCGCTACACGAACCTCATTTGGGAATCTTGTGGGAAAGCCAATTGCAAATTTAATTCAAGATAGTTCTATACCTTCAATTCCTCAAGTACCTCATGATTCGACTGGACGAAAACTAGTTGTAGACTCTTGCTACATTTGTTACAATGGGCATTTTAGAAGACGATGCAAGACTCAAAAATTATGTGGAGATTGTAATAAGCCAATTTGTGACGAACATACGAAAACAACTACCAGATATATTGAATGTTAAAATTAAGCTAAATTTTGGTTAATAAATAGTTATTTTTTAACTATACATCTCTCTGTTTATTTATAATATAATTACTATTAAATTAATTTAATAATTTCAACATTGCTTAATTATTATACTACAGAATAAGATAGTAAAGTATGTAGGTACCCGGGTAAAACAGTTATTGATAAGAGGACTGAATAACTTTAGCTTCAATTTTAATACATAAATATTGTTAAATTTAATTCAAAAAAACTTATCAGTTTACCCAAAAAAAGTTGAAAAATGACGATCTAGCCGGAAAATTTTTTAAATTACTAGAAAAAAGTTAGGTCGATTAAAAACTCAAAAAGAGTACCCGGATACCCGGTTATTAACAGAAGGGTTAAAGCATGTCGATGCTTCAATTAAAGTGCCAAATATATTTAAAATGTGCAAAAATCGCAGACAATATACTAGGCAAATAGAACATTTGTGAAAATTGCGGAGAGTGGTAGGTAACTCGTAACAACGGGTAGTCACACAACATATTTATTTCAATTTTAGCACCTCAAAAACGTAGGAATAGACATTTGTCTTGCAAAAATAGTCCCAAAGTATCTTTAAACGAGTTGTCACTTACTCCCCCTATGAGGACGCCATTTTGTAAAAAGTTGTACTAACACTAGTGACTGGTATATGGTGTTCCAAGGTTTTTGCGACTGGATGGTGGGCAACTAACCAAAACAGAAATTGTGCTACACCACCGAACATGGATGTATTTTTTTCAATCAAGAACTAATATCCAATCAACATTTGTGCTAGGTCTCACGTCCAGTATGAAATTCAAACTTCAACCCATACGTAAGATTTAACATTAAGATTATACCTCGTAATAGTCAAACTACGATTTTTGTAAAACGCTCACACAACAATTACCCCCTACCCCAGTGACGCGCTTCGTAGCAATTAAAGTTTCAAGGACAAACTATGCTCATACTCTCACAGTCCCTCCCGTTGGGTTTGTACAATAAGATAGACAAATTTTAGCTTATTTATCAGACACCCTATATAAATACTATATTTACAATCCTATTTTTTTATACATTTTTAGTAAATAGTCAAATTGATATAGAATCATGTTGTTTTAAAATGTTTCAAGTAATATAACATTAAGAGTATTTGAGTTGTATAGTTTAATTCCCACCTTTTCCTCGAATACTTACTGTGTTAATTAATTTTAAGGTATTAGGTCCAATCTATGATCTTAAAAATATGTACAATGTACATACATACAAAAAATAGTTTTTTTTTTAAGTAGGGACTCTTTTTGAGTGGCTTTACTTAAGAAATTATCAAAATTAAACTAAATAAAACTCAACTTTAACAAAAAGAAATTAAATCGATTTCAAAAAAGTGATAAAAAGTACACGTACAAGATAAAAGAATAAAAACCCACTCCTACTACGCTGAACATCCGTTACAGATAAGTTATTATTTTGTACTTTTATCGCTTCTTTAAATAAGGTTTGCCTTTAAGTTTTCCTTGTTTATTTTTAATTAAGGCCAGTAAGTGAAATATTTACATAAATACGAGGGTTGTATGATAAGTACCAGGCGTTGGCCAGAGATGACGCTACTACTAATTAAAAAAATATATTTTTCGTAAACATAAGCTTTCACAAGAATCCTGTCAATTTTTCAAGTCGCTGCGCGATTTGTGAGTGGCAGCCATTTAAATAGAACAACTTCTACTACTCAGTATATATCACCACTACACCAAACACTTTATTTTTGCTCTCGACGCGCGTTTCGCTAACCATGTTAGCTTCATTAGGAGCGATAATTGACTAAAGCTAAACTACAAATCTACCCTATTTATACTAAACCTAACACCTGAATTACTCAGGCGGAACTAACGGCATAGGCGAGGCCATCAGTTCCGGTCAAGTAACCAGGGGAGGGGACTCTAAGGAACAGGTCTTTATTTAAACTACATTTATATTTTATAATTTCCATACTTTCGTATCCGTTCAACAATCTCCTATTAGATACATTTTTAATTAATCTTAGATTAAATGTTACGTATGATCAGCTTCAAGAGCATGTTCGGATAATGCTGGACTTTTTTGTTTTACTGTATTTTAAATGTGCTAAATGTTCTTTAAATTGTGTTTTAATTGACCTTTTTGTTTGCCCAACATACTTTTTGTCGCAATCATTACAACTAATTTCATAAATTCGCCTTTTGTCACACTTAGGAATCTTATCTTTGGGATTTCCTAAAATATCCCTCAGATTGATTGATGACTTACAGACTAAGGTGAGGCCTACCTTATTAAATACCTTATTGAGTCCCCTACTGTATTTCAGAATATATGGTATGGAGGCATACTTGGTCTTATTTTATTCGCGTGTAAAAAAGGTGGAATTCCGAATATTTAACCTGAACTATTATGTCTATTTATTAACTTGTTTACTAAGTCATCGTCATAACCATTAACTCTAGGTGTATTTCTAATACGATTTCTTTTATTATTGAAGTTTGCTCTGTTCAGAGGAAAAGTGACCAAACAATGAACTAAAAAATGTAATGCGGCTAGTTTGTGTTGTTTGCAATGAAATGAATCATTAGGAATATATCTATCTGTTACTGTGCCTTCTAAACTATTATTATTTTTAAAAATTAAAATATCTGAAAATGGTAGTTGTTCTTGGTTCTCAATTTCGTAAGTGAATTTAATGATATCGAGATTATCGACCATAAAATACTGGACAGCTGAATTCAAAGCGGCGGTACAAGCATTTTTGAGGAGGAATGTCCAAGTCGTCCAAATGAAGTCACGATGTACGATATAGTGATAAATGATCGAAGAGTGAAGGTGCATGAGATTGCTGAGTCTGTGGTATCGCAATTGAACGGGTGCAGAACATTTTAACATGATATGAGAACACACACAATTGACAATAAACACGCACGTGTCTCAACTTCAAAAGATTGTTTGACGATGTTAATGCTCAATCGGACTGATTTTTGGCGTCGATTCATAACTGTTGACGAAACATAGATTATTTACAGCATACCATAGACCAAAAAACGGTTCAAACAGTAGGTTTTCCATGGCGGGTCGACGCGCACTGGGTAGAAAAAAAAACATTACCGTTCAAAAATCTTTACGGACATCAAATTTCATTGGATCACCATATATATTTTTTTAAATCATCGTAAGAAAATTTAGAAAAGAACTGTCTAGTCATATTTTGGTAACATACAGGGTGCCCCATATGTATGGAATAATGATTCCACAGCATTTATTAATCAGTGTATCAAAAAAATGTTTAAATAAAAGTTATAAGGTGTTATACAGAGCACTTGCTGACGTTGACAATAAAATGTTTTGAACTGTCAGATATATATATATATATATATATATATATATATATATATATATATATATATATATATATATATAATGTATGTATGTATATATATATATATATATATATATATATATATATATATATATATATATATATATATATATATATATGTATATATATATATATATGTATATATATATATATATATACGAAATTTGATATTTTTCAAGATAAACAAACAAAGAAATACTTTACAAATGTACAAGTATTCTTTTCACAAATATGTATTAGCCTAATTCACATCCATTCAACTACAGCGTTCGTGGGTACATTCGACAAGATACCCTATGCCTCTTTGACGAGGTTAATTCCTTCCCTAGAAAATAGTTTTTTTTTACCTTTCCTACTAAAGTCCGTAAACATAATCATAGTAATGAGTCTGACACTAAAAGTATGAAAAAAAAAAAAATTTCAGTATTACAAAAAAATCTTTTAGCTGCCAAAAAGGAAGTGAAACATGTTAACATTTGGTGAATTGGTAAAGTCAATGGTAATTATATAAAAAAGCAGTTGGTTTAAAAAAAAAAAGAAGTCCTTTGGTGAAACATAATCATTTGGCCAATTTTTACAAATCAACTGTTTGCAATTCAAAATCTTTGAATACTTTTGATATTATTAGTAAAATTTACATCTCTAGGAATTTGTGCATTTAATATCTTAGTTTACCAAAAGCAATTTTACTAATAAATCTTTCTTCACTGGAAAGTGGAATATCTATTTAAAATAGTAATTCTTTGCCTAACTAACATAAATAGTATCGTAAAAATGTAACAAACACACGCGATGACATGTTAACATGAAATAAACGACTGACGCCAAACATGTACAAATTTTTTTCAAGTTTAAATATAACTTTTCGTGATGTATTGTGACACCCAAAAGTTAATAAAACTGAAAGTACAAACTCCTAACTTTTATTTACAAGAAGCTTATCTAACTTAATTTTTATAAAAAAAATATATTATCGTTTAATTTGACTTTTTTAAAATAATATTTATTTAAAATTGCAATATTCTTCTTCTTGAAATACCATATCCGATACGGACGTAGGCGACCCTCCCGCCTTTCTTGTGGTTGCTGCTTTTTTAATATTCCATAGACAAAGGCTTTACTAGGCATAATAAAGGGTGATTCATTTAGAGGTACTTTTTTTAAAATAAAAAAAATGAATAAAAACAATTTTATTTTATAATCTTTATTATCATATAAAAGAAACATTCTTTACAATTATTTCTTAAAGATAATTTCTTTCAAATGTTGTCCGCGACTACGGTTAACAACGTCCATTCTGAAGTTCCAATTTTCAATGACGCGTGTGAGTATTTCGAGTGGTATTTGGCCAATGACTCGAGTAATATTGGCCTCCAATGCCCCAATTGTAGCTGGCTTATCCATGTAGACTTTGGACTTTACATAGCCCCAAAGGAAAAAGTCAAGAGGTGTGATGTCACATGATCTAGCCGGCCAATTCACTGGTCCAAAGCGTGAAATGATTTGTTCGCCGAATTGCTCTCGCAGTAAAGCCATGGTTTCACGGGCTGTATGGCAAGTGGCGCCATCTTGTTGGAACCAAATTTCGTCGAGACCACCGGCTTCAATTTCTGGCATCAAATAGGCTGTTATCATGGCGCGATAACGGTCACCATTCACAGTAACATTCCGGCCGGCCTCTGTTTTGAAGAAATATGGACCGATTATTCCACCGGCCCATAAACCACACCAAACAGTTGTTTTTTCTGGATTTAATGGCAGCTCTTGAACCTCTTGTTGTTCATCACCCCAAATACGGGCATTTTGTTTATTCACGAACCCATTAAGCCAAAAATGGGCCTCATCGGTGAACAAAATTTTTCTCGAAAACAGTGGATCTTCTGCAAGCTTGTCAAGAGCCCAACGACTAAAACGGAAACGATTCGAAAGGTCGGTCGGCTTCAGTTGTTGCACTAGTTGAATTTTGTATGCTTTTAAAAAAGATCCTTACGTAAAATACGCCAAGTTGTTGAATATGACAGGCCAAGCTGTTGAGAACGGCGACGAATCGACACTTCACGGTCTTCGCGTCTCTTCGGGTCTCAAACTTATTGATGGTAGAGCGAATTGTGCGTTCGGTAGGCCGATTATGTGGACCATAAGTTGCTCTAAGCGCCCGATACACATTCCTCGTAGAATGCCCATTTTCGTAATAAAGTTGAACAATTTGTAGACGCTGTGCCGGGCTAAGTCTTTCCATTATGAATTGTCAAACACTACTGAACAGGAATACCACTTCAGTTGACACGACGCATGCGCAATCTGCAATTAAATCCCCATCACAAAAAGTACCTCTAAATGAATCACCCTTTACTACGGTGGTTTGCCATTGCCTTTCCGAGAGAGGGGACCGTCACGTTTTTTTATTATTTTCCCGCGCCCAGATGCGAACCCGGGTCGCCGGCATAGAAAGCAGACACCTTACACATTACGTTATGGCCTCCCCTTGCAATATTCTAAAAAATATAATTTATTAACAAAAAATATAATTTATTAACAATATTTTTATGTTATTACTATTACAATAGTCAGCTTTTTAACCAGCTACGGTTAGTTAAAGCCACTACATGTAGTATGCTAAAAATTTGCGCTTTGTTTTATTTTTTAGAAGAATACCACCAACGAATCATATAGAGACATATTAAATTAACATATAATAAATATTTTTCAATAAAAAATTCGTAATTACAGCTCGCAAAATATGTTTTCTTCGACTCATCAACCGTAGTATCCTTAAAATCTCCTTTTTTAGTTACAACCCTATTAATCAGCCTTTTCGCGGCGAAGAAAATGCGCCATCTTAATTTTTTTTTAATGCAAAGCCCTATATATTATTTTATTTTTGAGTCCTACTAAAAATTCTAGATATTATTTGTCTAACATAACATATGTCTAAATTGAATTATTTTGGAATGATTGATATCTTAAATTAAGGAGATCAAATTATTTTTTTTTTTTAAGCTGACTTGTGTCAAACATTTACTGTCAAGTAACACCTTAACGCGTCGAAAAATGATTTATTGACAGAAACGTGTACTGCTGTAATGGAACATTTAACAGAAACTGAAAGAATCAATGTTCGTAGATATTTGGACGCGATTTTTCGTAATCGGTGGATAGGTAGAAGAGGTGCTGTAGAATGGCCTGGAAGGAGTCCCGACCGTACGCCACTCGACTTTTTTTTATGAGGTCATTGGAAAACCAAAGTTTACCGAATCCGACCCGAAACTGTAAAAGATTAAAAACAAGTAATTCAATATGAAGTAGCACAAATCACCCCGGATTCCCTGCAAAACTCTGTACAGGCTGTTTATGAGAGATTGGGTCATTGCCTCACCATTAACGGTATACATGTTGAGCAATTGTTACCTTAAAAATAAGTATTTATTAATAGTTTTTTGTCTTTTTTTTATTTTAAATTTCAAATGACAATAATTCTAAAACAATTCAGTCTAGACATACGGTATGTTAGACAAATATTATCTAAAATTTTTAGTAGGACTCAAAAGTAAAATAATGTACAGCGCTTTCCATTTTAAAAAAAAATCAAGAGTAATTTCTTTGAAATGACAGTTCAAAACATTTTATTGTCAACTTCAGCATGTGCGCCGTATCACACTCTATAACTTTTATTTAAACATTTTTTGATACACTGAATAATAAATGCTGTGGAATCTTTATCCCATACATATGGGGCACCCTGTATATTTCAAATATCCATTTTACACAAGTACTGCGATAAAAAAATTGATCAGTCCGAGAAAACAAATACTATTGACTTTACTATTGACCAGACATATGTATTCCTACATCTTTTTGATCACTGAATCCAAATATAGTATCCGATTTGCTAATAAACCTATTGAATTCGAGTAATAGTCCAAAAAACGGCTTCAGAGTGTTCAAAAGTCGTCAAGTTAACAATAATAACGAGAAATACATACTCCGATCTATTTTTAGTCCCTGAATCCAAATATGATATCTGATTTGCTCGTATACCTATTGATTTCGAATTAAAGTCCAAAATGGCCTCACAATGGTCAAAAGTGGTTAAGTCAGGAAACATATTTCGATGTATTTTCGGTCACTGAATCCAAATGTTATAAAAGTGGCCAGATATGCTATATCGACGTAATATTGGTCACTAAATTCAAATCTAACGTCTGATTTGCTCATATATCTATACGATTTCAAAGAGCGGAATCAAATATATAACGAGCATTAAGCCTAACATAACCTAATGCATTCAATCAAAAAAAAAAACCGGTCAAGTGCAAGTTGAACTTGCACAATTAGTGTTCCGTACGTTGATTGTTTTTAAAATAAAAATTTTTGTTAGGGTGGTATAAAGTGATCAGTGACTTCACAAAACACACCCCAAATGAATTTTCAACAAAGTTTGTTTCCAATCTTTACTGAAAACTGGTGACCTTGAAATTTTGTTTTTTTTTTATACACCAAATAAATTATTAAAGGTAATGCACTCGTGATAATTTTCGTTCAATCTATACCCCGTGGAGAATATTCCAGAATTTTTTCAAAATTTTTTGATCAGTATTTTTCGAGATAAGGTAGGGGACAGCGATTTTTTAAAAGTAATACGAAGAAAAGTGTGCGCAAGTATTACATTATATATATATATATATATATATATATATATATATATATATATATATATATATATATATATATATATACACACATATATATATATATATATATATATATATATATATATATATATATATATATATATATATATATTTTACTCGTTTTCACAAGCTTTCATTTGACACCACACTCGATGACCTAGTAAAAAAAATTTTTTTTTCACTTCCGATTTCACCCCTCAAAACGAACCTCTTAAGTCAAAATTTATGTTACGGTGGTATAAAATGATCAGTGACTTCACAAAACACACCCCAAATGAGTTTTCAACAAAGTTTGTGTCCAATCTTTACTGAAATCTGATGACCTTGAAATTTTTGTTTTTTTTATATACCATATAAATTATTAAAGGTAATGCGCTCGTGATAATTTTCGTTCAATCTACACCCCGTGAAGAATATTCCAGAATTTTTTCGAAATTTTTTGATAAGTACTTTTCGAGATAAGGCCCGGGACAGCGATTTTTCGCGAATTTTTAAAAATAATACAAAGAAAAGTGCGCGCAAGTATAATAATATTATATATATATATTTTACTCGTGTTTTCACAAGCTTTCATTTGACACCACACTCGATGACCTAGTAAAAAAATTTTTTTTTCACTTCCGACTTCACCCCCCAAAACTAACCCCTTAAGTCAAAATTTAATTCTCAAAACTACATGGCTCTGATGAGGCCATCAATTCCTACATTATTACCAAATTTCACCTTTCTATGTCAAACAGTTTCCGAGAAAATCGGGTGTGACAGACAGACAGACAGACAGACACCGAAGTGATCTTATAAGTGTTCCGTACGGAACACTAAAAAGGAGAAGAGGAGAGACGTTTTATATCTGGTTGTCATACAAAAATGTATTGTAGTGAAGTGCTAAGATATGAATTAGTAAAAAAAAATTTTTTTAAGACATATTTAAATTTTTTTAAGAATTCAAATTTACTATTGTTTTTGGAAAATTTCAATAAAAAAAGTGAAATACTGAAAAAAAAATATAACTTGCAAAAGAATAAATAATTTGTATAATAGTTTTCCCTCGTAATCAAGATGCCCATGAAAATATATAAGCAATATACAGGTGGAAACCCGAAATGATATTTTAAATTTTTCAAGTCATCTTTTCTTCAGAAATTCTTATTAGTGTACAGGGTGAGTCAACAATAGAGTAAAGTTCATTATCTCATTTGTTTCGGGAATGACGAAAAAATGTTAAATACAATAGTTTTAGGGAATGTTAAGGTGCACAGTCTAAAATTATTTTTGAGTATACAGGGTACTTCAAAAAAGTGTGACCGATATAAAATATGTTTTTTTAAATGGAACATCCTATTTTCTAATTTATTTTTAAATAAATATATTATTATTTTTCAAATAGATTTTACAAAACCGTCCAACTTTTATTATGTCATATACCTATTTCTAATAGTTTTCGATTTATTTTGAATTTGTCAATTTTTACCCTTGTTTTTAATACACTTACGCTATAACATCATAGTTGCCAAGATAAAATAAAAATTGTGAAATTTTGACATGTCTATTAACACTTTCGCTGCCGCCTACTCCGATCGGAATTGATCGGCGCTTGACGCACTTGCCGGCTACTCCGACCGGCGTCCTAGCGATTCATGTTCTGACAAGTCATTAGTTTGTTGGCCTCCGTTGTTAACGTATGTTTTTCGTGGTGGCATAGAGTAAGAGTGTTTCGAGACGTATTTTATTGGCTTGGTTTTTAATTTGAAAAATTCAAAGTTTTACAATACATATTTCAAATCTGTCGTGTGATAAGTGTTGTTTACTTACATATTGTATTGTTTTATACATTTTTACTGAGAAAATGAGTGGATATGACGAGGCTGAGCCGTCTCAAAGAAAACGCCCGCGCTTACAACGGACTACAGCGAACAGGAGAGCACTAACTCAAGAAGAGCTTGAGGCCATTCTTAATGAAGAAGACGACCTTTTTCCATCAAGTGAATCTGAATACGAATTATCCCACAGTTCAGAATCTGATTCTGATGAAGATGAAGAAGTCGGACAGATACAACAGCCACCAACTGTCAACTTAGAAGGTACCAACGTTGCTCAAACTACTCCGCCTACGCCTACGCCAATTACGGGCTGGGCAAATGATTCTAAAAGTCCGAACGATATAAAAACTTTTGAATTTACGAAGAGGCAGGAATTGTTAGTACCAAAACCGGGGAAACAGCCCTATAAATTATTTCTTTTTATTGTTCGACGAGGATTTTATGAATTTCATTATTCAAGAAACAAACAAAAATGCAGTTAGCGTTTTATGTGAGAGTTCGTCGGAAAAATCTCGCATTAGTGCATGGAAAGATGTAACCGTTGATTAAATGAAAATATTTCTTGGACTTTTGTTCACTATGGGAATGGTCCCACTGTCCAGGTTGCAAGATTACTGGAAAACTAACGATAGGGTGTTCAATTTTCCTGTGTTTCGAGAACAAATGAGTAGGAATCGTTTTCTATTGATTTTGCGAAGATGAGCTTACGGAACCTAACAGAGATGTTCTGAAACGGATCAGACATGTAATTGATTATTTCAATAATAAAATGAAACACATTTATTATCCAGGGAAGCAGCTTGCCTTAGATGAAAGCATGGTGTTGTGGCGAGGACGGTTCGGGGTTCCGCCAGTACATAAAAAACAAGCGTCACAAATATGGGATCAAACTCTATATGTTGACGGAGTCGAATGGAACCGTTTTGAGGTTCCGTGTCTATACAGGAGCTAATGATGCAGATCTACGTGGTACAGGGCATGCATCCAAGGTAGTTTTGACACTTCTGGAGGAATTACTCGATAATGGCCATTCTTTGTATATGGACAATTTTTATAACAGCTTTGCCTTGTCAAAACAACTTCTTGACAGAAAAACATATTCCACGGGTACCCTAAAATCCAATCTAAAAGAAAATCCATTAGAATTAGTAAAAAAAAAGATTAAGGTGGGAGAAAATGTATCCGCATTCAAAGATGGCGTTCATATAGGAAAATGAAAAGACAAGAGGGAAGTGACGTATATCACAACAGAGTACGACAATACAATACAAATAACCACTAATAGAAGGGGAGTTGAAAAACAAAAACCGCTGGCAATTATTGAGTACAATAAATATATGTCAGGCATTGACCACCAAGATCAACTTCTTTCGTATTATCCTTGCGAACGCAAAACAATAAGGTGGTATAAAAAGTTATTTATACATGTAGTGCAATTGCTTGCGCAGAATGCTTTTAAATTCTACAATGCCGATTATGGAAATAGAAAAATGACACTGTACGATTTTCGGATTTCTATTATAAATGCTCTTCTTCCAGTCAGACCAGGAGTTGCAATTGTCCCCAGACGTGTAGAATCAAAACATTCTATTACGAAGATACCTGAGCAAACTCGTGACAAAGAAAACACACTCAGGGTAAAAAGAAAACAGTGTCGTCAGTGCACTAAAGAAGGTAAAGGAAGAAAACAAACTGTATTCCAGTGTAATGACTGTAATGACAAACCGGGGTTGTGTGTGGAGTGTTTCGACAAATATCACGATTCCTTGTAGTTCATAAATACTTTTATATTTTATTCTATGCTTATTATTTGGTTTTCTTTCGTTATCATTCTTTTATTTGATATATTTTATAATAGTACTATTTTGTTGTGGTACCTGATATGAATTTATTTTTTCATGTTTTCAAAGTTCCATTCAGAATAGCTAAAATTTTTATTTTTACTGTTTCTTATGCTTTAGATAATAAATAATGAGGTTGCAATAATCTGTTTTAGTAAAAAATCCGATCGGAGTCGCCGGCACACAGTAACCGTTTCACAAAAAATGCTCGTCAATGTCACCGACTCCGATCGGAGTTGTTTTTGTTTTTTTTGTTATACTAATTTTTTATGCTTCCAAAAAACATTTAATACTGAATTAAGGGTTTTCGCCCGTAGTTTCATAATTATGTGCGAAAAACTTTATTTGGCTCCTCGGGATGACGCACTACTCACAAAGCGGCAGCGAAAGTGTTAAACAAGTACAAATAGTTTAATTTATTGTAGTAAATGACGTATAAAGGTAAAAGTTATGGATTTTCCTAAAAATCAATTAATTGATATGGTTTATATACTAGGCGAGGCGGGAAAAAATTGTCTTTTGGCAGTAAGGGTCTACAGAGCGAAGTACCCTAATGGACGTATACTATCTAGAAAATCTTTTCAGTGCTTAATGGAACGGTTTGATGGTAGTGGTAGCATTTAGTATAGGAAATGGAAAGTAGTAAACTAGAATGCTACCAATGACGAAAAAGAAATGGAGATTTTACTTTATGTTGAAGATAATCCCCAGGTCAGCAGCCGCCAACTAGCTGACTTATCTGACCCATCCCAATCTACGGATAATCGCATCACGAGAAAATAAAGGTATCATGCCTTTCATATGGAACTATACCAAGAACTTTAAGACTGTGATTTTGAACGACGAGTAAACTTTTGTACCACCATGAATGGAGCAATAGATCCAAATATTTTATCCTTCTCGCAGTAATGGAGCAGTTAACAACCACAACATGTATTATTATTCAACAGATAATCCATTTTGGGCCCGGAAGTTCAAAACCAGAACCATTGGTCGCTTAATGTATGGTGTGGAATATTAAATTTTCGAATTATTGGTCCATATTTTTTCCGCGAACCGCTTAACGGGGCCTAGATATCTAAATTTTTTGCAAAACGAATTACCCCAGCTTCTTGAAGGAGTTGATAACTTTGAAAGAGACCAAATATGGATTCAACAAAATGGAGCTCCTGCTCTTTACCACCGGAAAGTTCGGGAATTTTTAAACTATCGTTACCCACAAAAATGGATCGGTAGGGATGGATTTATTCAGTGTCCCCCTCGATCATGTGACACCTTTAGACTTCTTTTTCTGGAGCTACAATAAAATTATTATTAACTATTTATTTATGTATTCACAATAGCGTAAGTGTATTAAAAACAAGAGTAAAAATTGAAAAATTTAAAATAAATCGAAAACTATTACAAATAGGTACATGACATACTTAATAAAAGTTGGAGGGTTTTATAAAACCTATCAGAAAAAATAATAATATACAGGGTGTGCCATTTAAAAAATTTGAGATTTTTCAATTTAAAATAGTCGAAATGCATAGATTTATTTCGAACACCCTGTAGCATCTAACTCAAATTTCTTTACATATATCTTCCACTTTTAGAAACAATGGCGCTATTGGCAATTTTTTACAAAACTGAAAACTAGTATTTTAAAAAAAAAAAAAACATTAGAAAAACTACTAAGTTTAGGTATATAACATTATTAATAAAAAAGTTATAAAATTTTACGCAGATTTTAAAAATAAATTAGAAAATAGGATGTTCCATTTAAAAAAACATATGTTATATGAGCCACACTTTTTTAAAGTGCCCTGTATACTTAAAAATAATGTTAAACTGTGCACCTTAACATTCCCTAAAAACTATTGTATTTAACATTTCTTCGTCATTCCCGAAACAAATGAGATAATGAACTTTACTCTATCGTTGACTCACCCTGTACATTTACGGGGATTTTAATTTGTCAAACCGCATATGCTAAGTGAATTCTTTACTGACCTTCAAAATTTTATTTTAATAACTAAAAAATTTACTTAAACCAGTTATTTAATCGTTAAAATTTTCCATCTAATAAAATATTCTTCATCATTTTTACACACTAAGCTGTGAAAGGCAAGGGGACTCACGTTAATCAAGCACCCCAAGCCGTAAGAGGCAAGGGGACTCACGTTAATCAAGCTCCTTGAGTCGCAAGAGGCAACGGGACTCACGGTTACCAAGCACCCAGAGTCATTAGAGGTAGGGAGGCTTACGTTAACTAAGTACCCTAAATTAAAATAACCGGTCAAGTGCAAGTTAAACTTGCGCAATTAGTGTTCCGTACGTTGATTGCTTTTAAAATAAAAAAATTTTGTTACAGAGGTATAAAATGATCAGTGACTTCACAAAATACACCCCAAATGAGTTTTCAACAAAGTTTGTTTCCAATCTTTACTGAAATCTGATGACCTTGAAATTTTTGTTTTTTTATATACCATATAAATTATTAAAGGTAATGCACTCGTGATAATTTTCGTTCAATCTACACCCCGTGGAGAATATTCCAGAATTTTTTCAAAATTTTTTGATAAGTACTTTTCGAGATAATGCCCGGGACAGCGATTTTTCGCGAATTTTTAAAAATAATACAAAGAAAAGTGCGCGCAAGTATAATATTATATATATATTTTTTACTCGTGTTTTCACAAGCTTTCATTTGACACCACACTCGATGACCTAGTAAAAAAATTTTTTTTTCACTTCCGACTTCACCCCCCAAAACTAACCCCTTAAGTCAAAATTTAATTCTCAAAACTATATGGCTCTGATGAGGCCATCAATTCCTATATTATTACCAAATTTCGCCTTTCTATGTCAAATAGTTTCGGAGAAAATCGGGTGTGACAGACAGACAGACAGACAGACAGACAGACAGACACCGAAGTGATCTTATAAGTGTTCCGTACGGAACACTAAAAAGCAATATTCCATAAATCGAATGCATGATTGCAAGATAACACGTAGGCTGAATAGTTTTTGGTCTAGTCTCCTTCAAGAGTGACACAATCAGTCCAGCGCCTTTCTAAACATTTCTATACCTTTCTTGTAGAAGGATTTGTCTTTAGTTTCAAAATAGGCCTCAGTTTCGGCGATAACTTCTCCATTGGAGCCAAATCTCTTTTCCGCGAGCTTTTTTTTTGAGGTCAGCGAATAGATAATAGTTGCTGGAGGCCAAATCTGGAGAATACGGTGGATGAGGAAGCAATTCAAACAGCATATTGTCTAATAACACAGGCCAACGATGAAAAAACTTTTTTAATAATTACCTGATTCCTATGTTCTTTGGTGTACTGAGTCCGAAAATAATAATAACAAAGTCGTATCACCCACCAATTTTTCACATTTTAATATTCAAAATGTGAAAAGTTTATTTTTATCATTCGAATGTTATTAGGTTGGCAATAAAATCACACTTTTATAAGGTTGGCAGTAAAATCAAATGTGATTAGGTTGGCAATTCCGATAAATGTCACAGCTGTTTGTTTTGTTCCAGTTAATATAACCTCGCATTGCAGTGTTTAACCCATGTGCTTTAATTCACACTCAAAGTACGGCTAATCGAGGTTGTAAAAACTCTTTGTTATATATGTGGTGAATTTGTAGTTAAAAAACATCAAAGAAACATTACTAACTTTGTAAAAAAAGTATACTTTGCATATTTTGGTGTAGAAATCGGTAATCAAGGAAAATATTGAGCTCCTCACAAAGTATGTTATGTTTGTTTCGAGGATCTTAGGAAATGGTATAAGAAAGAAAAGAAACTTTTAGATTTGCAGTACCCATGGTATGGAAAGAGTAAGAAAATCATTCAAATGATTGCTATTTTTGTAGCTTTGATGTTTCTGGATATAACTCCAAAAATAAGAAAGTAATTGTCTATCCTAACTTTACCTTAGCTAATTGGCCGGTAGGACATGAACCGGGACTTGCTGTCCCTGAGCCACCTCAGTATAGATCGATGACGTTTTACAGTCCAGTCCCAAATTTAATAAAAGTCGACAGGATGATGATGAGTTTTAATGTTCTCTAGAAAATTTAAAACCACAGTTGTTTACACAAGCTGAGTTAAATGATTTAGTGAGAGATTTGGGTTTGACTAAGGAAAAAGCAGAATTGTTTGGTTCTAGGCTGAAAGAAAAACATTTATTGAAATCTGGAACATCTATTTACCATTATAAAACAAGAGATCAACAGTTTGCTCAGTTTTTCAAGCAGGAAGGGGATTTGGTTTACTGCCATGATATTAGTACAAGAAGGAAGATTGGAGGCTTTTTATAGACTCATCAAAAACTAGTTTAAAAGGTGTTCTGTTACACAACAAAAATACTTATGCTTCACTGCCTGTTGCTCATTCGGTCCATATGAAGGAAACTTACGAAAATTTTAACATGATTTTACAGAAAATTAACTATCCAGCTCACGATTGGATGCTATTTGGAGATTTAAAAGTTGTCTCCATGATCCTTGGTCAACAAAAGGAATTTACAAAGTTTTCATGTTTTATATGTGAGTGGGACAACAGAGCAAGGGATCAACATTGGTCCAAAAAACAATGGAGGCTTGGATATCGTTTAAAGAAGTGACTGTTTCTGGGCAATGTGAATGACCCTAACTATGAACTTATCGTAGCTAATATGATAGACAAGTTCAAAAATCTGGGTTGTCTGATGAGCCTTAAAGTCCACTCCTTGCACAACCATCTTGACTTTTTTCCTAAAAACTGAGGCGATGTGAGTGAAGAGCAGGGGGAACGGTTCCATAAGGACATAAAGGAGATGGAAAAACGGTACCAGGGACTGTCAAATATCAACATGTTGGGTGATTATTGTTGGCCACTTCATAGAGAACAACAAAATACATTACATCGGAGAAAAAGCTATACAAGAAACTTCACAAAGAAAAGGGAAAGAAAATACAAAAAAATAAGCACCTAAAATATTTGCATTGAAGTGAAATATGTTATCGCGAGTAAAATTGTGGCCTAATCAAATAAAAGTACGGTTTAAGTTTTTATTTTTTATGTATCAAATTTTCCCTATTTTGAAATTTAAACGATGTCATATTGTGAAAGAACTGTGGGTGATACAAAAAACTGATACCAGATACGGTTTCGGCACCCAAAAATACATAACACTTAGATGTATTGGTTTAAAAAGTTTTTACAAATATTTTTTTTTGTTGGCCTGTGTAATACACGATAAAATATTTAGCTACAATCCTTAGACGAAAATACTAAAACAACTTTAAATGTCATTCCCATCCTGGAGTTTTATTATATTTATTATACAAATTTAAAAAACAAACAGTTCTGATTATATCCTCGACTTAAAAAGATAATTATATTTTCTAAAAGTATGGTAAACAAATTAGTGTTTCGTCAAATGTTAAAAGGTTTTGTTAAAGAGATTAGAAAACCTTAAAAAAATAATAGATAAAGATTAATTAACATCATTATGAATAAAAGACTGGTTACGGATATACAAGGATTTATGGGTGGGAAAAATAAATTTATTCCTAAAGAATTACCTGCTTACGAAGGAGAAAAAATAAAACACTATGTGTTTAAGCAACCTTTTGCTTAAAATTTGTTTTCTTCAAAATTGCATACGCACACAATTTGCCCAATGAAATATCATCACTGCTTAAGCTATAATTTAGGATACACACCTCATCACTGTTTTGGGGCTATTGTCAAGCAACTTACCAAGGACACACTATGTGTTTATGTTAAAGGAAACGAAAAAGCATACTAGCATTCAAGTATTCATCTAAACCTGTAATTCAGCTAAATGATCAACTGACTTTAAGAGATTTAGTACCAAAATGTATTCATCACTCAAAGTCGCCATCTATCTGTGCTTTATCAAACGTAATTTTTATTATGTATGATAATTTTTTATGAATGAATTTATATATATATATATATATATATATATATGTTAGCATTTATTTTAAAAGAAAATAATTGAAACACTTTTGGGCAATTTCAACAACAATAACTTTTATTAACAATTGCATTTAGCCATCTAACAAAGCTGGCAGACTACTTTGGCTCTTTAAACTATAATTCATAGTGCGTACCAAAAGTATCCCGTTACCTAAATCTCATTAGGGTTACATAAACAGTTTTTATAATGTATGTGACAGATATGGCCTACTTGTCATATAAAACAAACTCAAGGGTTTTTTGATTTGAGACATATCAATAACAGTAACTTAAGTATAGTTTATTCTACATAATGTAAACAAGTTAGTTTACCTGAAACCAATTATCAATAATTAATATTCTCCTTCTCATATTGCATCGTTCGGTCTATCCTAATTTTTTTCAACCAGGCCTGGAACGGGGGTTTTTCCATATAGAAAGTACTGAGAGCTAACACGGCCGTCCTGTAAACGAAGCGCCCTCGCGACGTCTTCATCTTATTTTCACCTAAAAGGAATTAACGAACATTATCTCAGCTATACTTTGTGGGATTGCCACTAATATAATTTTTTCAGTTCTAATGGGATTACCATTAGGATTTTTAACCTCATAGTGAAAATGCCTCTATCTTTTTTTAGACCTAATAGAATTGCCATTAGTATTTTTTTTTATTATTTTTCTTATATAGGATGTATTTTAATCTTATAGTGGGATTGCCACTATCCTGATGGAAAAACTATTCGTATTTTTATCCTTATATTGGGATCGCCACTATCTCAATAGGCATTGGTGAGATCGTCACCAATCCTCTCTCAACTCTATAGTGGAATTGCCACTATCTCAACAGGCATTAGTGAGATCGTCACTAATCCTCTTTTAACATCGTAGACTATCTTTCGCAGATCTAATAGGATTTCAATCAGTTTTTTTTTTTACCCTTATAATGGGAAGGCTATTAGTATTTTTTTAAACTCTGCTTGAAACCAATTATCAATAATTAATATTCTCCTTCTCATATTGCATCGTTCGGTCTATCCTAATTTTTTTCAACCAGGCCTGGAACGGGGGTTTTTCCATACAGGAAATGCTGACAGCTAACATATATATATATATATATATATATATATATATATATATATATATATATATATATATATATATATATATATATAGTATATATATATGTATATATATATATATATATATATATATATATATATATATATATATATATATATATATATATATATATATATATGTATGTATATAGATATATATATTTATATATATATATATATATATATATATATATATATATATATATATATATAAAACACGTTCGCTGAAAAGTTTTTGGTTTAGCTACTTAAAACACTTTTTTTTTTACAAAATCCTACTTTATTCATCAACATAGTCCCCTTTAAGAGCGATACAATCAGCCCAACGCTTTTCTAACATTTTCATACCTTTTTTCTAGAACGTTATGTCTTTGCCTTTAAAATAGGCCTCAGTTTCGGCAATAACTCCTTCATTGGAGCCAAATCTCTTTCCCGCCAGCATTTTTTTTTGAGGTCTGCGAATAGATAATAGTCGGTGTGGGCCAAATCTGCAAATCTGAGAATAGAGTGGATGGGAGAGCAATGCGAACTTCAATTCATTCAATTTTGCCATCGTAACCATTAACTTGTGACACGGTGCATTGTCTTGATGAAAAGGCACTTTTTTTCTTGTTCATTTAGGACCGTTTTTTTTGCAATTTCTGCCTTGAAACGCACGAATAACTATATAATATTCGCTATTGATGGTTTTTCCCTTCTCAGCATAGTCGATAAAAATTATTCCATTGGCATCCCAAAATACAGAGGCCAAAACCTACCAAGCCACTGCTGTGTCTTTGGTCGCTTCGGGCGGTTTTCACCGGCTGCTATCCACTCAGCTGACTGCTGATTTGATTCCGATGTCTAGTGATGGATCCATGTTTCATATCTCATGAAAAAATCCTTTTTATTGAGCTTAAACAAGTCCACACAGTGCTCAAAATCATCAACGCGTTGTTGTTTTAGTCCCAGTATGAGCCAACGCGGTAGCCATTTCAAACAGAGCTTTCTCATACCCATATGTTCATGCAAAACATGACCAACACGTTCTTTTGATATCTTTAGAATGTCAGCTATCTCACGAAATTTCATTTTACGGTCATCCAAAACAATTTTGTGGATTTTTTTATGTTTTCCGGTGTAACCATCTCATTTCATTCGTCCAAAGAGTTCATAATCATTTGTATCTGTACGACCGCGTTTAAATTCAGCATACCAGTAAATGATGAGTGATTTTCCAGGGGCAGAGTCCCCGTAACACTTATCAAGCTATTGCTTTGCTTGAACGGTTCGTTTTCCGATCAAAAAACTGTGTTTAACCAACACACGAAATTCGATTTTTTTTCATTGTTTTGAAAATATCAAAAGTAGAGTCACTAAAACCGCTGTAACTTGTAAACTAAATGTCATGACAGGACGTCATGGCCACAGTGTTTTGAGATGCACGTGGCATAATCCACGTCGATTACCTTGAAGAGGGCAAAACGATTAATGGAGAGTATTATGTCAACTTACTGGATCGTTTCAACCATGCTGTGAAAGAAAAACGTCCTCATTTGACGAAGAAAAATATTCTCTTTCATCAAGACAATGCACGTTTGTGTCATCGCCACGACAAAACTCCATAAATTAGGATATGAATTGCTTCCGCATCCACCATATTGGCCATATTTAGCCCCCAGCGATTATTTCCGAATATGAAAAAATGGCTCGGCGGAAAAAAAAATTGGCTCAAACGATGGAGTGGTTGCTGGAACAAACGCCTATTTTAAAGGGTTGGGGAAATCGTGTTTTTTAGATGGAATACAAAAGATAGAAAAACGTTGGAGTAAGTGTATCGAGCTAAAAGAAAACCGTTTGAAAAATAAAATAAATTTTACATATCATAAAACCCTCCCATATACTAGGTGTTCTAACAAAATATGATTCGCAGTCGCTCATTCTCACATCACCTCCATTCCCTGAACTGAACCATCCTCCACCCCAACCCCACACTCAGGACCGCCTACCGCCCGCTTCCACGCCATGCACGCTGCCGTCTGCAAAGACCCAGCGACCCTATGCCTCCGGATTAGCTTAAGTTCTATTTAAATTTAATTTTAACTCTAAGTTCATGTAGTATCTTAAGTTGAAATATCTTAAGTTTGTCAATACCTAGGTTGTTAGTTAGGTCCCTGCCATGTATATATATATATATATATATATATATATATATATATATATATATATATATATATATATACTCGTATATACGTGGGTAAATCAAATATAAACGGTAATTTTGCTATTCTTCTTAGAATGCAGTTCTAGCTAGATGATGTGTGGAGTAGATGTTTGGTTTGTGAGGTGTGGGGAAACCGGATGGGTGCGCGCGCCAACTCGTCTTTGTCGTCAGTACAGCCATGACCGAGCAATAGGTACCTTCGTCTGTTGCGCAACGTATTATCATAAAGTTTTTAACCAATGAAGGTGTTAAACCGTCACAAAATTTTAACCCGTTTGAAGGCACAGTTTGGGAACAGTACACTGTCTCAAAATCGTGTGTATACGTGGGCGAGAGAATTTAAGGGCGGACGAGAACGGGTTGAAAACGAAAGTCATGATCGACGCCCTAGGTTAAGCCTTACAGATGGCAACATCCGTGACATTAGACACCTTAACGAAGGTGATCGCCGATTAACCGTTGAAGAAATTTCCTCATAAGTGGGTATCAGCTATGGAAGTGTTCAATCCATAATTACTGATCGACTCGGTTTCAGAAAAATTACTGCTCGATGGATTCCAAGGTTGTTGACTGGAAACCAAAAACAGGTCAGGTCGGAGATCGCTGAAAGGCTTCTGAATCGATTTCAGCAAGAAGGGGAGGCCTTTTTAAAGCGCATAGTGACATGTGATGAGACGTGGGTACATCACTACACTCCCGAGTCCAAAATGGCAAGTAAGGAGTGGCGAAGAAAGAATGAAGGTTCCCCAGTGAACGCCAAAACTCGTCTCTCTGCTGGAAAAGTCCTTGCAACGATTGTTTTTTGACTCTAGCGGAATTTTACTGATCGATTTCCTGCACGATCAACGTACGGTGTCTACTCATTGTATGTTAGTTATAGTTTTTAGTTACTAGCTAATTTGTCAATAAATGAAATGTGAATTGAACCATTGGCATCAGATCCGCGGTGAAATGCAAGGCACGGCGGACTTGACGCTGCGATACCGGGAAAAACGAAACATAAATGTACAGGGTGAGTCAACGATAAAGTAAAGTTCATTGTCTCATTTGTTTCGGGAATGACGAAAAAACGTTAAATACAATAGTTTTAGGGAATATTAAGGTGCACAGTTTAAAATTATTTTTGAGTATACAGGGTACTTCAAAAAAGTGTGGCCGATATAACATATGTTTTTTTAAATGGAACATCCTATTTTCTAATTTATTTTTAAATTCTGCATAAAATTTTATAACCTTTGTATTAATAATGTTATAAACCCAGTAGTTTTTCTAATATTTCATTTTTTTTTTAAAAATACTGGTTTTCAGTTTTGGTAAAAAATTACCAGTAGCGCCATTGTTTATGAAGGTGGAATACTCATAATTGGTACGAACGTTCTATAGAGACGCAAAAAAGATATATGTAAAGAAATTTGAGTTAGATGCTACAGGGTGTTCAAAATAAATTTATACATTTCTACTATTTTAAATTGAAAAATCTCAAATTTTTTAAATAACACATCCTGTATATTATTATTTTTTCAGATAGATTTTACAAAATCCTCCAACTTTTAGTAAGTACGAGGCTGGTTTGAAAAGTCCGTGCAAAGTCCGAGAGATGGCACCACCGGCGCGTATCGAGGTCATGTTTAGTTAGTAGCATCTCTTGAATGAACGCACACCAAGTTTCAGCCATATTGGTCTATTTCTTTGTGTTTGGCATTCGTGTGAATCAAAGAAGTCGAGTAATTTTCAAGAAATGGACGAAAAAGAATTTCGTGTGGTGATTAAACATTACTTTATGAAAGACAAAACGCCTCAGGAGACTAAAGAGAAGCTTGATAAACATTATGGTGACTCTGCACCTTCGATTAGAACAGTTTATAACTGGTTTCAAAATTTTCGGACTGGCCATATGGGCACAAGTGACGCTGAACGTTCTGGACGGCCCGTGGAGGTTACGACTCCAGAAATCATTGATCAAATCCATGATATGGTGATGGATGACAGAATAGTTAAGGTGCGTGAGATTGCTAGTGCTGTGGGCATCTCGACTGAACGAGTACATAATATTTTGCATAAACATTTGGACATGAGGAAGCTATCCGCAAGATGGGTGCCGCGATTGCTCACGCTTGACCAAAAACGGAATCGTGTGAAGTGTTGCAAGGATGGTTTGCAGCTGTTCCAGAAGAATCCGGAGGACTTTAAGCGTCGTTTCGTCACTGTGGATGAAACATGGATACATTACTATACTCCTGAGACCAAACAACAATCTAAACAATGGGTTACCAAGGGAGAATCTGCACCAAAAAAGGCGAAGACCGTTCCTTCGGCCGGAAAGGTTATGGCGACTATCTTTTGGGATTCGCAAGGGATAATCCTCATCGACTATCTGAAAAAAGGTATTACAGGTGAATATTATTCATCGTTATTGGACTATTTAAAAACCGAGCTGCAAGGAAAACGCCCGCGATTGACCCACAAGAAAGTCCTTTTCCATCACGACAACGCACCAGCACACACCTCAGCAGTTGTGGTCGCAAAATTAATGGAAATAGGATTCCAACTCGTTTCACATCCCCCTAGTCTCCAGACTTGGCTCCCTCGTGCTACTATTTGTTCCCCAATTTGAAGAAATGGCTGGCGGGACAAAGATTTTATTCAAACGAGGAGGTGATTGCAGACACTAATGGATATTTTGCAGACTTGGACAAATCTTATTATTCGGAAGGGATCAACAAACTAGAACATCGTTGGAGGAAGTGTATAAGCCTAAAAGGAGACTATGTCGAAAAATAAAAAAGGTTTACCCCAAACACATAAGTAGTTTTTATTTTTGCACGGACTTTTCCAACCAGCCTCCTATGTCATATACCTATTTATAATAGTTTTCGATTTATTTTGAATTTTTCAATTTTTACCCTTAGTTTTAATACACTTACGCTATTGTGAAAACATAAACAAATAGTTAGTAATAATTTTAATATAGTTTAACTTATCTAATGATTAATTATTATGACGTAATAGATGTTGAAAAATATGCCCGTCTACTGGAATACACATGTTTAGTCGTTTTACTATATTTTCCTTCACTTTCCTTAGCATAAAGGGCGTTATTGTCCTGCATGCATCCCGTATCCTATTTTCCATATCTACTGGTATTGTAGAGGGATTCACATAAATACAATCTTTAATGTAGCCCCACAAAAGGAAGTCTAAAGGTGTTAAGTCACATGATCGAGGGGGCCACTGAATGAATCCATCCCTACTGATCCATTTTTGTTGGTAACGATGGTTTAAAACTTCCCGGTGGTAATGAGCAGAAGCTCCATCTTGTTGATTCCACATTGGTTCCCTTTCAAAGTTATCAACTTCTTCAAGAAGCTGGGGTAATTCGTTTTGCAAAAAATTTAAATATCTAGCCCGTTAAGCGGTTTGCTGAAAAAATATGGACCAATAATTCGAAAATTTAATATTCCACACCATACATTAAGCGACCAATGGTTCTGGTTTTGAACTTCCCGGGCCCAAAATGGATTATCTGTTCAATAATAATACATGTTATGGTTGTTAACTGCTCCATTACTGCGAAAAGTAGCTTCATCAGAAAACATTATTTTGGATAAAAAATTTGGATCGGCCTCTATTGCTCCATTCATAGTGGTACAAAAGTTTACTCGTCGTTCAAAATCATGGTCTTGAAGTTCTTGGTGTAGTTCCATATGAAAAGGATGATATTTGTATTTTCTCGTGGTGCGATTAGTCGTAGATTGGGATGTGTCAAATAAGTCAGCTAGTTGACGTCTGCTGACCTGGGGATTATTATCAACATGAAGTAAAATCTCCATTTTTTTTTTCCTCATTGGTAGCATTCTTGTTTACTACTTTCCGTTTCGTATACTCAACGCTACCACTACCATCAAACCATTCCATTAAGCACTGAAAAGATTTTCTAGATGGTATCCGTCTATAAGGGTACTTCGCTCCGTAAAGCCTTACTGCCAAAATACAATTTTTTCCCGCCTCGCCCAGTATATAAACCATATCAATTAATTTATTTTTAGGAAAATCCATAACTGTTACCTTTATACGTTACTTACTACAACAAATTAAACTATTTTTACTTGCTTAATAAACATGTCAAAATTTGACAATGCCCACATTTTTGTTTTGTCTTGGCAACTATGATATTATAGCGTAAGTGTATTAAAAGCAATCGTAAAAATTGAAAAATTCAAAACGAATCGAAAACTATTAGAAATAGGTATATAACATAGTTAACATAATTTGGAAGGTTTTGCAAAATCTATCAGAAGAAATAATAATATACAGGGTGTGCCATTTAAAAAATTTGAGATTTTTCAGTTTAAAATAGTCGAAATATATAAATTTATTTTGAACACCCTGTAACATCTAACTCAAATTTCTTTACATATATCTTTTTTTCATCTCTATAGAACGCTCGTACCAATTATGAGTATTCCACCTTCAGAAACCTTGGCGCTACTGACAATTTTTTACAAAACTGAACTTTTTTTTAAAAATTGAAATATTAGGAAAACTGCTAGGTTTAGGTACATAATATTATTATTAAAAAAAAGTTATAAAATTTTACGCAGAATTTAAAAATAAATTCGAAAATAGGATGTTCCATTTAAAAAAACATATTTTATATAGACCACACTTTTTTGAGATAACAAACTTTACTGTAACATTGGCTCACCCTGTACTGTATAAGTGTTGCTTTTGAATTGTATTTTATAGACAATATGTCTGAAGTAGTTTAAATAGACAATAATATCCGTGAAAATACTTTAACCACAAAAAGAATTATCTGATGCCCAAAGCACCGATATTCCTAGAACTGAATACCTATCCTAACGATTGAAATAAATATGATACACAGAAACAGTTTGAATAAGGTTACTTATTGGCAAACAGTTACTACTAACTACTTGTTAATAAAACATTATTTATCAGTCATAATACGAGTAATAATAATTTCATCTCCAGGGAGTCAAACTACCAACAATATTAGTCATTTTCTAGGAACTAATGAAAATACAGTCCATTAAATTATATTAATTTATTTGGTTAAATATTTATTTATTGCACCTTACTGTAAAAAACCAGTAGCTGATAAGTATTAGACAACTACTACGCTTAGAGATTAACGAAGATTCATTTCACTGTCGTACAGAATGGACGAATATGTTATTACAATATTAGCGAGTATCGATTTAACCAACACACATTCGACCCAATATCGCTCCTATGTCAAATTTTTACCCAAATAAGAAAGTATAAGAAAGATTATCAAAACCTTACAAATCTTAGGCCCTTCACAAAAATTAAGTAAAGAGACACAAAATCACATGAAGCAGAGAAGACTATTATGAAATAATCCTACAAATGGCAGATTAGAATTGACAGAAATAGACAAAAAAATTAAGAACAAAATCAGAGAAGACGTCAGACAATACAGAAGCTCGAAAATAGAAGAAATTCTGAAATACATAAACACACCAATGAATGAAAGGAGACATCAAATAAAAAACTTATAAGTAACGATAACCAAGAGATCGCACAAATCCAAGAGATATAGGAAGCTACAGAGAAATATTATCAAATACTATATGACACAAAAATATCGCCACTGCCTAGGAAAGAAGGAAATAAAGTGATAATAAGAGATGTGGGATCTGAAGAAATTCTCGACGTAACAACGGATGAACCAAGGGTTGAAATAACTTTAGAAATGATAAGGTATGGTGGGGCATCGATAATACAATCTCTTCAAGCTCTATTCAACAGGTACCCTATAGAAAGTAAAATACCAACAGCTTGGGTAAACGCCTTGATTGCTCTTATTTTTAAAAAGGGGAGCAAATTTAAATTGGATAATTACAGATCCATCAGCCTGTTATCGGTACTATACAAATTCCTCACTAGAATCATAACATACAGATTAACGAATAAATTAGACAGTTATCAGCCACATGAACAAGCGGGATTTAGACGGGGATGCAGCACTTTGGACCATCTTCAAACAATTAGATTACCAGTCGAAAAAGCAAATGAATATAAGATCACCTTGTGGATAACAATGGTTGACTATGAAAAAGAATAATTCGGTTGAGATATGGGCAGTCTTTAACGCCTTAACTAACAGTAGAGTCGATGAAACATACACAACTTTTCTTGAATACATCCCACATCTTAGATAATTAAGTTGGGAATGTGGAATCTTTGGCACAATGATACTACTTAGTATATATCACCACTACACCAAACACTCTATTTTTGCACTCGACGCGCGTTTCGCTAACCATGTTAGCTTCATCAGGAGCGATGATTGACTAAAGCTAAACTACAAATCTACCCTATTTATACTTAGCCTAACCCTTGAATTACTGAGGCGGAACTAATGTCATCGGCAGGCCATCAGTTCCTGTCAAGTAACCAGTAGAGGGAACTATAAGGAATAGGCCCTCTGTCTTTATTTAAACTACTTTTACATTTTATAATTTCCATACTTTCGTATGCGTTCAACAATCTCCTATCAGGTGCATTTTTTATTAATCTTAGGTTATCTAATGTTACAATATGATCAGCTTCAAGGGCATGTTCGGCAATGCTAGACTTTTCTGTTCTACTGTATTTTAAGGGTGCTAAATGTTCTTTAAATCGTGTTTTAATTGACCTTTTAGTTTACCCAACATACTTTTTGTCACAATCATTACAACTAATTTCATAAATTCCACTTTTCTCACAATTAGGAATCCTATCTTTGGGATTTCCTAAGATATTCCTTAAATTGTCTGATGACTTATAGACTAAGGTGAGGCCTACCTTATTAAATACCTTATTGAGTCCCTTGCTATATTTCCGATTATATGGTATGGAGACATACTTGGTGTTATTTTCTTCGTGGTGGAATTCTGAATATTAAACCTAAACTTATGTCTATTTATTACCTTATTTACTAAGTCATCGTCATAACCATTAACTCTAGTTATATTTCTAATACGATTCCTTTCTTTATTAAAGTTTATTCTACTCAGAGGGAAAGTGACTAAACGTTGAACTAAAAAATGTAATGAGGCTAATTTGTGTTGTTTGCAATGAAATGAATCATTACGAAAAACTGTTACTGTGTCCTTCCTATAGATATCAAATTCTAATCTATTATTATTTTTAATAATTAAAATATCTAGAAAAGGCAATTGTCCTTTGTTCTCAACTTCGTAAGTGAATTTAATGGAATCATACCGGCTATTTAATTTAGAAACAAAATCATCAATATTTGCTTTCTTTGTATCAAAAATCGCGAAAATATCATCCACATACCTATACCATACCCTTCGGAAATATTCGAATTCTTGACTGACTTCGGTTTCAAACTTACTCATGAATAAATTGGCTATGAAAGGTGATAAGCAATTGCCCATAGCTGTTCCTTCTTTCTGAACATAAAATTGACTGTTATATTGGAAATAATTTTGTTCCATACAAAGTCTGGATAATGTTAAGTATTTTTTTTTTTTTTATTGGTCTAGCACACGTGCTGCAGGGAAGTCCCTAAAGCGCTCCAGGAGCGGCACGAGTGCGGAAAAAAAAAAGCGATTCACGTTGTTCTTGAATCGCTGTAAATTGTACTCGGTGGGAAAAACAGCGCTGGGCAAATTATTCCAAAGGGATGACGTTCTCCATATAAAAGATTGCTTGAAAAGCGTCGTACGCGGAGTAACAAGCTGAACCTCATACGGATGCGAAGCACCAGCGCGACGTGTATTTCTAACATGCTCCGCTTTGGGAGGAATTAAGCGGGCTACATCCTTCGAACACCTTCCATGAAAATACTTGTAGAACAGACTCAAGTCGCCAACCGTTCTTCGATGTTCCAGCGAATCAAGGCCGCCGGTCAATTCCGGGCCCCCAATCAGACGGACCGCTCTTCTCTGAACAGAATCCAACAAATGCAGTGTATATTTGGGTGCGGAGCCCCAAACGTGGGAGCAGTATTCCATAGTTGGTCGAATTTGGGCTTTGTAAAGAATTAACAGTTGCTGTGGGGTGTAAAGCTTTCTGGTTCTAAATAATATTCCCAATTTTTGAGAAGCTCTCCTTGCTATGCCTGCAACATGTTCATGCCAAGACATATTTGCTCCCAAACTAACGCCCAACAAATTGAGCGACGATGCTAGGGGAATGGAGTGCCCCGACATAACTATGTCGGGTTCAGCAACGTTAACTTTTTTAGAAAAAAAAACTGCCGCTTGGGTTTTTGTAGCGTTAAATTCCACTTGGTTACTGTCACCCCAAGATAGAATTTCTTCCAGGTCTTTGTTAAGTTGAACGACCGCCTGCTGTCTGCGGATATTCGCCTGAGCAGCCGATGTCCGAGCGTTCAAGGTGAATGAAGAGACAAGCGTACTGTCATCTGCAAAGCTATAGATTGGATTCCCGGTCTTTTCCAGCAGATCGTTAATGTAAATGAGAAAGAGAGTAGGAGACAGTATGGAGCCCTGGGGCACACCGGCGTTGATAGTGAGGGTGTTAGAAAGAAATCCGTCGACCGCCACTCGTAAAGAACGCTCTCTGAGGAAACATGAAAGCTACAAACAGAACCTTTCAGACATACCATAAGAGCGCAACTTAGCCAACAGTCCATCGTGCCAAACACGGTCGAATGCCTTGGATATGTCAAGAGCAACCGCTCGAGATTCTCCAAAGTGTTCAATTGCGTTGTTCCAAATATGTGTTACATAAGTCAGAAGATCTCCTGTTGATCTATGTTTACGAAAACCATATTGGTGATCGCTAATAATATTGAATCGTTCAAGATATTTTAGAAGATGCTCATTGATAACCTTTTCCATGACTTTCGATATTATTGAAAGCAGTGCAACTGGTCGGTAGTTATTTGGCAAGGTCTTCTTACCTTTTTTAGGTATCGGCTGAACCGTGGCACATTTCCAGCAGGACGGAAATATTCCCTTTCTGTAGGATAGGTTAAAAAGTCTACAGAAAACTGGTGTTAGTTCCCTTGCACAGTTTTTGAGAACTATGGCAGGTATTCCGTCAGCGCCAGAAGCCTTCTTGGTGTCTAGCTTCATTAAAATACGCTTTATGATGCGCTGTCTGAAGACAACATCGGGCATCCTTGTCTGCAATATGGGAATAGTAGGTGGTGTTTTTCCTTGGAGATCGACAGTAGAATGTGAAGCAAAGAGTTCAGCCAACAAGTTCGCTCTCTCAACAGGTGTGGTTGCAATGGAATTATCTGGCCGTGTGAGTGGTGGTATCGTGGATTTGGTAAAGTTTTGACTAACTGCCTTAGCGACTGCCCAAAAGGACCTGGAATTGTTGGGACAAGCGAGAAGTTTGTTTCTAATTCGTTGATTGTGTGCCTCCTTGGTTTCGTCGATAATTCCCTTGCATCTGTTCCGGGCATGAACAAAGATGTTTCGATTTAAGGTGTTAGGATTTTCACGCCATTGTCGGTAGGCAATATGTTTAGAAGCAACAGCTTCTTTGCATTTTCGGTCGAACCAAGGCTGGAGGAGCATTTCTTCGAAAAAGGGATGTAAGCTTCCATACCAGCCAAAATAACATCGGAGACCTCCCTGGCGCAGTCAGATGGGTTATCGGATCGAAAACAAACGTCCATCCAAGGGAAAGTTCGAAAGTATTCCATGAGATCTCCCCATTTAGCAGATTTGTAGTGCCAAATCTTGCGCGGCCTAGGCGCCTCTCTGTCACTGATTGGCAGGATACTCGATGTCGAAAGCAGTTTATGGTCGGAAAGAACCTAAAGGCGGATTTACGGTGACCGTGTAAATCTCCGGATTGGTGGTTAAAAACAGATCAAGAAGACTGGCGAATTCGTATTCACGAATAATTTCGCCCTCAAAGTCATTCATTCTAAGTAATTTTTCGAGATATTGTAAAGTTTGTGGTATTGGCACACTTGGGAACAAAGAACTGACATCAAAAGAAATTAAGATTTCACCTTCATTAAGAACTAGATTTTTTGCTTTAGTAATGAATTCCAACGAATTCTTCACTGCGAAAGTATTTAATGGTAAATTCTCAAGTTCTTTTGATAACCATTCGGATATTAAATATGTGGGTAATCCGACCGATGAAACAATAGGTCGCATTGCTTTTCCAGGTTTGTGAATTTTGGGTAAGCAATACAACTTTGGTATGGTTGGATTACTCACATTTAATTTAAATTTTAGCGAATCGGAGACAAGGTTCTTTTTTAAAGAATTTTTTACCTCTGTTATCATTCTCGGTAATGGATTTCTTATTATCTTTTCATAAGGGCCAGATTCGATAAGATTATCTACGCGTTCAAAATAATCTTTGTTATCCAATATAACAACCTTATTTCCTTTATCCGCTTTTAAGTAGAAGACATCTTTCTTTTTCAATCCTTTAACTACTTTTATGTTTTCTTGTGAATTAGAATTTGTGTTGTTAACCATGTTTTTCGCTATTTGATTGCGACATGCTTCCCTAACAAATGATTTACTATTTTCTGGAAGTATGCTAATGGAACTTTCAATGTGAGCAACTATTTCTGATAAATTATCTTTAGGAGGGGGTACTGCAAAGTTAAGACCTTTGTTTAAGATGCGAATTTCATTTCGTATAAAAGATTGAGATGAATGATTTTATGTTCAGAAAGAAGGAACAGCTATGGGTAATTGCTTATCACCTTTCATAGCCAATTTATTCATGACTAAGTTTGAAACCGAAGCCAGTCAAGAATTCGAATATTTCCCAAGGGTATGGTATAGGTATGTGGATGATATTTTCGCGATTTTTGATACAAAGAAAGCAAATATTGATGATTTTGTTTCTAAATTAAATAGCCGGTATGATTCCATTAAATTCACTTACGAAGTTGAGAACAAAGGACAATTGCCTTTTCTACATATTTTAATTATTAATGATAATAATAGATTAGAATTTGATATCTATAGGAAGGACACAGTAACAGATAGATATATTCCTAATGATTCATTTCATAGCAAAAAACACAAATTAGCCTCATTACATTTTTTAGTTCATCGTTTGGTCACTTTCCCTCTGAATAGAGTAAACTTTAATAAAGAAAGGAATCGTATTAGAAATATAACTAGAGTTAATGGTTATGACGATGACTTAGTAAATAAGGTAATAAATAGGTTTAATATTCAGAATTCCACCTTTTTTACACGCGAAGAAAATAACACCAAGTATGTCTCCATACCATATAATCCGAAATATAGCAAGGGACTCAATAAGGTATTTAATAAGGTAGGCCTCACCTTAGTCTATAAGTCATTAGACAATTTGAGGAATATCTTAGGAAATCCTAAAGATAAGATTCCTAATTGTGAGAAAAGTGGAATTTATGAAATTAGTTGTAATGATTGTGACAAAAAGTATGTTGGGCAAACTAAAAGGTCAATTAAAACACGATTTAACAAGAACATTTAGCACACTTAAAATAGGGTAGAACAGAAAAGTCTAGCATTGCCGAACATGCCCTTGAAGCTGATCATATTGTTACATTAGATAACCTAAGATTAATAAAAAATGTATCTGATAGGAGATTGTTGAACGCATACGAAAGTATGGAAATTATAAAATGTAAAAGTAGTTTAAATAAAGACAGAGGGCCTATTTCTTATAGTCCCCTCTACTGGTTACTTGACCAGAACTGATGGCCTTGCCGATGCCATTAGTTCCGCCTGAGTAATTCAAGGGTTAGGCTAGTATAAATAGGGTAGATTTGTAGTTTAGCTTTAGTCAATCAGCGCTCCTGATGAAGCTAGCATGGTTAGCGAAAAGCGCGTCAAGTGTAAAAATAAAGTGTTTGGTGTAGTGGTGATATATACTGAGTAGTATCATAGATAATGCTTGAAGAAAAAACAAATAAAGACAAAATTAAGAGAGGAATTAGACAAGGCGAGTCGATATCCCCAAAGCTGTTTACTTTGACTCTAAAAGATATGTTCAGTTCGTTAAGGTGGGAAAATAAAGGAATAGTAATGGACGGTGAACGATTAAATCACTCAAGATTCGCAGATGAGTCACTCTGAAAGCCAACACAAAAGAAAAAATACAAGAAATGCTGATGAAATTAAATAACAAGTCTCGAGAAATAGGTCTAAAAATAGACTTCACCAAAACCAAATAGTTATACAACGAAAGTGAAGATAACAGCCAGGAACCATTAATAGAAGGTGAAGGAATAGGAAAGGTACAAACATTCAAAAATTGAACTATCAAAAAATAATTTAAAGACTGACTTGGATAGAAGAGTCTCGTTAGCTTAGTCTGCGATCGGAAGGTTACAATCTACATTTAAATTGGACATCCCAAATACCAAAAAAGCCAACGTATTCGATCAATATGTACTGCCGGTATTAACATACGGCACTGAAACGTAAGGTCCAATCGGTCAGCTTTACCTATCCTGGTTACAACTTTCACTCCAGTTTTAGATATAACTTTGGAATTTATCTTTTCGTCAGAAGTGATCTCTCTTGTCAACAAGAGGAAGCTCTATAACCTAGAGACTTTGCTATTATGTAGTTGAAAATAACAACCCCATATACCTCAGGGTGTTTTTTCTGCTTTTATCGACAATCAAGTACAGATTATTCATCCGGTTGTCGAAATGGTCATCCTAGGTGACTTTATTCGCCACAGTACCAATTGACTTACACATTCAATCTTTATGTTATTTCTTTTTCTAATCAGCTTATCGATGAATTAAGAATTCCCGACCGTAATGGAGATCTTGCGAGTCTTCTTGGTCTTTTTGTGATCACCAATATGGAGCTTTATACCATCTTCATAATTCCGCCTTTTGGTTCTTCCAACTATAAACTGATTTCAACATCGAGTGTTTTACCAATTAATAACAAAAAGCGCCTAAATCGCGAAGAATTTGACAGATTATTTTCAAATAAGTAGTTGCCTCAGCTCCCCCGACTTACCTGCTTGTGCCACAAAGGTCTGATTTTATTTTGGCTGGCCTGAAAGCTGTCGTTCCCTTCTCGAAGCAATACGCTTTTAACGGCAAGTCTTGATTGAAGATGTAAAAAAGCTGTTGCTTGCCTACCGATAATAAATGGCGTCAAAATCATAACGTCATAACCCGTAACAGACTGTTACAGTTCGGAACAGATGCAAATAAATAACCGATGAAACCAAGATGACGCATACTCAAATAACACAGCCCCACAAAAAAAAAAGTGGGGTATACTTTTGATGCGATATATCAGATCCGTAGTATTTTTGCCCGCTGATCACGAATCTGACGTCAGAATATCGCGATCACATCTCAATTTTTTTTTAACCTCAAAAAATAGGTAAAAATTAGTAAAAATTAAGAAAAATATACTCCTAAAAAATTGATTCAAGCTTTTTCATGAATCCAAAGATGTATTAATATGTATTCGGACACGCTAAGCTAATATTCATCGGTTGGATTAAGCCATACAGTTCTGTTTTCTTTCTAACCTCAATAAATCAGACAGATATAGTGCTTCTCGAATGCAAAAACGAATTCAAATTAAAATTCAACCGATTCTTACCAAATTTGGTACACGGGGGTTTTTTGGGTTGCTGATCATGAATCTGAGGTCGGATTTGCAAAATTCGAAATGGTGGATCCAAGATGGCGGACAAAATTTTTGAAATCCAACCGATTCCTACCAAATTTGGTACACAGTTGGGGAATCCTCAAACCTGATACTCTTAAACCCTAAACCCTGAAACCATAGACTTCCACACCCTGTAACCTCAAAAAATAGACCTCAATAACCCTGTAACTTTAAAAATGAGACCCAATAAACTCAAAACCAGAACTTTTAAACCATATACTCTCAAATAGTAGACCCTTAAGCCCTAGAATTGCGAAAGTTAGACCCGCGCCTAACTTTCCTTTTTTTGGCTGTATCTTGTTCTTTTTTCCGCGAATGACCTATTCAAAGGCTTTCTGCCCAAACGCTTTTGAGGACTTGTTTCTCTTTTTAGCGACCAGCAATAGTCCGCTAGCATATGGTCATCCCATCGTCCTTGATACCGATTTTCTATGATTTTCAGATCTTGGTGAAAACGTTCCCCTTGCTCCTCACTGTAGTCACCAAGATTATTTGGGAAATCATCGATGTGGGAGTCCAGGAAATGTAATTTTAGATTCATTAAGCAACCTAATGTTTGAAAATTTTTTACCATTTTCTCAACTATTTCTTTGTAGTTAGGACTTTTATTATTTCCCAAAAAGTTTGTTGCGACTTCTTTAAAACTAAGCCAAGCAGCTTTTTCAACTTTATTCATTTTAGTAACAAATAATGAATCTTGAAACAATTTTCTTATTTGTGGCCCGTCAAATACGCCTGCCTTAATTTTAGCTTCAGAAAATTTCGGAAATTGTTTATGCAAATATTTGAAACATGGGCCGTTTGTATCTAATGCTCTCGTGAATTGCTTCATAAGTCCAAGCTTAGTGTGAAGCGGGGGAATAAGAACTTTTCCTGAATCTACCAATGGTGGACACAATACATTATTTTCACCAGGAGTGAACAATTCTCTTGCTGGCCAAATTTTTTTCTTATAATGACGTTCCCTGTCTCTGCTATTCCACAGACATTTATAACAGGGATAAAGTGTAAACCCTGACTGTTGGCCAAGCAATATTGTTACAATTTTCAAATCTCCACAAATTTTCCAGTTATGATCAGCATATTTTATTTTTATCAAAAGCTGCTTCATTTTTTCATATTGCTCTTCCATAACTGTGGAATGAGCAATCGGAATGGGAGCGTAAACGTTGGTATTATGCAGCAAAACTGCCTTAATGCTCCGTTTAGAAGAATCAATGAACAGTCTCCATTCTTCAGGATCGTATGAGTTATTTTGAAATTCATCCATTAGACCTTTTACATCGGTACAATATGAAAGTGACAATTCCTCGTCCATTGTGAAATATTTTCGAAATTTTTCATCTCTGTTTCTATAATAAGAAATCGTAGCTTCTGGCTTAAGTAAATGTCTTTTCTTTAAAAAGGAAGCAAGATGCTCTGAACCATCTTTGGATAAGCCTAAATCTCTGACTAGATCACTAAGTTCTGGCTGTGATACGAGTATTGGTTCTGGTTTACGGTTGTATGGTAGAAATTCTTTATCTGTGTCACTAGTATATGATAGGTTGTCACTAGAACATTCATTAGTAACAGTGTTTTGAATCTTTTTCGACAGTCTCAATGTTTTCGGCATGAACTGATAAGGTGAAATCATTTGTTTCCATAACATCAGCATCAAGTGGTTCAGGAGGCGGAATTAGTTTAGTTGGTCTTGTTACTGTCGAAACATCGTTATAAGTAATAGTGCTTTTATTTTTTCGGTTATGCCTAGATACAACATTCATACAAAAGTAGCAATCATTTTCACTGTATGGTCTGTTCCATATTGCTGGTCTGGAATATTTAATCGCCTTCTTATTGATGTACAACATTATTTTGCAAGAACTGCAAATGATGTGGGCAACCCAATCTGTATCCTGGTGCTGTATTTCAATGTTAAAACAATCCTTATATAAGGTTTTAATCTTATCCGTTATCGGTGACCCCATTTTACTCAATACGTGTTGACAGCAAATATAACAAAATGAATCACTGTTTTTATCGCACTTATGAAAAGTTCTTATACCGTGAGACCGTTTTCTTGTAGCATTATACTCTACATGAACCAAGTCACCCACACATGAAGAGCTACGGTCGCTGGATGACGACGGCTGCGGGCCCGCTTTCCCACCCTGACCAACCGCCGATACTGGGTTTCCGAGTCCCTGCATCGTAATTCTCTTTCTTCTACCTGCCATGACGGCATCTAAGCCGTTATCCAGGGACTCTGCCGGCTAGTGGAGTAACACCGTTGCCCACCGTCACCACGTGGAGGTGCCCTGGATGCAGGTAGAAGAAATAAAAATCGACGGATGAATTTTCCCGGCGTTCAAAATGGCGCGAAAACATCTGCCATCTTGAATTTTGCAAATCCAACCTCAGATTCGTGATCAGCGACCCAAAAAATCCCCGTGTACCAAATTTGGTAAGGATCGGTTGAATTTTAATTTGAATTCGTTTTTTGCATTCGAGAATTGTCTGATTTATTGAGGTTAGAAAGAAAATAGAACTGTATGGCTCAATCCAACCGATGAATATTAGCTTAGCGTGTCCGAATACATATTAATACATCTTTGGATTCATGAAAAAGCTTGAATCAATTTTTTAGGAGTATATTTTTCTTAATTTTTACTAATTTTTACCTATTTTTTGAGGTTAGAAAAAAATTGAGATGTGATGGCGATATTCTGACGTCAGATTCGTGATCAGCGGGCAAAAATACTACGGATCTCAAATATATCGCATCAAAAGTATACCCCACTTTTTTTTTTGTGGGGCTGTGTAATTAAAAAACAAACGTCTAACCTATCCCAACAGCGCAAAGTCTTTGGGGTTAGTCGCTAAGGCAGTTAGCCAAGATTGCACTAAATCAACTATACCACTACTTATACGGTCAGTATTATTACAACTTTGGTTAAGAAAGTCAACTTTTTAGCTGAACGCTTTGCGTATCACGTTACTGTTAGTTTCTAGGGAAAAAGTTGCCCAATATTATCTTTAGACAGTCTCATAAAACGTATTTTCATAGAGCTTCCAGCGTTACTGGAATACCTCTCATAGTACTCAAAAAACACCAGTTTTCTTGATGGATGTCCGTCTATAAATAAAGCAGATACCAGTATTTTAATTTGAACGCCTGTCAATGGTAAGAAATATTTTCTTCCGGGTATCTACGTTTGATCAAACTACGTAAATGAAGAAAAGCATATATACTTTAATTTTGGCAGACGTCAATGTTGAAAAAATGCAATGACCGTGAAAACGAAAAATTTTTCACAAAAAAAACCCTTCTACGGCGGAACTCTAAAAATTTACTCCCAATTTAAAAATCAATGAATGGGGGTGAATATTTTTCACAAAAAAAAGATCCCCAACATGAAAGAAACACTTTCCAGGGCGTTCGTTTCTACGTCCTTGGCGACACCACAAATACCAATGTTTAACCTACAAACAAACAAATACGAGAGGGAATTGATAAGTCGCAAATTTCTATAAAAAGGTAAGAAATTTTGTTAAGCGGTATGACCGTTGGGAAGCGAGATTCTTGTAACCGTTGAGTTTAAAGTCTCAAACAGATGAAATGCCCATTTGTTTTTTGGCAACTGTGGTCGGTGTTCCGTAGAAATGGATAAAGTATTATGCAGTAATAAAACATTTTTAGTTAAAGTGGTCTACGGCCCAGATATAAACTGAACTCAAGGATGTTCATGAGGCATAATGTGTTGAAGCAGAACCGGACGAGATTGGAGCACAAGAATGTGCTCCTTCACCAGGAGAATACGCTTGCTTATAAAGGGTGATTCATTTAGAGGTACTTTTTTTTTAAATAAAAAAAAAATGAATAAAAACAATTTTATTTTATAATCTTTATTATCATATAAAAGAACCATTCTTTACAATTATTTCTTAAAGATAATTTCTTTCAAATGTTGTCCGCGACTACGGTTAACAACGTCCATTCTGAAGTTCCAATTTTCAATGACGCGTGTGAGTAGTTCGAGTGGTATTTGGCCAATGACTCGAGTAATATTGGCCTCCAATACCTCAATTGTAGCTGGCTTATCCATGTAGACTTTGGACTTTACATAGCTCCAAAGGAAAAAGTCAAGAGGTGTGATGTCACATGATCTAGCCGGCCAATTCACTGGTCCAAAGCGTGAAATGATCTGTTTGCCGAATTACTCTCGCAGTAAAGCCATGGTTTCACGGGCTGTATGGCAAGTGGCGCCATCTTGTTGGAACCAAATTTCGTCGAGACCACGGGCTTCAATTTCTGGCATCAAATAGTCTCTTATCATGGCGCGATAACGGTCACCATTCACAGTAACATTCCGGCCGGCCTCTGTTTTGAAGAAATATGGACCGATTATTCCACCGGCCCATAAACCACCCCAAACATTTGTTTTTTCTGGATTTAATGGCAGCTCTTGAACCTCTTCAGGTTGTTCATCACCCCAAATACGGACATTTTGTTTATTCACGAACCCATTAAGCCAAAATGGGCCTCATCGGTGAACAAAATTTTTCTCGAAAACAGTGGATCTTCTGCAAGCTTGTCAAGAGCCCAACGACTAAAACGGAAACGATTCGGAAGGTCGGTCGGCTTCAGTTGTTGCACTAGTTGAATTTTTGTATGCTTTTGAAGAAAGATCCTTACGTAAAATACGCCAAGTTGTTGAATATGACAGGCCAAGCTGTTGAGAACGGCGACGAATCGACACTTCACGGTCTTCGCGTACACTCTCCGCTACCGCCCCTATATTTTCTTCACTACGTGCTGGATGTGGTCTATTCGGTCGAGCGTTATCCAATAATGAAAATTGGGTCTCAAACTTATTGATGGTAGAGTGAATTGTGCGTTCGGTAGGCCGATTATGTGGACCATAAGTTGCTCTAAGCGCCCAATACACATTCCTCGTAGAACGCCCATTTTCGTAATAAAGTTGAACAATTTGTAGACGCTGTGCCGGGCTAAGTCTTTCCATTATGAATTGTCAAACACTACTGAACAGGAATGCCACTTCAGTTGACACGACGCATGCGCAATCTGCAATTAAATCCCCATCACAAAAAGTACCTCTAAATGAATCACCCTTTACATCGGCCGTTGCAATAGTAAAAGTGCACGAGCAAGGCTTCGAAATAGTTTTCTACCCACCCTACATCCCAAATGCGGACCCAAGTGACTTTTTTTGTTTTCTAACCTCAAAGGTAGGCTTAGAAGCTTCATCGTCGAATGAAGTGGTTATCTGCGCTGTAAACGAGCATTATGCACAGTTCGCAACAAATAATAAAAAAAATTGAAATGTGGTGGGCCAAATATATTGAACTCAATGGAGATTATGTTGAGAACCAAACTTCTGTTTTTTTTGAAGAAAATGTTACATATATTGTTTTTTAACAAGAATTTTCAATTCACCCTCGTATATCAACAATTATATTTATATGTTAGTACTTATACACCGATAACCCATTCTATTCTCTTTCTAATGATACCAAATTCCATAGCATACCTCATGCTTTTTACTGATTAAACTTATTGAAATGGGAAACAAGGAGAACAAAGATTAAAAACAGGGGTAAGAGAAATGAAAAATTAAGCAAATTTCAAATTTAACAATTAAAATTATTGATAAAATCCAAAATCAATATTTTGTATTACCCCCCTAGCCCTTATTACTACTTTCAGCATCTTTAAGTCCATCAGCGATGCAGGGGCTAGATTTTTGGCTCGAACCCTTCTTATGAGCTCGTCCCACATGCGCTCGATTGGATTGAGGTCAGGACTCCACGCAGGCCTGTCTAATGTGGATATTCCCACTTCCGCTAGATATTGCCGCACCGATACAACAGGATGTGGCCTCGCATTGTCGGGCATTAGCTCGAAGCTTTCGTCAATAAATCCAACGTAAGGAACGACGTGTTCTTGCAAGATCTCCTCGATGTACCAGTGAGCAGTTAATCCACCTCTACGAGTCTCATCAGTCACGAAAACCAAATCGGTTTTCGCATCCAGTGAGATGCCTCCCTACATCATGGCAGATCCTCCTCCGTAGGCGACCGTTCAAGGAATGCAGCACTGCACATAGCGCTCTCCATGCCATCTATAGACTCGTCTTCTTCCATCACTGCCATTGCACATTCGGGACTCATCGGAGAATAAAACGGAGCGCCATTGCTCCAGTCCAGTGGATATATTCTCAGGCAAATCTAAGTCGCGCTTGTCGATGGACTGCTGTAAATTTGGGTCTATTAGCTGGTCTCTTCGGAATTAGATTAGCTTCTTTAAGTCTTCTTCTGAGTGTACAATGACTGACAGACCGACCACGAACTTGTCGGAACTCCTGCTGGACTTCAACGCGGTCGTCTCGCTCCGAGATACACCTTCTTCCTGAACTTGGTCTCCGTATAAAGGCGCCAGTCTCTTGTTAACGTCTATAGACTCTGGAGACAACTGACTGGCTCAGGTGCTGTTGCGCAGCGACTACACGTTGGCCATGCCGTTCTTGCAATAGGGCAATGACTTGTGCCGTTTCTTACAGGGTGGTATCCAGTTTCCGATGACGTAGTTAGTAAGCAGATATAGCAGAGATGTTGACGGTTCAAGTTTCGATAAAAGAATGATAGGAAAATGCAGTTGCATGTGTTTTATAGGGATGAATAGCGCGCAACGAGTACGTAGCTGAGCGAGCAAAACCGTTTTAATCAATAAAACTTTTTGGAAATCCAAATGTTTTTGGTATTATTGGAAAGAATAGAAAATCGGCATTCTAATGATACCAAAAATAATACCACTGTTTGAAAGTTAAATTCAAGGATCCATGTGACATGAAGCAAAATCGTTTGAGTTGATTTTTTTTTGCTCACCAGTGTACATTAATATTTTATATAGCTATTTTGAATAAACTGTAACACCATGTATATAACTCAAAAATCCCCTGCATTCCACTAAACCGTGATCTGTCTGCTTATTATGCAACAAATTACAACAATTTTCGACTTTATTATTTATTATGATATTTCCATAAAATAATATAAACTAAATGTTTTGCTAGATTTTTAGAAAGGGGAACTACCATTCTTACTTAACACTTGTTTTTTTTTTTTTTGGGGGTCGCATGGTTAGTGTTAAAATTTAAACCCAAACAAGTCTAAGGCTGAGAATGTTTACGAATAATTATTTTCTTACTGTTGATAAACTGTATATCAAACGTATTAGTGAGACAATGTAATTGGCTTAAATTGAATAAATATTATTACTACAATTAATAAAACTGCACCAGTTTTTAAACATACTGTAAAAAGTATAATTTTTTTACCAAAACAAATTTTGGAGATCCGCGACAAAAGAGCTTTTGCAAAAATATGTTTAAATAAAATGTAGCAAAAACTTTTAGTTTTTCTATCATCGACAGATCCAAGGCATTGTTTGGCACGATGGACTGTTGGCTAAGTTACGCTCTTATGGTATGTCTGAAAGGTTCTGTTTGTGGCTCTCATGTTTCCTCAGAGAGCGTTCTTTACGAGTGGCGGTCGACGGATTTCTTTCTAACACCCTCACTATCAATGCCGGTGTGCCCCAGGGCTCCATACTGTCTCCTACTCTCTTTCTCATTTACATTAACGATCTGCTGAGAAAGACCGGGAATCCGATCTATAGCTTTGCAGATGACAGTACGCTTGTCTCTTCATTCACCTTGAACGCTCGCACATCGGCTGCTCAGGCGAATTTCCGCAGACAGCAGGAGGTCGTTCAACTTAACAAAGACCTGGAAGAAATTCTATCTTGGGGTGACAGTAACTAAGTGGAATTTAACGCTACAAAAACCCAAGCGGCAGTTTTTTCTAAAAAAGTTAACGTTGCTGAACCCGACATAATTATGTCGGGGCACTCCATTCCCCTAGCATCGTCGCTCAATTTGTTGGGCGTTAGTTTGGGAGCAAATATGTCTTGGCATGAACATGTTGCAGGCATAGCAAGGAGAGCTTCTCAAAAGTTGGGAATATTATTTAGAACCAGAAAGCTTTACACCCCACAGCAACTGTTAATTCTTTACAAAGCCCAAATTCGACCAACTATGGAATACTGCTCCCACGTTTGGGGCTCCGCTACCAAACATACACTGCATTTGTTGGATTCTGTTCAGAGAAGAGCGGTCCGTCTGATTGGGGACCCGGAATTGACCGGCGGCCTTGATTCGCTGGAACATCGAAGAACGGTTGGCGACTTGAGTCTGTTCTACAGGTATTTTCATGAAAAGTATTCGAAGGATGTAGCCCGCTTAATTCCTCCCAAAGCGGTGCATGTTAGAAATACACGTCGCGCTGGTGCTTCGCATCCGTATGAGGTTCAGCTTGTTACTCCGCGTACAACGCTTTTCAAGGAATCTTTTATATGGAGAACGTCATCTCTTTGGAATAATTTGCCCAGCGTTGTGTTTCCCACCGAGTACAATTTACAGCGATTCAAGAACAACGTGAATCGCTTTTTCCGCACTCGTGCCGCTCCTGGAGCGCTTTAGGGACTTCCCTGCAGCACGTGAGCTAGACCCATAAAAAAAAAATCATTATCGGGAAGCAGTTGTTTCCTAATTTGTGCTGGTTCATTTGTAAACGGTACAGAGGCCTCTCAAAAACGGTCAGAGGGGTGGAGCCAACTACGGCTAATCAGACCTGCTATAACCACCGGTGAAGATATAAACACCCGGCAGCAATCTCTCAAGACACTCCATGCAACAGGGACGCCTTCCGACTCCCACCCCATGCCCGCCGCCAATTCCCGAGACCGTTTGACCCTCTCTCGGATGAAGACGATGACCCCACTCGCCCGCCGTAATTGAAGATTGTTAGATCTAGACTAAGTTATAATGAGTCCTAGTTTCAGTTAACACTACGTTCTAGGTTATGTTAGCTTAGGTCTTAGACTAAGGTAGTTTTAAGTCTTAGGAGAAGAAAATTATGTAAAAAGAAACGCATTTCCTAGATTAAGTTAGTATAGGACTACTAGTTTAAGAGCTTAGGTTATAAACAGTCACATTAAGTTTTTGTACATTCATAAATATAAAAGGCGTAGCTTTACTTTATATTCCAATAAAGACAACAGATTCTCAAGACCCTTTACTTTTATTAGTTTATTATCAGTGTATAACATATACACCTCCATTCCATTAGATTTTCTGAGAAATGTTTCTACCTTAAAGGAATCGTTTTTTCCTTGAGAATTTTTTGGAGTTTCCTTACATTAATAATAGTATGTAATAGTGCGTAATATTTCCGCTATAAAGTCAGTACATCTATTTGGTTGTAAATACTTTATCTATTCAAGTTTTCTATTTCTGCTCGATTTTCAATGTTATTATATAATATGCCCTATTAAACGTTAGAGCCAGCACGACGAGTTTTTCGGTAGGCAGGTCGGCTGCAGTGCGGGATCACTTTTCGATAGAGAGCGTCGAACGATACGTGTACCTCTTTTTTTAAGACACTGCATTCCAAAATAGCAATTTTCTCTGCCATTTTTGGGTTAAAAACTCTCCTATGGTTAAGTTCATATTTTTTTTTTTGACTATTTTATCTTTTTCGGGTTGGTGTCCTTTTGCAGTACCGCATTCCTCCTAAATACCTCTGGCCACATGAAGCAGAGGCGGTAAGGTAAAATTATTTGAAAAACTTGAGCCCTTTTTATAGGCGGTACAATGTTTTCTTTTCTTTTCAAAGCTTTACTACCGGATTTATTACTTTTAGGGTTTTATTGCTTTCACTGCTACTTTTGTTCTCCATAATTTTCACCACGAGTTCCCCTTTCGGCTATAGTTTTCTTTATCAAGAGGTTTTCAAATCTTTTTTGCTACCAGCTACTTGGACTTTCGGATATTCTCCTATTTATCCAGTTTCTCTACAAGTTCTTTTTGGACTTCTATTACCAAGACTTCAGCTCACCTACCTAAGCAAAAGAGCTGTTTGATCAAGAGTAAAGATAGAATCTCTTAATGCCAGTAATATTTTAATTTTATCACAATTTCATATTTTAATGTTTTTACTACTATATTGGGCTACACGGCTAATCCGTAAATACGTAGAAGTAAATATACGTGTATCTTTTATTTTATCTTATTTTCTTTGTTTTATTGTCTAATATAGTGACACCTCAATTCTATTTATTTGAACAAAGTTTGTAGGACATAGCATTTCTATTTTTATGATGAGTAAACACAGTTGCTGAACAAAAATATGTGGTGCCCAAAATGAATAAAAAAAGACTTATTTTGTAGCGTCTTTACAGCTAAAACCCATTCTCTACGACATGAGAGCAACCGTTTAGCACAGGTAAGTTTCTGTCAAAAGAAGCTCTATATATATATATATATATATATATATATATATATATATATATATATATATATATAGTAGATATACATATATATATATATATATATATATATATATATATATATATAATATATATATATATATATATATATATATATACATATATATATATATATATATATATATATATATATATATATATATAATATATATATGGGGCATTCTTTTTAAACTCGGTAAAAAAGTGTAAAAAACGTAATTCTTTTCGTTCTTTCGTAAACTTTACTTGTGAATTTTATGTCGGCGTTGCTAAAATAACGATAGAATATTGTTAAGTGATGCTATGACTGATTGACAGACACTTCCGTTCCATTTTGGACCATACTATAGATCGCCAAAACCCTTCGGAACGAAAATTTTCCCTACATAGTTGGAAATATGGAATTACTGATTCCATTACACTTTGTTCAGTACTTGGCCATACAGAAACTCTTAGAAATCGATCCAAATACTTACATAATACAAAATTGGATAATTGAGGTCCATTTTGGACTATTTCTTAACCTCGCAAAACACCAATGACGTCCATATCATAAAAAAAACATGAGCCTGTTGTTGCTATTTATCTTTAATTAGGTCTCACGGTTAAAATACCTTTTGAAAAATCATCAGACTATATTTAGAAACAATTTGGACCAAATCAAAACTCGGCAGCACTCTAGTTTACCCAGTAGCATAGAAAAATTGGAATGATCGATCTGTTACTAATTTAAAACTGAGGACTGACATTCCTCTTCAAATTCATATGAAATATCGATGGAATACAAAATCGTAAAACTTTAGCTCATCTTGAAAAAATTTATATTATTGATTATCGTTGGCCTAGTTTATAAAATAATTAAATGTTAAATTAAAACATAATTTTTTTGATGTATTAATCTTCTACACCGATAAATTTGTATTTATTAATGAATATCAGATAAAAAAATAATAAAATCTAAATTAATTAACTATTTTTTATTTAGTAAAGAATACAATATACTTAAGGTACATACATGTTTAAGAATTCATTTTATATAAAGGTTTGAATTTTTTCAAAATGAGCCAAAGTTTTACGATTTTGTATTTGTGAATCCTAATTAAAGATAAATAGCATCAACACACCCTTGTTTTTTTACGATATGGCGGGGATTAGGGTTTTTGCGAGGTTGAGAAATGGTCCAAAATGAACCAGAGTTATCCAATTTTGTATTATGTAAGTATTTGGATCGATTTCTAAGAGTTTATATATAGCCAAGTCCTAAATAAAAAAATGTAATGGAATCAGTACTTTCATATTTCCAACTATATAAGGAAAATTTTGGTTCTGAAGGATTTTGGCAATCTCTAGTATAGTCCAAACTATACGCAAGTGTCTGTCAATCAATGATAGTATCATTTAACAATATTCTATCATTATTTTAGCAATGCCAACATAAAATTCACAGTAAAGTAGCTTAGAATTAAAAAACTGCGTTTTTTGCACTTTTTTAGCGGATATATATTCCGACACAATGACTCAACAATCTGAGTTTTGTAAAAAGGCCATATGACTTTGAAAATTATATATAAAAACCTAAAATTTTCTACCAACTCGAGCCCTGGAGGTGCGTTCTACTTTTGGGCAGAGGGGGGGTGTCCGAGTATATACGAGGCTGGTTTGAAAAGTCCGTGCAAAAATAAAAACTACTTATCTGTTTGGGGTAAACCTTTTTTATTTTTCGACATAGTCTCCTTTTAGGCTTATACACTTCGTCCAACGATGTTTCTAGTTTGTTGATCACTTCCGAATAGGATTTCTCCAAGTCTGCAAAATATCCATTAGTGTCTGCAATCACCTCTTCGTTTGAATAAAATCTTTATCCCGCCAGCCATTTCTTCAAATTGGGGAACAAATAGTAGTCCGAGTAGACGAGTTGGAATCCTATTTCCATTAATTTTGCGACCACAACTGTTGAGGTGCGTGCTTGTGCGTTGTCGTGATGGAAAAGGACTTTCTTGTGGGCCAATCGCGGGCGTTTTTTCTTGCAGCTCGGTTTTCAAACGGTCTAATAAAGATGAATAAATTCACCTGTAATAGTTTTACCCTTTTCCAGATAGTCGATGAGGATTATCCCTTGCGAATCCCAAAAGACAGTCGCCATAACCTTTCCGGCCGAAGGAACGGTCTTCGCCTTTTTTGGTGCAGATTCCCCCTTGGTAACCCATTGTTTAGATTGTTGTTTGGTCTCAGGAGTATAGTAATGTATCCATGTTTCATCCACAGTGACGAAACGACGCTTAAAGTCCTCCAGATTCTTCTGGAACAGCTGCAAACCATCCTTACAACACTTCACACGATTCCGTTTTTGGTCAAGCGTGAGCAATCGCGGCACCCATCTTGCGGATAGCTTTCTCATGTCCAAATGTTTATGCAAAATATTATGTACCCGTTCAGTCGAGATGCCCACAGCACTAGCAATCTCACGCACCTTAACTCTTCTGTCATCCATCACCATATCATGGATTTGATCAATGATTTCTGGAGTCGTAACCTCCACAGGCCGTCCAGAACGTTCAGCGTCACTTGTGCCCATATGGCCAGTCCGAAAATTTTGAAACCACTTATAAACTGTTCTAATCGAAGGTGCAGAGTCACCATAATGTTTATCAAGCTTCTCTTTAGTCTCCTGAGGCGTTTTGCCTTTCATAAAGTAATGTTTAATCACCACACCAAATTCTTTTTCGTCCATTTCTTGAAAATCACTCGACTTCCTTGATTCACACGAATGCCAAACACAAAGAAATATACCAATATGGCTGAAACTTGGTGTGCGTTCATTCAAGAGATGCTACTAACTAAACATGACCTCGATACGCGCCGGTGGTGCCATCTCGCGGACTTTGCACGGACTTTTCAAACCAGCCTCGTATATATATATATATATATATATATATATATATATATATATATATATATATAATATATATATAGACTGTATACGTCTATCGACTTTGTTGCGGATCGACCCTGATGGAAAAAAACGAGAATTTTATGCTGCTTTAATATTTTTATTTAAGAAAAAATAAAATTATCTGCGTCTCCTTAATAATAAGTTTTAAATTTTTTAATGATGATGAAGCTATTATTTCAGTTTATTTCTTAAAATTTGCAGTCGTAATAAAAGACGGTAGCAAAAAATTTATTGCATGTTTACCATATTTTATTATCATCGTTTAGTTATATCAGATTCAAAACATAGGCGTATCCAAGAGAGGAAAGAAGTTGCAGGAGATCTTTTGAAGAGATTCGGTGAACGCAAAAATATGAAAGGATTATTTTCTTAAGTTTCCGTGGGTATACAGGACAGAATAGCATCCCTGCTCGGCGTAGAAGGCGACTAAAAGAATAAGTTAGTTGGTAGACTCCCAGATCCCATCAGGCATCGCCCGGTGTCCCTTATCTGTGGGAAAAGAATTCCATGATGAAGTGCCCAGGATCAAAAAATTCTGTAGGTAAAATAGCCTCTCGTTTGGACCTCTGGGTGGGAACCGATTCCGAGGCGTCAACATGCGGAGATCGCAATTTTAAAATCGATTTTTTGTAACATTTGAGGTCTACACTTTAACATAAATTCAGCTATTGCACCAGCAATCAAATAAGCCTCATATACTCCCACTGCTAAACCGATCATCGACCAGCACAATCAACTCGCTCTATCGTGCTTACAATTTCTACTCCAGATTTAGGCGTAACTTTGGAACCTTTTTTTGTCAGAAACAATTTCTCTTGCCAACAAGAGAAGGCTCTAGATCCTGTAAACCTTGATGGTATGTGGTTAAAAATAACGACTCACCACAAGGTTTATCTGTTGCCTCTATCGACCACCAAGTGATACTAACTTTAGAACACTTTTCGCTTCTTTTACAGACCCCACCGATCATTTAAAGATTAGTTACCCAAGTGCCGAAATTGTCACCTTGGGTGACTTTAATGTTCACAACATCAACTGGCTTAAGTATTCAAATACGATCAACGAACAAGATCGTAAAGCTGATTTATTCTCAGTCAATTATGGCCATACTCAGTTATCGATGAACCAACATGGTTCCCTGTTCGAGGTGGAGAGTTTGCCAATCTTCTTGACCTCTTTTTAACCACCAATCCAGAGATTTACATTATCATCGTAAAGCAGCTGTTAGGTTCCTCCCACCATAAACTGCTTCCGACATAGAGTATCTCACTGATTAGTGACAACGAGGTGCCGTGCAACATTTGACACTACAAATCTGCTAAATGGGAAAAACGCATGAAATATTTTCGAATTTTCCCTTGTTTAGGATTTGTTTTATATCTGACGACACATTTAAGTACCCTAAGGAACTTCTCTATGTTACTTTGGCTTGTATGGAAGCGTATATATCTTTTTCGAAAAAAAATGTCCTTTTAACGACAAGCCGGAGCGTTCTACGGAAAAGGCAGAGAACCTGTTGCTTCTAAACGTCTTGCCCACCGATAATGGCCTGAAAATTCTAACGTCATAAATCGTAACATCTTTGTTTGTACCCGGAACAGATACAGAAATTATCGACAAAAACTAGAGACGCACATAATCCTAGCACAAGTCCAGATTCGTTTAGTCAATCGCTAAGGTCATTAGTAAAAATGTTGCTAAATCTGTTATATCACCACTCACATGGCTAGATAACATTATTGCAACAACTGTTGAGAGTGCAAACTTGTTGGTTAAACTCTTTGCTTCACATTCTACAGTCGATTTCCAAGGAAAAACACCATCATCAAAGATCATAAAATGTATTTGAATGTCGCTAGACACCAAAAAAGTTTCTGGACGCTGATGGAGCACCCGCCATAGTACTCAAAACATGTAAACCTATAACATGAACTAACACCAGTTTTCTGTAAACTTTTTAACCTATGAGGAATGGGAATCAGCTCTGTTCGGATAGACTTTAAATAAGTCACCGACAGAGTGCAGTATAAGCATCTATTTTGTCATAGTTTTCCGTCAGTACCCGGATAAGGTCTGAAATGGTGTTTTGTGTGTTTGCTGAACCTAGCCCAGCTGATGAGACGTAATACGCCGAAACGCGTTTTGGGATGGTCTAGCAAATACAGAGAACCCTTTTGGGAACTACCAAGTGCGGATTTTTCGCTTTGCCTTGGTTGCTTCACCAATGCGCCATCTATGCCTTCAAGCAGGAAGCTTGAGAAGGTGCGCTTCTGCAATTCAATGTCAATTGTGATTTGGCCGCTCTGTTCAGCTTTAAATAAGTCACCGACAGAGTGCAGTATAAGCATCTATTTTGTCATTATATTTTATATATATATATATATATATATATATATATATATATATATATATATATATATATGGTACTACAATCTGCTAAATGGGAAGATCTCATGGAATATTTTCGAACTTTCCCTTGGTTAGACGTTTGTTTTCGATCCGATGACCCATCTTACTACGCCAAGGAGGTTTCCGATGTTATTTTGGCCGGTATGGAGGCTTACATCCCTTTTTCGAAGAAATGCCCTTCCAACGGCAAGCCTTAGTTTGACCGAAAATGCAAAGAAGCTGTTGCTTCTAAACATCTTGCATACCGACATTGGCGTAAAAATCCTAACACCATAAATCGTAACACCTTTGTTCATGCCAGGAACAGATGCAAAGAAATTATCGACGAAACCAAGGAGGCACACAATCAACGGATTAGAAACAAAATTCTCGCTTGTCCCAACAATTCCAAGTCCTTTTGGTCAATCGCTAAGGCAGTTAGTCAAAATTTCACCAAATCCATCATACCACCACTCACACGGCCAGATAATTCTATTGCAAAGACACCTGTTGAGAAAGCGAACTTGTTAACTGAACTCTTTGCTTCACATTCTACTGTCGATTTCCAAGGAAAAACAGCACCTAATATTCCCATAGTGCAGTCAAGGATGCCCGATATTGTCTTCAGACAGCGTATCATAAAACGTATTTTGATGAAGCTAGTCACCAAAAAGGCTTCTGGCGCTGACGGAATACCTGCCATAGTTCTCAAAAACTGTGCGAGGGAACTAACATCAGTTTTCTGTAGACTTTTCAACCTATCTTACAGAAAGGGAATATTTCCTTCCTGCTGGAAATGTGCCACAGTTCAGCCAATACCTAAAAAAGGCAAGAAGACCTTGCCAAATAACTACCGACCAATCGCACTGCTTTCAATAATATCGAAAGTCATGGAAAAGGCTATCAATCAGCATCTTCTAAGATATCTTGAAGGATTCAACATTATTAGCGATCACCAATATGGCTTTTGTAAAAATAAATCAACAGAAGATCTCCTAACTAATGTAACACATGTTTGGAACAACGCAATTGAACACTTTGGAGAATCTCGAGCGGTTGCTCTTGACATATCCAAGGCATTCGACCGTGTTTGGCACGATGGGCTGTTGGCTAAGCTACGTTCTGACGGTATGTCGGAAAAGTTCTGTTTGTGGCTCTCATGTTTCCTCAGAGAGCGTTCTTTACGAGTGGCAGTCGCGGATTTCTTTCTAACACCTTCACTATCAACGCTGGTGTACCTCAAGGCTCCATACTGTCTCCTACTCTCTTTCTCATTTATATTAACGATCTGCTGGAAAAGATCGAGAATCCAATCTACAGCTTTGCAGATGACAGTACACTTATCTCTTCATTCACTTTGAACGCTCGGACATCGGCTACGCAGACGAATATCCGCGGATAGCAGGAAGTCATTCAACTTAACAAAGACCTGCAAGAAATTCTATCTTGGAGTGACAGTAACCAAGTGGAATTTAACGCTACAAAAACCCAGGCGGCAGTTTTTTCTAAAAAAGTTAAAGTTGCTGAACCCGATATAGTTATGTCGGGGCACTCCATTCCCCTAACATCGTCACTCAAATTGTTGGGCGTAAATTTGGGAGTAAATATGTCCTGGCATGAACATGTTGCAGGCATAGCAAGGAGAGCTTCTCAGAAGTTAGGAATATTATTTCGAACCAGAAAGCTTTACACTTCACAACAACTGTTAATTCTTTACAAAGCTCAAATTCGACCAACTATGGAATACTGCTCCCATGTTTGGGGCTCCGCTCCCAAACATACACTGCATTTGTTGGATTCTATTCAGAGAAGAGCTGTTCGTCTGATTGGAGACCCGGAACTGACAGGTGGCCTTGATTCGCTGGAACATCGAAGAACGGTTGGCGACTTGAGCCTATTCTACAAGTATTTTCATGGAAAGTGTTCGAAGGATGTGGCCCACTTAATTCCTCCCAGAGCGGTGCATGTTAGAAGTACACGTCACGCTAATACTTCACATCCGTATGAGGTTCAGCTTGTTACTCCTCGTACAACGCTTTTCAAGCAGTCATTTATATGGAGAACATCATCCCTTTGGAATAATTTGCCCAGGACTGTATTTCCCAACGAGTACAATTTACAGCGATTTAAGAACAACGTGAATCGCTTTCTCCGCACACGTGTCGCTCCTGTAGCGCTTTAGGGACTTCCCTGTAGCACGTGTGCTAGACCCATAAAAAAAAAATCTGGGGGCACAGCAGTGCCCCCGCCAAGTCAAGCAGAAAGCACAGCCGTACCATCCTTTTGTCGAAGCCACTCACGGCACTTTCGACCCCCCTGTAACTTTTCGTTGTGGATAAAGCTAGAAGCCTGAAGTTTTAGTGACCAAGAGGACATACTATACTAACTATATTCCTAAATTACCTACTATTTATACCTTATAGTTTACGAACTATCGCCAGTGAAAGTTCTTTAATTTTGTCACTGACGCACTCACGGATCATCAAAATTCTAAAGCACTTCTAGCAGACACACAAACTTCAAATTTTAAATTTAGTTAATGTTTAGCCTATAAAGGAAGGAAAAACTGAAACACCCCGAAATTTCAGTCCCGTTTACTAAATTGTACAGTCACTTAAGCCAAAAATGAGGGTCAACCTCGGAATGAGAGATAATAAGCTGTAAACTTGAATAAACCTTAATTTTGGCATTCTAAAAGTTGTCTCAAAAGTCTCATAAAATCTCGTGTCCGCGTCTTAAGATATTCAAGGTCAAAGGTCACAAAAATCGGTTTTTCGCAAATATCTCGCTTCCTATGGTTTGCATTTATTATGAAAATTGTAGGGCATAGAATTCATTACAAATTTTGTTCTAAACATTTTTTTATACGCTTAACCATTTTGGAGATAGAGCGCGGAGAGCGCGCAGCGCTCAGCCATACATAGCATAATGCAAGGTCAACCGTGAGTCCCGGTAAATAATACGTCGTATAAAGTTAATTAATCTCTAAAAAAAGCATAATTATGAATAATTTGTATTATTGATTAATTAATATATTATATTTAATAATATTTTTCATTTATCAAATATATTCGTTTAATAATACTTACCTACTTGGTGTAATTAAAAAATTGTTAAGTGAAATACTTTAAGTATATTTTATTTATAAAAAAAGTATGAAGATGATGCTTCCATGACAGCAGGGCTAGAAGAAAATATAGTTATTAAAATAGGAGCAAAAGGCATGTTAAGACGAAATATTGACATGAGTCTTGGCTTAGTCAACGGTTCTATCCGTATAGTACAAGGAGTAAAGGTTGATCCTGAAAATACAAATAAAATTAAAAAAAATACATATTACATTTAATAATGAACATCTTTACGAGCTTGGTCCAGTCAAAACTAAATTTGAAATTATGAATAGAGCTTATGTTCATCGCGAACAGTTTCCGATATGTGTAGCTTATGCTATTATCACAAATGTCAGGGGCTAAGCCTAAAGAGTGCACTGATGGCCATCGGTTCTTCAGTGTTCACATGTTGTCAAGCATACGTGGTACTTTCGAGAGTGACAAGTCTGGGCGGATTACATCTAATTAATGTCGACGTCGGTAGTATCAAAGCTCAGGAGTCCGCAGTCGTTGAATATAATCGACTTAGAAGCACTTATCGTCCAGACTTGTCAAAAATTGTTACAGCCTTTGAGAAAAACCAATAGAGACAGGGAGTGGGTTTTAAGAAAATCCATAACTGACGTACAAGAAATATTACCCGAGAAGAAAAAAAAAGAGGACTACCTACAAAAAGAAATGAGATCCCATCAAAAACATAAAATGTAAAAAAATGCCAAGTCTCGCAACACAAAAAGTTGTGAGATCTCACTTAAAACCAAGTCAGTTATTTTAGTTAGTATCTATGGAAGCACCTGTTCAACAACTTTGTCAAAAATTAGTTACGTACCAACATTTATAATAAATATAATGACTTGGCAATCGCACGGCAACATAATCAAGTAAGAATAATCTACTATTTCCATTGCTGAGTAAGTCCAAACAGTGCACTTAATAATAAAGTATTTTAAATAGTAGATTATTCTTATGTGATTATGTTGCCGTGCGATTGCCAAGTCATTATATTAATTATAGAAGTAAAGATGTCTAATATTGATACGGTCACTATAAATATTGGTAGGTAACTAATTAGATAACAATTTATGACAAAGTTGTCGAACAGGTGCTTCCATAGATACTAACTAAAATAACTGACTTGGTTTTACATGAGATCTCACAACTTTTTCTCGTGGAAGGACTGCGTTGCGAGACTTGGCATTTTTTACATTTTATGTTTTTGATGGGATCTATATATACATATATATGTATGTGTGTGTATGTTATTTTTACGAACATAACACACTCGTTGCGGAGGGGCACTTACCCAGAAGTAGCGATTCACGTTGGTATTAATTTAGTGGAGCAACTCTTCACTCGAACGATCCCAACACTAGTGATATTGGTTAATTGACACTCTGAAAGTATTACTGGTAAGAGGAAGTTACCTTTCGAGATTTAGTCTACAATTTCACAAAACATCTTCTGAAACGGATCCTCCGTGACATTAGAACAACAAAAAAAGAGGTTTTTAATTAAAAAAATAAAAACAAAATAAAGGAAATTCCAATTTGTAAGAGATATATTTCAATCAATATTAACTGAATTTAATTAATGAAGTGTTAATTACTACCGAAAAAAAAATATTTCAGAAAGCAATATGATATTTATTTTTCTATGGATATAATATCAAATATTCTCAAACATTTCGGCTCATATCAAAGGAAATCTTTTAAATTGCTCAAGATGTATGTCTAACTTGTAGCGAGCGCAAATATTTACATTACACGTTGTTATCGACAAATCAATTGTTTTTAAAATATTTTAACACTATGTGCACATCTTATGTGAAATGTTCTTAAAATTTTATGAGGTAATTTTTAAGGTGTATCAGAAATTATCATAGTTGGTATAAGATAGGTTTTGCGGTTTAAAAAAAATTGTACTATATTTACTAACATGAGGTGAAAAGTCCCAAGAATTTCCCAGAGATGGCAGCACAACCAAAAAAACATTATTTTTAGTTTCGTTCTATGACATTTTGTCTATTAGTTTGGGAGTTACAGCTGTTTGTCTGAGAGTATTTCTGATTTTTGCAAAACAATGAAACAAAAAAATTTCGTGTGTTGATTAAACATTACAGCCAAAACCCAAGAATGTCTTGAAAAATGTTATGGCATCTGCTCCGTCGAAGGCAACTATATGTCGATGTGTCGACAATGAACTTAAATGCGATCGTAGAAACAACGATGATGTGCCACGTTCCAAATGTCCAAATGAGGCAGTCACTCCAAAAAATATAAAAAATCTGCCATATTGTTTTGAATGACCGCAAAGTAAAAGTGAGAGTGCTAACTGACATCGGAAAGAAAGCAACAAAACGCGTGAGGCATATTTTGAATGAATATTTGCATATACGACGGCTACCTTTTAAGTTTTTACAAAAACAATGAGAGAAAAAAAATTCTGGTACAAATCGTTTTATCGTTTCTCAAAATATTCTCCTTCTGCATGCGATCAAACTAATTCTTAAAACATTTCTTTCACTTTGAAGTTGGTACCTCAAAAACATGGTTTTGGACGGAATCAACAGCTTCTTGAGGTGATGAAAATCAGTGTCCACGCATTTTTTTTGACATTTGAGAGCAAAAAGAATCGTTAGGCAATAAATCTGATGAATACGGGAAATGAGTCATTAATTCGATGTTTTTCTCCGTTCAATAACCAATTCTTTGATATGCTGTGTGGGAGCTGGCATTGTCATGATGAAAAATAACGCGAAGTTTTCGGTTGTTTGGCCTGATTTTATCGATGACTTCTGGCAAACAAATTGTTGTATACCATTCAGCATTAACTGTTCTTCAATCCTCTAAAGCAATGATTGCAACATGTCCAATATAAACAAAAAAAGCAAGCATTTTGTTAAAAGTACTTCGCGAACGAGCAACTTTTGGTGGATTCAATTAACCTTGGGAAACCTAAACAGTTGATTGTTGCTTAGTTTTCAGCTCGTATGAATATACCCAAGTTTCGTCTCCTGTTGCAACGTTGTATACAGATTTTGTATGTTCTCGGTCGAATTTTTTGAGCATTTCCTTACCCCACTTTATACGCCCCTGTTTTTGAGTTTCGGTCAAATTATGCGGAATCCATGAGGAATAGATCTTTTTCACAGCTAAATGTTTATGCAAAATTGAATGCACTGCAGTCACATACCGATCCTCTTCAATCATGTTGCGCACAGTATCGATGTCTTTTGAAACAAAAACCGATTTTGGTCGACCTTCACGAAATTTATCGCTAACGGAAACACGACCATGATGAAATTCTACAAGACAGTCTTCTGATGGTGATTCATTACCAATAGTTGAACAAAGCGATTCCAGGCATTGTTGAATTCAGCTTTTACTAAAATCGTAAAAATCATCCAACGAGAACCTTCACGTAAAATTTCCATTTGTTCACAAAACTGTTTTTTTTAAATACTCACTGTAAACAACCACTTGGCCAATTTCTGAGCTGCCACTATTTTAACAATAACAAATATCAATGGTAATGTCACACCAATAGCGCTATCTATTGGTCGTTTCTAAAAACTTAAAAGGCTGCCCTCGTAAGAATGCTATGTGCCCGATGGGTGCCTCTCAAGATTGATCAAGAACACCGACGTATCGAAGATTCAGAACGCTATTTATCACCGCATAATATAACATGGATCCACCTCTACATACTGAGTCCAACAAACAGTCCGCAGAATGGCTGGGACCGCATGAAAGCCGGCCGAAGCGCCCTATGGCACAAACATCAGCCGGAAAGGTTTAAAAAGGTATTTTTTGAGATACACATGGAATAATGTTGATCGACTATCTTGAGACAGGGTGAACAAGCTCCCCTTCTCATGGTAGTTATATTGGTTTATTGAATTGTGAAATCAAGAAAAAGAGACCGCATTTAGCGAAGAAAAAAGTGTTTCAGTAAGATAATGCACCAACTCACAACTCCATAAAATCGATCGTGAAATTGTACCAACTGGGCTACAAATTTCTTTCTCATCCACCTTCTTTACCAGATTAGGCCCCCAGAGATTATTACCCCTTTCCAAATTTGAAAAGGTGATTCCAGGGAAAGAGATTTGACTCAAATTAAGAAGTGGAATGGGAAGATAAGGCTTATTTTAGAGAGCTCGACAAATCTTACTGTATGAGAGGTATCCAAAAGTCGGAAGATCGCTGGTAAAAACTATATTGAAGAATAAAATCAATCAATTTTTAGCAAAAATATTGTTTAAGGACTTTTAACCTCATGTATCTATATAATCTATATAATAATATCTATATATTATATATATAAAATGCAACGTCTCTCTCTATCTGTCCGTTAGTGCGCTTATCACTGGAGAAACCACTTATCCGATTTAAGTTTTTTTTTAAACATATGTACATATGTTCCCTGGCCAGGTTATAGGCTATATTTTATTACGTTAGATAACATAAGGAATAAGCAGTGACGATAATAGTGAATCAAGTCGAAAAAAAAATTTGCCGCTAGACCGTTTTCTGGCAATACACTGCCTAAACCATTAAATATGAAACAATATAATGTAGCAAAGAATATCTGTAATATATATAAAATTAGTAGGGCCCACGGCTCCGCTCGCGTGGACTTAATTCATTACTATCGTCACTGCTTATTCCTTATGTTACCCAACGTAATAAAGTATCTCCCATTATTTCCCCTTATCTCCCAATATTTCTCCTTATCTCCCATTATCTCTACATAATTTTCATTATCTAGGCTTATCTCCCATAATTTTTCCTTATCTCCCATTATTTCTCCTTATCTCCCATTATCTCATCTTATTTCCCATTATCTAGGCTTATCTCGACTTATCTCGCAATATTTCTCCTTATCTCCCATTATTTCTTCTTATCTCCCATTATCTCACCATAACTCCCATTATCTAGACTTATCTCTGCTTATCTCCCATTATTTCTCCTTCTCCTTATCTCTCATTATTTATAATTATCTCCCATTATCTCACCTTATCTTCCATTATCGAGGCTTATTTCAACTTATCTCCCATTATCTCACCTTATCTCCCATTATCCAGGCTTATATCGAATTATATAGAACATATGTATAAATTTATAAAAACACGTAAATCGGATAAGTGGTTCTCGAGTGATAAGCGCACTAACGGACAGACAGATGTTGCATTTTATATATATTATATATATCCTTTGCTACATGATATTGTTCCATATTTAGTGGTTTAGGCAGTGTATTGCAAGAGAACGCGCTAGCGGTAAATTTTTTACCGATTTGATTCACTATTATCGTCACTGCTTATTTCTCATGTTACCTAACGTAATAAAATATAGTGGCCAGAGAACATATGTATGTTTTAAAAAAAGCACGTAAATCTGTTAAGTGGTTCTCCAGTGATAAGCGCACTAACGGACGGACAGTCAGTCAGACGGACAGAGAGACGTTGCATTTTATATATGTTATAGATATAGATTACTATTATTATATAACCTGGCCAAAGAATATATGTATGAATTTAAAAAAAGACACGAAAATCGGATAAGTTATCGCGTGATAAAAGCACTAATAGACAGACAGACGGAGAGACATTGCATTTTATATATATCATAGATTATAGATATTCTTTGCTACATAATATTGTTCCATATTTAATGATTTAGATTGTGTATTGCAAGACAACGCGCTAGCGGCAAACTTTTTTAATTTTTTTTCCTTTTTCTTTTTTTTTTTTTTTCCTTCTACTTTTTTTTTTTCCGACTTCATTCACTATTGTCGTCACTGCTCATTCCTTATGCTACCTATCGTAATAAAATATAGCCTATAACCTGGCCGGAGAACGCATGTATGTTTTAAAAAAAAAAGTTAGAAAATCGGATAAGTGGTTCTCGAGGGATAAGTGCACTAACAGACAGACAGACAGAGAGACGTTGCATTTTATATATATTATAGATATAGATTATTATTGTTATTATTATATAACCTGGCCAAAGAATATAAACTTATAAAAAGACAGGTAAATTGGATAAGTGGTTCTCGCGTGATAATCGCACTAATGAACAGACAGACAGACAGAGAGACATTGCATTTTATATATATTATAGATTATAGATTATAGATATTCTTTGCTACATAATATTGTGCCATATTTAATGGTTTAGGCTGTGTATTGCAAGGGAATGCGCTAGCGGCAAATTTTTTTCCGACTTCACTCACTATTTTACGTCACTGCTCATTCCTTATGCTACCTATCGTAATAAAATATAACTTATAACCTGGCCAGAGAACATATATATGTTTTAAAAAAAAAAGTACGTAAATCGGATAAGTGGTTCTCCAGTGATAAGCGCACTAACGGACAGACAGACAGAGAGACGTTGCATTTTATATATATTATAGATGTAACGTCTCTCTGTCTGTCTGTCCGTTAGTGCGCTTATCAACTACTTATCCGATTTAGGTGTTTTTTTTTTAATTCCTACATATGTTCTCTGGCCACGTTATATAATAATAATAATAATCTGTGTAATATATATAAAACGTAACGTCTTTCTATGTGTCTGTCCATTAGTGCGCTTAGCACTCAAGAATCACTTATCCCATTTACGTGTTTTTTTTTTTTATAAAATACAGGGACAAAATGCTAATATATAGGAAAAAAGATGGAAGTTTAGCAGTAAGCTTGGCAGAAAGACTGAATAGATGGGCGGAATACTTTAAAGAAACATTAAATGGAGATGAAGATGAGGAGCTGAATAAGAAATAGGAGGCAAAATTAACTGAAGGGCAGGAGGGGACAAACAAACCCTGCAAAGAAGAAATAAGAGAAATACTCAGAACCTAAACAAAATAACGCCCAGGGTGGAAATTGTATAACAGCAGAAATGATTAAAGCTGGAAGAATAGATCTGGAAAATGAAATATACCGGTTGGTGCAAGAAATATGGGAAACAGAAAAGATCCCAGTGAGGTGGAGTCGCTCATTTGTCCAATATACAAAAAAGGAGAAAAAACTATATGTGCTAATTATAGACTAATAGCCTTACTGGATGTCGTGAACAAGATAGTAGGGGTGACTATCAAAAACAGACTAGAAGAGAAAGGCAAATCTATTCTGGGAGAGTACCAGTGTCGATTCAGGCAAAAATAGATCGGTTACAGACCAGATATTTTCGATTATGCAAATCCAAGATAATAGCTTAGAACAAAATTTGTCACTACACTTGGTCTTTCTGGAGAGAGAGAAGCATATGACTCTGTAAATAGAGAAACTCTACAAGATAATGAAAGAACTAAAAATTCCAAGTAAATTGATTCGCATGGTGAGAATGACCCTGAATGACAAGTTTAAGGTGAAGAGAGGATTAAGATAGAGGAATTCAGTGTCGACATGTCTATTTAATTTGGTACTAGGGAAGATAATCCGGAAATCAGAAATAAAAACAAATGGAGCGATATACCAACAATCCTGCCAATGCTTGGCCTATGCGGATGATGTAGCAGTGATTGCAAGAGCAAAAGAGAATCTCAAAAAAGCCAAAGTAGAATAGAAGAAAGGGGAAGGATGAGAAGACTAAAGATAAATGAGCAAAAAACAAAATACATGGAAATTACAAAGAAGAAGGATAATAACAACAAAAGTTTAGATATAATAAACAACTTAGGGAAAAGATATATGCTTGAAAAAGTAGACAAATTTAATTATCTGGGAGTAACAATAACAGAGTGGACAAGAAAGGACGGAGATACAAGAAAGAATAGCGATCGGACAGAGATGTTTGGGGGCAATGAATCCAATATTGAAATCAAAGAATGTATCAAGAAAAGCAAAAGAAAGAATATATACGACAGTTGTCAGACCCACGGTGACATATGGATGCGAAACGTGGAAACTGAACCCAAGAGAAATTAAAATGCCTATATACGAAACCCCTTATAAGCCAAATCATAAGAAGCCAGCGATTGGGACACATGGCAAGGATGAAGGAAAAAAGACAGGCAAAGCAAGCCCTAATAAGAGGAGTGGTTGGAAGGAGAGGCAAGACTAGACCTCGATCTACATGGATTCAGGCAGTAAAGCAAGATCCGGAGTTGATGAGAATCCCGCACTGGAAAAAGCTAACAGTAGACAAAAAGAAGTGGAGACAAGTATGCAACCAAGCCATGGGCCTCTAAGGCCCCTCGAGCTATATAATAATATAAACATAACGAATAAGCAGTGATGATAAAGGCGAATCAAGTCCACGCGCTAGGCTAGTATAGTATAAAATTAAATCCTTTGAAGTCGAAATGTTAATTAATATGTGCAGGATGCTTTTTCAATTGGAACACTTGACTGGAGGAATTTTAGTGTGTATTTTAGGAAGGTATAGCTGTATTGGTAGTGGAGTTATAGCTGGATTCAGCATAATATTTGTGATCGGGAAATATAGTTTATTCGACTTTTTGTTGTGAAACAGTGAAGACTATAACTAGTACAGAAATCCTTTAAAACAGACCTGTTGCCATTGCAAGCGTCCTTTCTCTGTGAAACTGATGTTAAAAAATTACAAACCGTAAATCAATAAAGACAATCAAGCAGGTGTATATCAATTAACATAGGGATCTTGTCCTAAAACATATATAGGACAAACTGGGCCAATATTTATACAAAGAATAACAGAAAAAAAAGTTTCATTCATAAAAAATTTAATTTAACATCTGCAAGTTATCTTTTAACTGATACTCATACGTTTCAACATTTTACATAAACAAAAAAGTTTAAAACTAAACCTTTTAGAAAAAATGCAAATAAATCGATTAAGGACTACAGGTACTCTTCCCAACGACCACGTATTCAATTTATTTTCCTAATACTATTTCTGTGCGGTTTTCCCAGATATATCAATATAATTTAAATAGGTGTAATAATATAACAAATAAATAATATAAAATTATAAACATTAAAAATATTCAGTGTTGTTCAAATAAACCAAACTTGACAGAGTTAAATGTAAATCCGACGAAGCTACATCGACAGCGAGACGCGTCATCAAAAAACTTTAAAAATGTATAAATAAACCAGTGGAAATTGACTAAAAACAGTCTTTTCACACGTAGGTTGAAAAGTTTTTGGTCTAGCTACTGAAAACACATTTTTTGCAAAATTCGACCTTATTCGTTAAGAGCGATACAATCAATCCAACGCTTTTCTAACATTTCTATATTTTTCTTGTAGAAGAATTTGTCTTTGCCTTCAAAATAGGCCTCAGTTCCGGCAACAACTTCTTCATTGGAGTCCAATCTCCTTCCTCGCGCATTTTTTTTTTGAGATCTGCGAACAGATAATAGTCGCTGGGGGCCAAATCTGGAGAATACGGTGAATGAAGAAGAAATTCGAACTTCAATTGATGCAATTTTGCCATCGAAACCATTGGCTTGTGATACGATACATTGTCTTGATGAAAAGCCCTTTTTTTTTGTTCATTTAGGGCCGTTTCTTTGCGATTTCTGCCTTCAAACGCACCAATAACTTTATATAATATTCGCTATTAACGGTTTTTCCCTTTTCAGCATAGCTGATGAAAATTATTCCATGCGCATCCCAAAATACAGAGGCCAAAACCTTTCCAGCCGACTGTTGTGTCTTTGGTCCCTTCGGGCGGCTTTCACCGGCTGCTGTCCACTCAGCTGACTGCTGATTTGATTTCTGTGTATAGTGTAGACCCATATTTCATCCATTGTCACATATCGTGTGAAAAAATCCTTTTTATTGCGCTCAAAAGGTCCCAACAGCGCTCAGAATCATCAACACGTTGTTGTTTTTGGTCCACTGTGAACAAACGCGGTACCCATTTCGAATAGAGCTTTCTCATGCCCCAATGTTCATGCAAAATATGACCAACACGTTCATCTGATATCTTTAGGGTGTCAGCTATCTCACGCAATTTCACTTTACGGTCATCCAAAACAATCTTGTGGGTTTTTTTTGATATTTCCCGTGTAACCACCTCATTTGGGCATCTAGAATACTGAGCATCACTTGTATTTATACGACGCGTTTAAAGTCAGCTTACCAGTAAATTGATTAGTGATTGTCCATGGGCAGGGTTCCCGTAACACTTATCAAGCCATTGCTTTTCTTGAACGGTATATTTTCCTATCAAAAAACAGTGTTTAATCAACACACGAAATTCAATTGTTTCCATTGTTTCGAAAATATCAAAAGTAGCGTCACTAAAACCACTGGAACTTGTAAATCAACTTAATAAAAATCATATGGATTTTTTGAAAAGGGCGACATCTATGTGACAGACCAAAAACTTTTCAGCCTACTTGTTATTATATGTTTAGAAAAAGTATGTAAAGAAGATTAAATGTAATTACGAGGAACCTTAAAGAATTTAATACCATTATACCACTTTATCCTATTGTTGTAAACCAACTATTTTTATTATTTATTATTTTGCCCTTTAGCTACGCCTATGAGTTTAATACAAGTCATAGTTTAACAATAATCCATTCTCAACACTATGTAGACTTACCAATGGCTCAATTGATAATTTCTCTAATAAACTTCTTGATGACGCCAGGAAGTCACCAAACTTATTCATCGTTACCATGAGAGGTAAATATTTGTTAGTTAAACTTAAGAGTACGCCTATGGTAAATTTTTGGAGAGCAAAAGTATAAAATAATAGGCGGTCAGCTAGAAAGGACATTAACATTACATTCTTAACGTTATCATTATTAGTGACATTAATAGTGTCGTTATTAGTATTATTATTAGTATTGCATTATTAAAGTAACATTCTTATTTATTAATTAATTAACAAAGTACCAAGTACTAAATATTATTTTTTAAAGCAACGCAAGCGTTACACTCATATTGAGAAGATAAATGTCATGAAATTTTCTTAATAAAGAGTTGGAAGTTTTTTATTAAGTGTTATTTTTGATCGACTTACTAAACCAGTAAAACAACGGTCAACTACAACACTATTTTAGGTTCCAAAAATAGCTGATTTTAAATTTCATTATTCGCTTACAAAATTATCCACTATTCTGTGATTGGAGTCTACGTGGTAATAAGATATTATTTCCTTCTCTAAAATATCAGATAGGAATGATTGTACTCTAATACGGGATTCCCAAATTCCATATTTCCAGATGATCAAGTAAGAGCATGTAGCCTATAACTTGTAATCGGTAAAATAAATTTACTTTTTTTGAAGGTATTGTTGGCACTCCTACAAACAATGCTTTGTGGAAAGAAATTCATTTCTAAGATTCGCGCTTCGAGGCTGTGTTCCTATGTACGAGGCTGGTTTGAAAAGTCCGTGCAAAGTCCGAGAGATGGCACCACCGGCGCATATCGAGGTCATGTTTAGTTAGTAGCATCTCTTGAATGAACGCACACCAAGTTTCAGCCATATTGGTCTATTTCTTTGTATTTGGCATTCGTGTGAATCAAGGAAGTCGAGTGATTTTCAAGAAATGGACGAAAAAAGAATTTCGTGTGGTGATTAAACATTACTTTATGAAAGGCAAAAACGCCTCAGGAGACTAAAGAGAAGCTTGATAAACATTATGGTGACTCTGCACCTTCGATTAGAACAGTTTTTATAAGTGGTTTCAAAATTTTTGGGACTGGCCATATGGGCACAAGTGACGCTGAACGTTCTGGACGGCCTGTGGAGGTTACGACTCCAGAAATCATTGATCAAATCCATGATATGGTGAGGATGACAGAAGAGTTAAGGTGCGTGAGATTGCTAGTGCTGTGGGCAGCTCGACTGAACGGGTACATAATATTTTGCATAAACATTTGGACATGAGAAAGCTATCCGCAAGATGGGTGCCGCGATTGCTCACGCTTGACCAAAAACGGAATGTTGCAATGTTGCAAGGATGGTTTGCAGCTGTTCCAGAAGAATCCGGAGGACTTTAAGCGTCGTTTCGTCACTGTGGATGAAACATGGATACATTACTATACTCCTGAGACCAAACAACAATCTAAACAATGGGTTACCAAGGGGGAATCTGCACCAAAAAAGGCGAAGACCGTTCCTTCGGCCGGAAAGGTTATGGAGACTGTCTTTTGGGATTCGCAAGGGATAATCCTCATCGACTATCTGGAAAAGGGTAAAACTATTACAGGTGAATATTATTCATCGTTATTGGACCGTTTGAAAATCGAGATGCAAGAAAAACGCCCGCGATTGGCCCACAAGAAAGTCCTTTTCCATCACGACAACGCACCAGCACACACCTCAGCAGTTGTGGTCCCAAAATTAATGGAAATAGGATTCCAACTCGTTTCACATCCCCCCTATTCTCCAGACTTGGCTCCCTCGGACTACTATTTGTTCCCCAATTTGAAGAAATGGCTGGTGGGACAGAGATTTTATTCAAACGAGGAGGTGATTGCAGACACTAATGGATATTTTGCAGACTTGGACAAATCCTATTATTCGGAAGGGATCAACAAACTAGAACATCGTTGGACGAAGTGTATAAGCCTAAAAGGAGACTATGTCGAAAAATAAAAAAGGTTTACCCCAAACACATAAGTAGTTTTTATTTTTGCACGGACTTTTCAAACCAGCCTCGTAATCATCCAAAAGGTCCAAAAATGACATCTACAGGGGCTGCTAAATATATAGATAAGTCGAGGACATTCGTTCGCAAGTGATTTGAGAGGAAAAATGTCGGGCACCGACGAAAAAATTATTATTTACATGTTTTTTCCGAAAGCCTCAATTAATTTTACGCAAGAGGGCGCAAAAACTAAAGCAGAAAGGTTTGAATATATCGTATTTAAACGATTCGCACTCATATTCGGGTTAACGATTTGAAGTGGCTGAGTTTAATCACGGGTTAGCAGAGGAAAACATAGACCAAGACTGAATGAATGTAATATTTTCCGATAAAGCTTCAGTTTGGGGTTATGTTATCACTGCACGATAGAGATGTACGTTATTATCATATCTGTGACTTTTACATGTGACTTGGTCGCAGGTAATACCTGTGATCCAATTTTTTGTAAGGCAGCGATTCTAGTCGCTGTTTTAAATACTCGCTACATACGCAGGTGTCGCAGATCTGACCAACCTGAAACAGAAAGATGTTAATAAAAAACTAATAAAACAACACAATTACCCTGAAAATGAATAAAAAATAGTTAAATAACAGTATACATTCATCAAAATATCAGAAATAATGGGTCACAAAATTAGCTATCTGTGACAGGCTCCGCGCCGTTGTCGATCATTAAGCAGCAGTAGTTTTGAATTTCCGGAGATTTCGATTTTGTGAAACATCGTTGCAGGTATACCTGTGACCTAAAAGTCGCTGTTAAGCTCATCGTTACTGCACGAACCTGGACAATTTCTACTACTGATTGGTTCAGCGCACCGTCAAAAAAGTTTCGACAGACTCTTAATCTTTGCCTTCAATTTGAACGCTGAAAAAATACTCCAGATTTACATGCAGACATTAGTACCGACTGCCAAACGGTGGTTTGTCGATAAAAATGAGGAGTGGAGTCTTCAAGAGGATAACGACCACAAACATGAAAACAGGGATCTGGCTTCGTAGTAAAAAGGTGTACATAATGAAGCAGCTGTCAGGTCAGATTCGGACAATTTGGAAATCTTTGACCAAAGAAACCACAGAAAATCTCGGCCAAAGTATGGCGCAAAAATGCCAAATGATCATCGACGCCGATAGAGATTGAACCAACCTTTGAATCATTAGCATTTTAATGGGAATCCTTTACTGTCGAAGGATGTAAAAAAACTTTTAAATAAATGCATTTTTTAATGAAGAATGCACGACACGTTCCTACTTGACCGACTGTATTTCACAATTTTTATTTGCATGAGAATTACTTGTTAAATAACTGTACCAATTTTTTCAATTGTAATAATTCTCGGAATTACACCAAGACATGTTGGTTATTTATCTATCAATTACCAGTAGTAAATCTTACCATTAAATTGACGTTTGTATCCTTAAAGTCAATAAAAACAAAAGGTTACGGATACTACATGTTGCAAGATACCAAAACGCAAAACAACTCATCTCGTTTCAAGAAAATTGAAAGAAAAACCGCAACGAAAAAAGTACCGTAGCAGTAACTTTAACATTAGTCATAGGCATCATTTTATTTACGAAGAAAAGAGATATTTAATATTTTGGAAGAAAGTATCTACATAACAATCAGAGAAAGTATACATGTTTACCAAGAAAACTGTCGCGACATCTGATTATCAGTGTTTGTTAAATTAATACCGTCATCAGCACATTTCTTAAGTATAACGACAATTAAACTCTTAATGCAAAGGACTAGATAATTCATATTTGTTATAATATCCGAGCTTTTTATATCACTCTGGGCCGCTCTTAAACTCATTAATGGATACAAGGATTTAATCAAAATGTTTTTAAATTTAAAATTTCGTATATGCTGGATATGTATATATTAGGGTGACCGCAAAAAATCGATGTAGGAATTTTGTTCGTCTGGACCCCACAAAACGATTCCCCTTTCCAGATATTGAGATAGCCGAAATTTGAGCTCGATTAAACGACGTTAACCCGTGCCGCTCGTCGCTCAAAGTTTGAAAAAATCCAAATTTTTGGCCAAAAAGCTGACATATGGAGCCATAACTCCAGAACGGTAAATAATAGAAACACGCTTAATATCTCAAAAGAAAGCTAATGTTGTTCTTCAAAATTTATATTCTATACATAATTGTTGTTATTTTAAGTCAAACCGAGTTACAACAGCCTTTAGCCCCAAAAACGTGACCTGGTACCACTAGGAGCATACTTCGTATATTTTGTTATTAAGTGATAAATTTTGCTTTTTTTTGGTATATTTTTGAGTTTAAAGTAGAAATATAATAAAAAAACAAGTAATACTGATAAGTCTAAAGACATTTTTTATTTTAAAATATAAAAATTAGGTATATAATACATACAAAACAGACACAGAAAAGATACAGATGTAGTACCTACATGAGTTGATAATTTTACATAGTTATCTAATCTATTCTAGAGCTTTTGTTAAAGTAGTTTTTGATACGTCAGGATATAATGCTTGGCATTTACTTACAACTTGCAGGACATATTGCTTTTGGTCTTCATCTTTTGTCAGAAGGTCGTTAAAGTCGGTTATTAATTTAACACCACGCTCAGCCATATCATTAACTACTTTTAATGTTTTGACAATTTTCAATCCTTCTTGGAAGTCATTATTTTGAGGCCAGGTGTTTGGATGTTGTCTTAGGAAATCTGTTTTTATATTAAATTGGTCAAAGAATGTAAACGTTTCTTTGGTAAGTAAATTTACGAATCCTCCATCAACTACCTCTTTTAAGTTTTCTTTCCTAACTTTTGGATTTACAACCCTAGCGTGCTGTGATGGTTCATCTGTGCTACTGAGCAATTTATTAGCCATTAACAACTTTTCATCGTCTGTAATGGTGGGATCAAAAAACGATAATTCCACCAACTTTGCATTCAAATACCACAAATGGTTCGAAAATTTGTCAGGACATTTCTGCAATGTCGTCACATTCTTTATATTCTAACAGACTATGCAAAATACCTAAATCTTGCTTTGGTGCAAGATGAGCTTTTGGAGCATTGAACCAAGCTTTACAATAAATTTTAACTAGGAAAACAGAAATGGCACGCACAGAACTTTCTTCTTCTTTAGACATCTTAAATTGACGACGAAAAATGAACATTTTTAAGCAGTAAATAGCCTTTGCCATCCACCTAGCGTAATGAATGGCTCCTGGAGTTCTAAAACCCACAACATTGCCGTCTAGTGATCCAACAAATACGAGAACCAACTGCAATAGCTCCTTATAGTCATCTTTGGGGTGGCTCTCAGTTAATTTGGTCTCGAATTCAGCAGTAACATTTGCAATTACTTCTGGAGTTAACTGCTTTTCTATTAGATTGTCACTGATACCTGTGTCGTATTTTCCTTTGTCTATCTTGGGCCACGCAGTGAGGAATCTCTTGAAAATGTCTGGATGAGGTCCAGTGGTTGATCCCATTTTTGTGTCGAATGCGCCTCTTAACAGAATTTCCAAGAGAGCTAGGTATAACAAATTCTCTTCCTAACATTTGCTCCAATATGACGCATGCTCCTTTGAGTCTTCCCGTGTTGGATGCTGTAGTGTCGAAGCACATCGCCTTGACGGTGCTGAGAAGACCCCATTCATGTAGGCATTCATATACGGCTACGGCTTGCTCCTCTCCAGAGCTGTTTGTTGTTACAGGAACTCCCAGCAGCTGTTCCTTTTCGCCATATGAAATAGCTATAGCTATTCGCTTACATTGTTCATTTTTTTAAAACACCCGGTAAAAGTTATACCGTCCCAATGGACAACCACGGGCTCTTTTTCAGGAATGTTTACTTTATCAAAAATTTTTTTATTATATTTTTCCCTGAACATTTGCCTTTCTATCATGTAATAAAGTTTTCGAGACTTTGTACTCAAGAGGGTCAAGGTTTAGTGCTTCTAGAGTAGCTATTAAAATTGTCGTGGCATTTCTGTCGGATACCTTACATCGATCTAATAAAATGGACAATTTCATGTTTAAAATCTCTTTAACGCCCCTCGCAAATGAAACTTTCATCCTCTTGCTCTCAGATGGTCCTGGATCTTCTGCAGCTTCTTCAGGGATGTCCATTACCTCCAAGCTCTCAAGTTCCTGGTAGATGCTGTCCTCTTCAGTGTCTTAAAATATCTTCACTAGATAATTGTTCGATCTAACCAGCTCAAAGGCACTTTAGAAACTAAACTGAATAAATAAAAGGTCGGTTGTACGCTGAAGTAAAATCACCATCCCTAAAATAGAAATTAGATTCACCCTCCTTTTTACCTGTCAAACGGGTCTTTCTTTGGTAAACTAGTCAGTAATCCCCATATAATAAAAGATTAAATTTGAACAAAAGGCTCTTTATGTTTGAAAATTGAGTTCCAAAATACTTTTTAACAAAAAAATGTTAATTCCGAGACACATTATGTAAAAACCCGTAAAATTCTTAGAATACTCCCAAACTGGCTCCTACTGGTACCAGGTCACGTTTTTGGGGCTAAAGGCTGTTGTAACTCGGTTTGACTTAAAATAACAACAATTATATATAGAATATAAATTTTGAAGAACAACATAAGCTTTCTTTTGAGATATTAAGGGTGTTTCTATTATTTACCGTTCTGGAGTTATGGCTCCATATGTCAGCTTTTTGGCCAAAAATTTGGACTTTTTCAAACTTTGAGCGACGAGCGGCACGGGTAAACGTCGTTTAATCGAGCTCAAATTTCGGCTATCTCAATATCTGGAAAGGGGAATCGTTTTGTGGGGTCCAGACGAACAAAATTTCTACATCGATTTTTTGCGGTCACCCTAATAATATATATATATATATTATATATATATATATATATATATATATATATATATATATATACTTATATATATATACTTATATATATATATATAAATATATATATATATATATATATAATATATATATATATATATATACATATATATATATATATATATATATATATATATATATATATATATATATATATATATATATATATATATATATATATATATATATATATATATATATATATATATATATATATATATATATATATATATATATATATATATATATATATATATATATATATATATATATATATATATATATATATATATATATATATATATATATATATATATATATATATATATATATATATATATATATATATATATATATATATATATATATATATATATATATATATATATATATATATATATATATATATATATATATATATATATATATATATATAAATATATATATATATATATATATATATATATATATAAATATATATATATATATATATAATTCACAACAATGTAACAACTGGGATAGCTCTTATGAGTTGAGAGTGCAAATAAAAGTTAGCAGCTTTCATTTACAAACGTCTTCAGGAGATCTGTAATAGAGAGAATCACTAATAACAAGTTAATTATGTAAAATATGAAAGTTATGGAATTTTCATTCTAGTCATAAAAAGCCAACTTATACTTACAGAATGTATCAGTGATTACTCTCCAAAACTAGTGCTAACAGCGTAAAACCTCAACATGGTAGCAAATAAGTCACAAAAAGGTAACATAAACTTAATTAGGATTTAAAATTAACAGGATGATCAAAGATTTCATTTTACCAATTATTCTAAGACTTATTTTCAACGTGGCATGCCTCCATTGGCATTTGACAGAAGACAGTTATATTTTAAGGTTATGGATAAATTAAAAGCCTATCTGAATTAGACAAGTTAGTAATTAATAAATGACAAATGCAAGTACTATAAAGGCAGATACTCGGTGACATAATCCCCATCAGTTGATAAAAACTCCCTTCTATATTAATATTATTAGGAGTTATATTGTTCAGAAAAAAGTTGTATATAACATTAAAATAAAACCAAAATTAAAAAAAACCGACCACCCTCAACATTCATTAATTTATTCAAAGGGAATATTTAGGATCTGTTTTTTGAAAGCATCATTAACCTTAATGTCAGTGGAATTCTGTATCAAGTGTAACATATATAGAACTTAAACCCTGAATATCCTTTTTGTGGTTCGAACTATTTTCGCAGTATTGTATGTAGCACATTTCGAGGAAACTGCGTTTAAGTGAATTGTTTTCAGTAGTCAAGATGAAACTCTCATTATAATTAATTTTACAGTCATATTTGTTCACGTGCATACTGAGGCTTATAGCATTAAGTTTTTTTGCACAATCACTTTTGTGTAGTGCTACTCTTTTTAAGGGGTTTTTAAGAGGTCTGTCTACATACACAGATCCACATGTACACTTAATGCCATACACTATGTTCGATCTTTGAAAGTTGTCAGTTCTATCCTTTTTAGTAGAATAAAACATATTAATTTTTTTAGTTTTATAGTTAGCAATCTTAATATTCGTCCCTCTAAAAAGGGATGTAATGAACTGTGTTAGGCCATGAATATATTGTAACTTTGTAAATTTTATTTCATTATTATGGTTTTGATTATCATTCGTAGGAGTTATGACTCGTGCATTGCCGTGGAAAATATTTTTTTAAAAAAGCTATTGGATATCCATTATTGAGTAATAAAGTTTCAAGTATTGTTCTACTTTTTTGTTTAAAATTGGGATGGCAAAGTTTGTCAATTTTATTAAGTAACGCCTTTATAGTGTTCGTGTTCTGTCTAACAGGGTAATAGGAGTGGAATGGTATGTATCTGCCTGAGGCGGTTTTTTTTCTATACCAATCTAATTGTATCTTATTATTATCCGCTCTGACCACCCTGGTATCCAAAAAAGGAACCGACCGATCAACCTGCTCCTCTACAGTGAAATGTAATTCCTCATTGAAACTGTTGAAAATGCCCAATGTGTATTCAATAGGAAATCTACTTTGTCAATAACATAATACAGTAAATTATTCATCACAATATCTGCAATTATAGGCGAGCAAGAGCCTCCCGTCGGTACACCCATTTTTTGCTTATAAAATTCACCATTAAAGGAGAAGTAAGTGTTCTTGTAAAGATAAACAATTATTTCCAAAAATTTTTCTTTAGTTATATTACAATTGTCCTCAATCAATGGAAAATGCTCATCAAGAATAAACACAATAAGCTCTAATGCTATGTTGGTGAACAAGGATACGACATCCACTGGAGCCAAAACAAAACTTTCAGCCAAAACAATATATATATATATATATATATATATATATATATATATATATATATATATATATATATATATATATATATAAAGGGTGATTCACTTAGAGGTACTTTTTGTGATGGGGATTTAATTGCAGATTGCGCATCGTGTCAACTGAAGTGGCATTCTTGTTCAGTAGTGTTTGACAATTCATAATGGAAAGATTTAGCCCGGCACAGCGTCTACAAATTGTTCAACTTTATTACGAAAATGGGGCGTTCTACGAGGAATGTGTATCGGGCGCTTAGAGCAACTTATGGTCCACATAATCGGCCTACCGAACGCACAATTCGCTCTACCATCAATAAGTTTGAGACCCAATTTTCATTATTGGATAATGCTCGACCGAATAGACCACATCCAGCACGTAGTGAAGAAAATATAGGGGCGGTAGCGGAGAGTGTACGCGAAGACCGTGAAGTGTCGATTCGTCGCCGTTCTCAACAGCTTGGCCTGTCATATTCAACAACTTGGCGTATTTTACGTAAGGATCTTTCTTTAAGAGCATACAAAATTCAACTAGTGCAACAACTGAAGCCGACCGACCTTTCGAATCGTTTCCGTTTTAGTCGTTGGGCTCTTGACAAGCTTGCAGAAGATCCACTGTTTTCAAGAAAAATTTTGTTCACCGATGAGACCCATTTTTGGCTTAATGGGTTCGTGAATAAACAAAATGCCCGTATTTGGGGTGATGAACAACCTGAAGAGGTTCAAGAGCTGCCATTAAATCCAGAAAAACAACTGTTTGGTGTGGTTTATGGGCCGGTGGAATAATCGGTCCATATTTCTTCAAAACAGAGGCCGGCCGGAATGTTACTGTGAATGGTGACCGTTATCGCGCCATGATAACAGACTATTTGATGCCAGAAATTGAAGTCCGTGGTCTCGACGAAATTTGGTTCCAACAAGATGGCGCCACTTGCCATACAGCCCGTGAAACCATGGCTTTACTGCGAGAGCAATTCGGCGAACAGATCATTTCACGCTTTGGACCAGTGAATTGGCCGGCTAGATCATGTGACATCACACCTCTTGACTTTTTCCTTTGGGGCTATGTAAAGTCCAAAGTCTACATGGATAAGCCAGCTACAATTGAGGCATTGGAGGCCAATATTACTCGAGTCATTGGCCAAATACCACTCGAAATACTCACACGCGTCATTGAAAATTGGAACTTCAGAATGGACGTTGTTAACCGTAGTCGCAGACAACATTTGAAAGAAATTATCTTTAAGAAATAATTGTAAAGAATGGTTCTTTTATATGATAATAAAGATTATAAAATAAAATTGTTTTTATTATTTTTTTTTATTTAAAAAAAAGTACCTCTAAATAATCATCCTTTATATACAGTCCCTGGCCAAATTATTAGACGCACTGAATTTTTTTTAGTAATTTTATGTTTCTTAAGAGTTTTTATGCAATAATGGTATATTTAAACTACAATATTATTGATTTTTATTTAAAAGAATTGTTGTAGACTACATATTTGTATTTATTTTTAACATATAGCAACATTGTGTTGACAAAGTGATACATGAACGTAAATAAGTACAAACCTGTATCAGTCGCGATCGGAATCGAGTCAGGTACGGACGTGTTTCTGTGGCTTTATGGACTGTGATTGTTTGTTTAACAGTTTTATACTACTCAGTTATTAGTTTATTTTGTATGCAGTGTTTTAAAAAAGTAATTGTACTATTTTCATTATGGGTAGAAAAGGCGATCTTTCACCACATAAAAAAGCTGAAGTGAAGGCCCTTGTGATTGCGAAAACATTTACAAACCGAGAAATATCACGAAAATTGGAGGTTTCTGAAGCTAGTGTACGACGCATAAAAAAGAAAATTGAGTCAGGGAAGGAATTAAGCCCGGAAAGAAAGAAAAGATGCGGTAGAAAACCAATTTTCACTCCACGGTCAGAGAGATGTTTGAAGAAAATTTGTGTAGAAAACAGATTTGCTACCACAAAGGTAATAAAATCACAACTCCAGGATGCTAGCGTAAATGCTTCTGAGCGCGCACTGTTCGAAGAAAATTGAAAGAATTAGATTTTAAGGCCTGTCGCCCCGCCAGGAAGCCCAAGTTAACAGCTGCAATGAAAGCAAAGCGCCTGAAGTGGGCCCCAAACAATGGCAAGACAAAGATGTGGACTTCTGGAGATCGGTAAGATACAGCAATTTAATCAATAATTGATACATTATTATCATTTTCAGTTAAATAAAGCAAATAAACATGGAAGTTTATATATTTTTCCTATTTTTGACAGGTCTGCTTCAGTGACGAAAGCACATTCGAAATTTTGCAGAATAAAGCTCAGTATGTGCGTCGTCGTCATGGAGAAAAGTTTCATCCTGATTGTGTCGTCCCGACGGTTAAACATCCCACCAAAGTGATGATTTGGTCAGTCATCAGCGGCAAGGGCACTGGACGTCTGTACGTCGTCAAAGGAATAATGAGGCAAGATCAGTACAAAGAAGTATTACAAAATCGGTTGATTCGCAGCTCAGAGAATGGTTTCCAAATGGGGAACCATTCACTTTCATGCAAGATGGAGCTCCCTGCCACACTCTCGGTCTGTTAAAGCTTTTTTGGCAGAAAAAAATATCCCTCTGTTGGATTGGCCGGGTATGAACCCCATTGAAAATGTGTGGGAGCTGATGAAAAGAGAAGTGGCTAAATATGTGATTACCAACAAAACCCAGCTCCTAGAAAAGATTATTCATGTGTGGAATCATCATCCTCAAATGCAGGAGACAGTACAATCTTGCATTGATAGCATGCCGCGCAGAATTAAAGCTTTGATAGCGGCTAAAGGTGGCTCAACTAAATATTGACTTTTACTAACATTAATTTCACTTTTCTTTAAAACTTTATAAACTTATGCTTTTTCTAAATTAATTCTGTTTTATTTATGTCAAATAAATAGGTAATTGATTGGATAATATAAAAATAAAAAACAAATCAATTTAAAATAATAAAACGGTACAATATCATCGGTAATTAATATTTTACATGAAATCTTGCAGTCCGTCTAATAATTTGGCCAGGGACTGTATATATATATATATATATATATATATATATATATATATATATATATATATATATATATATATAGGATGCTCCACACGTATGGAATAATGATTCTACAGCATTTATTACTTAATGTATCAAAAAAATGTTTAAATAAAAGTTATGCTGACGTTGACAATAAAATGTTCGAAGAAATTACGCCATCTTAAATTTTTTTAAATGGGAAGCCCTGTATATTATTTTATTTTTGAGTCCTACTATAAATTCTAGTTATTATTTGTACTATATGTCTAAATTGAACTGTTTTGGAATTATTGATATTTGAAGTTTTGAATTTGAAAATTTAAGCTGGCTTGTGTCAAACATTTACTGTCAGGTAAGAGACTTAGAGCATCAAAAAATGATTTAGTGTCGAAAACGTTTATTGCTGCTTTTTGTGAAACTGCAATTTGGACGTAATATAATGGTACATTTAACAGAAACTGAAAGAATCACTTTGTTAATGATGGTTGGTTACAGAGACCGTAGGAAAAAACAACAGGAGGTGTGTAATCTTTTTAACGCAGAATATTCGAATCTATTACCCAATCCGTAGTTAGCAAAATATTTATACGATTTAGACAACCAGGTCATGTTAAGGATCGTTCTAAATCTGGGCCTCCAAAAGTTAAAATAAGCGATGATAAAAAGTTAGATATTTTATTGGAAATTACACAAAATCTCCATACAGCCACTCGTCAGCTTTGCCTAGACCACAACATAAGTAAAGATATCTTAAGTCGTATACTGAATGAAGAAAAATTCCATCCATACAAACCCATTCTATTGCAAGAATTTCTGAATTATGACTACGATAGACGCGTTGAATTTTGCGAGGTCATGATGGAACGAATCAATAATGATCCTAACCTAATTCATAATATTGTTTTTTCTGACGAAGCCACATTTTGTCTTAACGGAAGAGTTAACAGGCATAACTGCCGGTACTGGGCTAATGAGAATCACTGAATAATCGACAGTCATTCTCAGAGACCACAAAAGATAAATATGTGGACTGGGATTTGCGGACGTCATATCATTGGTCCTTTTTTATCGATGGAAATCTTACAACACAGCCGTATTTACAGTTGCTCCAAGAGCAAGTTATTCCAACTTGTGCAGGTCTTTTTCCCGATGAAAATAATTTGGATATCCCTAACAGGAATCTGTGGTATCAACAGATTCGTAGATATTTGGATGCGATTTTTCCTAATCGATGGATAGGCAAAAGAGGTGCTGTAGAATGGCCTACAGGGAGTTCCGACCTTGCGCCACTCGATTTTTTTTTATGGGGTCATTTGAAAACCAAAGTTTACCGAAATCGACCTAAACACCGTACTAATGTATCTATTCTTGAAGAGCTTGGTATAAATAATCGACTTTCAAATAGAATTAATAGACAGTACCTGAAATATTTTGGTCATATTATGAGGAAAGTGGATGCCATGGAAAATCTTGTATTAACGGGGAAGGTACAAGGTAAAAGATCAAGGGGACGGTCTCCGATAAGATGGTCCGACCAAGTAAGATCTCTCCTTGAGTTGGGCATGCACGAGTCAAGTCGCGCAGGATCGAGACGCCTGGAGATTGACTGTTGAGGCAGCAACTGCATAGTGTCCCCGATACTCCTATTGGGGTGAAAGGATTAAGAAAGAGACACGACCATATCTTCTCCAGCAATAGATATTTTTTTTAAACTTTAACTTTCTTAGTTTTGTAAATAAGTTCAGTTTATTCTTGGATTATTCCTCTCACACAAGTTGCGGATAGATAAGGTCCTAGAAAATGTAGTTGCTGCGAAACAGTTCACCGGAGTGGAGCGTATATGTTATATGTGAAAATTTTACTAAACACCTGGCAGTCAAGAATATCAAGCAGTAATGCAAACGTAGTATATGGTTTGTTTGAGTATCAGATTGTAAAAATCCCGACTCGCAAAAACGCGAAGAATCAGAAATATGGCTTGAACTAAGCGAATTGCCACCCGTCAATAACCAGAATTACCGTTATTGGAATCCGAAAAATCCTACACACCAAACACTTTATTTTTGCACTCCACGCGCGTTTCGCTAACCATGTTAGCTTCATCAGGAGCGATGATTGCCTAAAGCTAAACTACAAATCTACCCTATTTATACTTAGCCTAATGCTTGAATTACTCAGGCAGAACTAATGGCATAGGCAACGCCATCAGTTCCGGTCAAGTAACCAGTAGAGGAGACTATAAGGAATAGGCCCTCTGTCTTTATTTAAACTACTTTTACATTTTATAATTTCCATACTTTCGTATGCCTTCAGCAATTTCCTATCAGATATATTTTTTATTAATCTTAGATTATCTAATGTTACAATATGATCAGCTTCAAGGGCATGTTCGGCAATGCTAGACTTTTCTGTTCTACTGTATTTTAAGTGGCTAAATGTTCTTTAAATCGTGTTTTAATTGACCTTTTAGTTTGCCCAACATACTTTTTGTCACAATCATTACAACTAATTTCATAAATTCCACTTTTCTCACAATTAGGAATCTTATCTTTGGGATTTCCTAAGATATTCCTCAGACTGATGACTTATAGACTAAGGTGAGGCCTACCTTATTAAATACCTTATTGAGTCCCTTGCTATATTTCGGATT
>CM032451.1:101444278-101466778 GCA_019049505.1 Pachyrhynchus sulphureomaculatus
GTGCGGGCAATTTAACACATTACAATGTTGTATTTATTCTAAATTCGGATTAACCAAGATTTCGATTATCTGAAATCACTTTGGTCCATATTATTTCGGATAATCAAGATTCTACTATATATATATATATATATATATATATATATATATATATATATATATATATATATATATATATATATATATATATATGTCAGATTTTATTTAAACATATTAATCACTTTTGGGTAATTTCAACAACAATGTCTCTTATATTAACAACTACAATCAAACATCTAACAAAGCTAGTCGTACACTTCGGCTCTCTAAACTATAATTCATAGCGCGTACCAAAATATTTCTGTCACCTAAACCTCATTACGATTACATAAACACGTTTATAAGATACAGCCATATCTGTCATATAAAATAAAGTTAATGGTTTAGAAATTTCAGACATATCAATCACAGTAACTTAAGTACAATTTAATCTACCTATTGTAAACAAACCAGTCTGCCTGAAAACAACTATCAATAATTAATATTCTCCTTCTCATATTGCATGGTTCAGCCTATCATATTTCTTTAAAACCAGGCCCGGAACGGGGTTTATTCCATACAGAAAATGCTGACAGCTAACAGGACCGTCCTGTGGAGGAAGTGTCTTTATTTTATTTTTACCTAAAGGAAATTAACGAACAGTATCTTTTCCATACTTAGTGGATTTTTTTATAGTTCTAATGGGATTGCCATTAGTATCTTTAACCTCTTAGTGGGAATGCCTCTATCTTTTTCATGTCTAATAATATTGCCATTAGTATTTTTTTTTATTTTTCTTATAGCAGGAAGTATTTTATCCTTATAGTGGGATTGCCACTATGCTGATGGAAAAATAATAGTATGTTTATTCTTATAGTGGGATCGCCTCTATCTTAATAGGCATTAGTGAGATCATCACTAATCCTCCTTTAACATCGTAGACTATTTTTCGCAGATCTAGTAGGATTTCAATCAGTTTTTGTTTACCCTTATAATGGGATTACCACTATCCTAATCGGAAGGCTATTAGTATTTTTTAACTCATAGTGGAAATGCCACTATCTCAGCTGTCACTGTTGAGAGCCTCACCAATCCTCTCTCAACTCTATAGTGGGATCACCACTATCTCAATAGACCTTAGTGAGATCGTCACTAATCCTCTCTTAACCTTATAGTGGGATTGCCTCTTTCTCAATCGCCATTGGTGAGAGCGTCACCAATCCTCTCCTCTTTTAACCTTATAATTGGATCGCCACTATCTCAATAGAGATTACTGAGATCGTTACTAATCCTCCCTTAACCTTACAGTGCGATTGCCTTTATCTCAATCGCCATTGGTAAGAGCATCACCAGTCCTTTCCTCTTTTAAGCTTATAGTGGGATCGCCACTATCTCAATAGGCATTAGTGAGATCGTCACGAATCCTCTCATCAAATTTATCTTACTGACAACTTTAGTCAGACAAATACACAGTAAATGTTTATTTTAGGTAAAGGTAGTGGGATCGCCACTCTAACTCACCCTTTTGCATAATTATCTTGAAAACAATGACCTTAACTGGTCGTGTGCAGCTACCGTGATTCGCTATCCTTTTTTATGTAGTCGGTATTTCTCGTATGATTTTCACGTTTTTGTATAATTATTTTGAAAATCATCACCTCAACTGGTCGTATGCATCTACCGTAATTCTCTGTCCCTTCTCATGTAGTTGATATCTCTCGTTTGGATTTTTACCTAAAAGAAATTCACAGTATCTTTGTTATGACTAGGGTACATAATGGGGTTGCCACTATCTCGATCCTTTTTAAATTAATGGTACTGACAACCTTAGTTAGACAGATACACAGTAAATTTTTATTTTAGATAAAGGTAGTGGGATCGCCACTCCAACTAATCTTTTTGCATAATTATCTTGAAATAATACAAATAAATAAACAAATGGAAAATCCCAAAACCATGTTATCGGCACAAGTTGTAGACTCTAATAGAACTAAATACACACAGCCCAGGTGACAACGAGGTTGGATATCACGTAAATTTTCATTGGAGATGCTCTTAACTAGAGCTAGTATATTTTGGTATTATTATTACAAAAAAAACATATAATTTTAAGCAGATTGTGCATATTGTCAAGAATAAACTCTACAAAGTTTCAACCGATTTAGAAGCTGGCAGGTAAAACGTTCGATATTAGAAAAAAAAAAAATAGAAGAACCGAACTATTGATTTACGGTGATAATGGAAACATCAAAATTGCTGTTCAAAAACAGATAGGAAAGAGTGCCTAACTATCCATCGTGATTAGGAATTCCTATTGTTTTAGCAAGAGTAAAATATTTACCTTCACGGGTTTGTTCAAGTGTGTTTTGACAAACCACACTTTATTTATCATTTTATTAATAAGTGTGTCGATTGAAACACTGCACAGTGTCTCGACTAGTACACGCTAGCGGGACAATATTATTTCTTCACTTATTTCAATTGTTTATGTATATTCCAGGTATCTTAAGCTATTTAAAAAAAAAAAGTTGAAAAATGTGTACTGTATGTGTATTAATCGAAATATGTAGCTGCAAGACGGAAGTAGTTTACTAATGTGTCTCATTTGTTCACTATTGTCGCTAATTGTTCTTTAATTAGCTACATACGTCTACCTACTCATTATGTGTGAAAAGCACAATCATGTTTGTTTACAAAGAAATTTCTAGGAAAAAAACAAAAATCATAATGATAGTACCCACATTTATTAATTTACAAAATATTATTTCTTTTAAAATAAATTAGTACAATAACAGTATCTATATATCAATTATTTACAATAACAAGGTGTATAAGTAAAAGAAATATAATATTAAATAACTTATATACTAAGGCATGAATTATAAGCAACTACAACACACAATAAAATAAGAATAATAATTACAATAAAAAAATACTTAAACCTACTAATCACCATCAGATGAGTCGTCATCACCGCTCTCCCATTCGGTAGAATATTCAGAGAGTAAATAATCCTCCTCATTTAATTCGTGATGATGACTTACTGATGGTGTTTCGGATGGCAATGAAGGTGGGATAATCAACTGCAGAACCTCCGATGGCAAAGAAGTAAATTTTCTTCGCGGTAATTCTCTATACGAGTTGATAACAGGATCAGACGTAATTAAAAGCATTCTCAAAAGATCTGTATTTGCGGCAATACGTGACTGCTTCCTGGTGTGCCGTTCACGGAATCTACGACAATCTTTATTTCTTGCCTCCTGGGCTTCTTCGGAGAGTTGTCCAATGGGAAGAAGAAAAGACTTTATAACTTCCGCGCTGTGTACAAGAATTTTATGCACAGTAACGGGCATGGAATACCACGAATACAGATCAAGGTATAATTTTCTAGTATCAACACAAAACTTTTCGAATTCTATATAATTTATGTCATATCCCGATGACAAAGTTCTTAAAATTACATGAAATCTACGAATAAGGTTTACGTCTAATCCTGTAATTTCGCTGCTCAATTCAGCTTTGGAAAAAATCTACGTGCTGTGTTTCCATCGTTTGTATTACTATACCCAGGTTTTGGTTGATCTACAATGAGACCCATACGATCTTTAAACACTTTTTGTATCTCTTGTGAGCGTTACTTCACAATAGCTTTGTCGTTATCTCCCCTGACTTGCCACTTTTTTATTTCTAAACGATAGCTGATGTGAAGCAAACATTCAAACGTGCGGATCCATGCATGTAAAGTAGATAAACCAAATGCAAGGCGTTCTTCGTTCCTGGGATATTTCTTTGACTCCTCGTTCATAGTAGACGGGGTGGCACCGCAAATATAACACTTTCGTGTTGAACTTGTGTCTGTTAAGGCATTGGACACTTTGCCATCAGTCATTGTCAACAACAAATCGTGTTTAACAGAGATTTGAGATCCAGCAACGTTACATATTGTTGGAAGAAGCTGACTGGTTCCTGGAAATTACGTCATGAATATTGTCCCGCTAGCATGTTCTTGCCGAATCACTGTGCACTGGTACATTTCTCCGATTATCCAGCCGTTTTTTTCAGAGCTTGTTCTGAGAACTGGCTTATTCAAAATATAACACAAAAGTGATTTAATTCCACACGCCTTTTATATTAGCGAACAGGGGAGAGGGGTAGGACTTCATGGGGACCTATTTCATTGGTGGGAGATAAAGACAAGTATTACGATTAAGGTTATCCGTATATTTAGATGTTTCGATGGACTCCCGAATTTTTCTATGATAGGAAGAGGAATTTGTCGCAAGGGTCTTTGACTGGTCAAGGAGAATCTAGTGACCTATTTCATGCTGGTGTTCTGCAAGTGCTGAACTGGAAATGTTAGAACGTACTGCCTTTTGATGTTTAATTCTAGTAGACATTTTTTCGCTCATTGTGTCGATATAATTTTACCACATGAGATACTGTAGACTTATCGATTTTCAAGACGAATCTTAACTTTGATAGGTCTAAAATAAGAGAGTTTAGAACACACAGAGAATCGTGTTATTATTTTATCTTTCCTTAGAATTTTCAAAAAGCAACTTGTGACATTCTTATTATATGGAAGGACTACAATCCCAAGAGACTAATTTTGTTGACTTCTAGTCTTCAAAAACACACGGAGATACATGTTTTTGACTAGAGTGTTTTATCTTTTGATGCTGGAAAGTGTTTAATTGAAGAATGAAAGTAAGGTGTTTTAGTTGTTATTGAAGAAATTGTGGCTGAGAAAATTATACAGCTCTATGAACAAGGTAGTTGGACTGAGGTTTTTGGGGCGGGATGGTGATGCGAGGAAGCATTTAATTAAATATCTATTCGTGCAAGTGGGCTTTCTGAATACTGATATCTGCCTGTCTAGCTACCTAAACTAAGTTTGTTAACTAACAGACCCCTTGATAAGACTTTTACGAAAAATTATTTTTGTTTTCGCAGAATCATTTACAATAAATCACAACATTAAAAAACACTTTTAATTTGTTTATCAATTAGTGGCAATAATACCAGGACAGAGTAAATACCATGCTTTCCCCGTGTCGACGCCCCTGGCCTTAATTTATTTCATTGACGAAGAGTACTTTTACTTCATTACAGTATTTACGGGGTCCTGTTTAAGGTAGCGTTTTATTTTTACTTAAATATAAGGTGAAATATAAATTTACATATATATATATATATATATATATATATATATATATATATATATATATATATATATATACATATATATAGAAGAAGGTCAGTAAAAGGACTTACTGGTAACAACCAAGAGGGGTTTAACTTAGGGATAGCCCTTGGGACTACAGAGTGAACAAGAACGTCTTAAAGTTCTTAGTAATTATAGTTTTATTCTAATATCAAGCTTTCAGTGCCAAATCTTACTTCATCTTCAGGGCCTGGAATATACAGAAAGAACCCTCATAAGCCAGAGCACCACTTGAAGGAATATACCTTACTTTAAAAAGAAGAAAAGCAAGAGACCCTTAATGAATATTTACAGTTGGCCCTCTGTCGAATTTCCCCTTGCTTATTTTATTTTATTTTTCATCCGTCTGAATCTTAATTTAACCTTTTATTAATAACTTGTCTCAACACATAGGTTCAGTTTTCAACAGTATTAACAATTGTATAATTTAAAAACTACTAGATTTACTTCAAAATGGCTTAGGTACGTGTCCGTTTAAAAAAAATTATGTTGTAATTTCGGATTTTAATAATTTTAATAATTTTCAAGTATGATTCTTTTTTATTTTAAGAATTAAATGAACAAATTTGTGTTTGATTGCGTGATTGTATATGTATAAGAATAAGTTCGGCTTTAATTTTGTTTAAAATCATGTGTTAACACTTCCTTTCCCTTAACTGATATAAATCGATTTCTCGTTCGATAGAGGACCCACTGTAAATATTCAGTAAGTACCCTTTTATTCTATTAACTCTATTCTTTAAGAAAACTAAAAATTATATAAGGTCTCGTACTTTTCTTCTTTATAAAAAACGGCATATTACTTCAAGTGGTACTCTTGTGAAGGTTCTTTCTGTAACTTCCAGGTCCTGAAGATGATGTACGATTTGACATCAAAAGCTCGATATTAGAACAAAACTAAAGTTACTAAGAAATTTAAGACTCTTCTGTTCACTCTGTAATTCTAAGGGCTACCCCTAAATTAAACCCCTTTCTTGGTTTTATATTCATTCATATATATATATATATATATATATATTATATATATATATATATATATATATATATATACGAGGCATGTTTTTTAAGTAAGTACCGTTTTGGAATTAAAAAAAGACGTGCAAAGATATCGCTATAATTTTATTTTTACATGAAAGCCTGTACCTTAATCTACTTTTCTACATAATTTCCGTGAATATTGAGGCACTTGTCATAAACGTGGCACCAGTTTTTGAATACCCTCCTCATAAAATTCTGCCGCCTGACTTGTTAACCACTGTATCACAAATGTTTTGACTTCGTTATCGTCTTGAAGACGCTGACCACCCAGGTGCTTCTTCAAGTGCAGGAACAAATGGTAGTCGCTGGGCGCCAGATCAGGGCTGTATGGAGGATGATCTAGAGTTTAACATTTAAAAGATTTGATGAGATCTTTGGTCCGATTAGCCACATGTGGACGGGCATTGTCATGCAGCAAAACGATACCCTTACTCAACTTGCCACGTCGTTTGTTCTGGATTGCACGACGCAGATTGTTCAATGTCTCACAATAAGACGCTGCATTGATTGTCTCATTACGAGGCAGAAACTCCACTAGCAATACTCCTTTTCTGTCCCAAAAAACTGTGCACATGATTTTGCGGGCAGAAATTGTTTGCTTAAACATCACTTTTTTGGGTGATGATGAATGTCGCCATTCCATGGATTGTTGTTTCGATTCTGGTGTGACGTAGGCCACCCATGTTTCGTCACCAGTAACAATTTGGTCTAAAAAATGTTCACCTTCATTGTGGTACCGCTCAAGGAAAGTCAATGCACTGCCTAAACGTTGGGTTTTGTGCAAATCCGTCAACATTTTTGGAACCCAACGTGAACACAATTTCCGGTAATTCAAGTTCTCGGTCACAACGCGATACAAAACACTACGAGAATATTGAGGAAAGCAGTCGCACAATGATGAAATTGTAAAGCGTCTGTTTTTCTCTCACCTTTTCGTCCACTTTCTGCACCAAATCTTCATTAACGACCGAAGGACGCCCACTCCGTTCTTCATCATGCACATTTGTGCGGCCATCTTTAAATGCTCTCACCCATTTCCTTACCATTCCATCACTCATAATGTTTTGTCCGTAAACTTCACAGATCTCACGATGAATATCGATCGGTTTTACGCCTTTAGCACTAAGAAATCGTATAACCGCCCGTACTTCACAATCGGCGGGACTCACGATTGTCGGAGGCATCTTAAACACTCAGTAAACAACGTATTATACAATGAAGAATCAGACTGTAATGGCGTCAGTGCGTAGACATGAGATGTAGGTTACCAGCGCGCATGCGCGGAACGCCGACCGTATCGCTGCGGCGGCGGAATCGCAAAACGGTACTTACTTAAAAAACATGCCTCGTATATATATATATATATATATATATATATATATATATATATATATATATATATATATGTATATATATATAAATATATATGTATGTTATATATATATAAATATATACCCGGTGTTATGGAATTCACTGCATGTATTGGAACTGGAGGATCCTTGTTACAAGACCGATTGCAGAAAATTCACCTTAAAGAGCGGATCTCAATAATAAAGGAAAAAATCGACCCTCAAGAAGATGTCATGAATATTTTTTTCAGGCCGCCACTAGTCAACCCTAGAACTCTCCCCAATATCGAAATTCGTTAGTCAGACGTAAGGTTGATATTTGAGGCGGCTTTTCTAAATTAAATTTAATAAAAATAAATATTAAAATAATTTTAGTAATGTATTCTTCTAAAACCGACAAAGGATTTGCCGGTTGTCTGCATTCCACGCGGACATGAAATAATGGTTTATGCCACAAATGACCGCTTTCCAAATAAACTTCAAATTCAAATTTAGTTTATTTGGTTTCCTGTCAGCGAATATTTACAAATTTTGCAATATGTCGTGGGTAATGCAAGGTAAAGATCAATGTTATAACAGGTATTTAAAGATGTGTGTGTGTTAATTTTTTTAAAGTTGTGTGTGTAAATTTGTAGGAAGTGTAGAATATAGCAGCAAGTGCGATAAATTGTGTCATTCGGTACAGTTATTTAGTTATAAATATTTCAACTGACAACTAAAGCTATTTTATATGAGGATGGACGACTGCACATTTCAGGTGTATTTATTTATTTATGTATTTCCTATGAATGTATATTGCACACAGCACAATTGAAGTTGAATAAAATTCTCTAAATGAATTATACCTAAATGGTAGAATGATATAGCACGGCAACAATAAGGTACCGATTTAAGGTAGATAAAAATTAATACGTTTTTTAACTTTAAGATTTACTTTTCATACCAGAAAATCGTTTACCATTTCGGTATTGATCTTGAAAAAGTTAAATAAAAAATACCTCGTCTAGGAATAAAAGGAAAAAATGAACCCTAAACAAATTTAATAAAAAAAAATATTACAAAAATTGTTGCCTTTTAAAATAATATATATTTCATTATTTATTATAATAAGGAAAAATTTTAAGACATTTAATTCCCTGAAATTTTAAGCCCTAAACACCAAATATTAATTACACAAGTTTCCTTTTCAATATTATTTTATCATAAGTAAAAATTTTAACCCATGTAATCTGCTAAAAGTTTATGTATGCTTTATTTTAAATAAATAAATCATTTACTGAGGTGGATTTTTAAAGTCATTCTCCGTCGCCTCGGTGCCATCTACCCAGCATTTTTTGTCAAACGCTTAAAAGAAATACTTCCTTTGGTACTGCGTACGATGCAGTCTTCAAAGGGTTTTTTTTAGACCACAGCTGACTGTTCCCGCTTCTTAGTTTACTTTTGTGGGAAGTGATGAAAATGGTATTATTTTTGTAATTGCTATTTTCTTTTTTCTGATTACTTCTTTTGTGTATTGATGTCTTTATCTTTTTTTTAGTCGTATTTTTCATCAATTTAGCTGGTAGTTAGATCGTTCCAACAAATTTTTGAAGGACTGACAGTAATTTCAACAGTTTATTTGTACAGTATTCGTTGTAGTATTGGGCATAAAGATTTAACAATTTTTTTGAAAGCTTTAGCGTTAAATCCCGAAGTAGACAGTTCACTATTTAAATATGGTAATCTCTGTTTGATTAATGATAATAACAGAACCGTCTTGTAAGATCGATATGGTTTCATTACTTGAGTTTGCTTGAGAGAGATCATTTATATTTTCAGCTGCTTTAAACAAATGTTCGGGAAAGAAGTTTTTGTTGACGGGCTAGTGATAGCAGCTCTTTGGTAGGCTTCTGCAAATGAATCTGCAACTTGCTATTGCGTTACTTGACGATCTGGATTTGTCCTCAATTATTTTTCTGATTCTTAAATATAATAATAGCTCATAGGTAAAAAAAAAACAGATATCAAGTGGCTGGAGGCGGTCAGTAATAAGGCCTAGCAGTTGTAACATTATAATATCCCATTAGCCTTTGCTATGTTCAACGCTTCTAGGTTTTTCGGATGAGTTGTATTTCCATCAAGCCGAAGTAACACTTTATTTTCAGGGCTTGGCTTTACGAAGCTTATAAAACGTTTTATCAATTTTACAAATAAGTTAATATAGCCAGTGTCTGGAATGGCGACAACACTCTCAGAAGATGTGCCATTCCCCAATTCAGGATTTTGTCTCATTATTTTGAATATAAACAGAAACTGTATTACAAACTGTCCAGCCACACTAGCACAACTAACCTGAACGGTAGAAAATCCACTTCCAACGTTAATTATTTTTATAGAGTTTCTATTTGCCTTACCCGCCTCTCTTGGTTCTCACCGCTTACCAAAAATTTTTTTTTGCCAGTAAAATTTTATTTATTTCATTGTAAATGGCGAGTTAATTTTGTAAATGATTTGGTAAATGCAGTTTTGCCCCTTTTTTTAATTTTTAAAAAATTTTTGAATTTGAAAAAAAAGTATATATATATATATTATATATATATATATATATATATATATATATATATATATATATATATATATATATATATACGGCACCCACATCCACCACACCCATGTGACACCCAAAAGAGATATGGTTATTTTAAATTAAAAATGAAATCCTGTAAAAGATTTGTAATCTTTTTTAATAACTCAGTAAACCTCTACTCGTCAGTATAACGATACATGGGCTTGTTAACATTTTCTTTCGGATTGCTTCAGCTTTTGTAGAGTTATAGTACTGTGAAATAAAAATACTAATGGAAAAGATACACAGTATTGCTGTGAAATAAGAAGCAAAGATATCGTGATAAGACCAAATTAAATACGTAGATAAATAAATAAGTCTATCAGGTCTTAGGGCTCTTAAGGTTTCGTTGTGCCCCTGTAGTTGCAGTGTTTTGTAAGGATTCCTGTCTCCGCCTTCAGCTCTCTCCCGTTTAATTCCAGAGAAGATCTGGTATACCCAATGTTAAATCTCCTTATTTTTTTTTTAATATCTCGTTAGAACCTGTCACGAACTTATCACTCAGTAGATCTATGGTCACTGCACCGTCATGTTGCAAGGAATTCTCAAAAAGGGTTTAAGTCTCTTTTTAGTACGAATGTTAGCCATTACCTGCAGGCTCCTGTGTCCAAGTATCCATACGAGAAAAAAGTTGTTTCTATCCGCCAGTTTGAGCAGTAAGTCTTGACACTCTCTTACCAGCTCTCACCTTTCTCTCGCCTAGTTCATAGCCGTCAGAGGGAGGGGGAGGTTCTGCTGTCCGAATAAATATACATGGTCTTCTGTATTATGATCCTTATCACCATCATCCAACTACACACGAGGATGAAGTAGATTTCCGCTTCAAAAATCAATGCGTAACAAGCCAGAAACGTTGAGAGCTTTGTCCCTATTTGTGGACATGATGAGCCTATTCCCAAAACGAATTTCTGTTTAGGCCCATAAGTATATCAGATGAGTCCTTTCTTTAGGAGTCCCGTGTTCCTTGTTTGGAATTAAGATCTTTTGAGGATTACACAGGGGAACAGCTGTTTTGGTGTCGAGGTTTTTTAAGCTGATTCTATATCAATTTGATGTCCTGAATTCAAATAACGTATTCATTTGTACCTAGGAGCTCAAATTTTTAAGATATACAATTTTAGAGAAATATAAGTTACATTATTGTAACTCAAATCCGTAAGTGTAGTAAACAAAAGTAGATACGAAATTTTTATTTTAGTTATACAAAATACAATATTATGTCGTACTTACAAAAAAAAAAAAAAACATTGAAGAAATGAATAGTCACTCAACACTTGGAAAGCTTCTTTTCCGCGACATTCTTGAATGTTTTTTTAAACAGTCCCCTTTTAAACTCCAGCAGTAATCTGCCATCATGTGCATGTCCCATCTTCCTTGGTAGCGGTCCTCCATAACTTTAATATCTTGGTGAAATCTTTCACCTTGTTCCTCACTCATGTCTCCTAAATTTTCTGGAAAACGGTCTAAGTGGCTGTGTAAATAGTGTATTTTAATACTCATATTGCACCCTAAGGATTTGAAACTATTAAGCATCTTGTTAACCATTTCAACATAGTTTTGAGCTTTATGTTTGCCTAGAAAATTTTTTCTACAACTGCAACAAATGATGTCCAAGCTTCTCGTTCAACTTGATTCATTGAATTTATGAAGGCAGGATCCTTAATTAATTGTCTTATTTGTGGGCCGTCAAATATCCCTGCTTTGAGTTTTTCTGTGCTCAACTGATGCATTTTTACCCCTATATATGCAAAACAAGACCCATTCTTATCAAGAGCCTTTACAAATTGTTTCATTAAGCCCAACTTTATATGTAACGGAGGAAGTATGATTTTTTCTCTTTCAACCAAAGCGTCGTTAATGACATTCTTTTCCCCAACGTCCATGTTTTCTCTCTGAGGCCAATCTTTTCTAACCCAGTGGTGTGTTTTGTCCCCTACTATCCCAGAGGCACAAGAAACACGGATATTTCGTGTAACCACTTTGCTGCCCAAGAAGAAAGTTTACCATTTTTAAGTCTACACAAATCATCCATTGATGTTCGTAATACTTTATCTTCTGCAAGACCAAAGCTATGGTATTATATTCTTCTTTCAGTTTCGTTGAGTGAGCTAGTGGTATTGAACCATATTTATTCCCATTATGTAGAAGGATACATTTTAAACTTTGCTTTGAACTGTCAATAAATAGGCGCCAATCATCTGGAATATATTCAGAAAGTCCCGTTTCTTTCATGAGTCCCCTAATTTCGTGACAAAATACAAGATTGTCTTCTTGAGAAAAGAATGGTAGCAGATCTTTTTCTCTTGTACGGTAAAAGGTAATTTTGGTTCCTTGTTCCAGTAAATTTTTGTCGTTCAACCTAGAAGCCAGTACTTCAGAAGCTTTTTTTTCGATAAATTGAGATCCCTGGTGAGACCATTTAATTCATTTTGATTGAAGCGTTGAGGAACTGATGACGTCCCCTCATAGTCACTGTTAGTTTCATTAGCATCAGAACTTTTATTAGTATCAGAAGAGCGATCAGAGGGAAAATATTCGTCATCAGAGATATGTGGTAGCTGATGAAATGTTGGAATCGGTATTTCATCTGAGTGCGGGATAGGGCGTATTGCCGAGTCTAAATTGGGATAAGTCCACTTACTGCGGTTATTTCGATTGATTCCATTAGTATTTACTAAACAGAAATAACAATCATTGAAGCGGTTTTTTGGTTCTCTCCAAACCATTGGTACGCCGAATTTTAGACATTTTCTTTTCCCGGTAGTCCACTGCCGTAAATGCTCTGTACAAGTTTTACATACGAGATGCGGGGCCCACGTTTTGTCCTGATCACCAAGCTTAACTCCAAAGTATCCAAGATACGCTCGCTTTACAAAGTCAGTAATAGTTTGTCTGTTTTGTTGAAACATGTATTCTCCGCATATATAGCAAAACACATCAGGTTGATTTACACAACTTCTTCTTGAACTGGAACCTGAACTCATTTTAATTCTGTTCAATAACACAAAAACACTCTTTTCTTAATATAAAATAACACGCAGAATTCGATCTACTCTCATTAGTAAGAACGCACAAACTGACGAGACTTACCCGAGTTAGGTGATTAAAAGGGTCAGTTCAGGTACCTGATAGGCAATGGTTTCACTATTTATAGATTTACTGGAATTTACTCAATTACAGACTGACAATAAAACCACTGTACCTACATTAATGAATATATAATAATTTTAGAACTCTCATAAAGAATATACTGAATAAAAACCACATTGGTAGATAAGTTGATGTATCTAAAAAAGTAGAGCTGATAGAGAAAAACGGATTGCATGTATAGATTTAGCGTCCCAAATATAGTTAAAATCAGCTCTAAAATCCCAGGCACCAAAACAAAAATATTTTTTTGTTGCCCTGTGTTATCGTTAAATGCCCTTTGGATAATGACCTTCTCCTTAAATATATTTTTATGCAATTTTAAAGTTTTTTGAAAACGTTTATCAAGACCATGTTTGGCAAAGAATTTTTTTATTTAGCGAATAATATATATAACCAGAAAAAATAATAACTAAACTTAAAATGCCGTCTCTTTATTTGAATAGAAAGGATCGACTAGAAGAGGTCCAAATTTCCAAGATTTTGCTGTATATAATATCAGGTATTACTCTGCAACAAGCAGTTATTTTCAGATAACATGAAGAATTTAGAAATAGTTATTTTGCCTATCAGCATTTCGTGTTATCAATAACTACGCAGCAATAACAAACTGGTAAGGTCACTGATTTTCAAACCGCATCAACAACATATATCTGGTGTCAACAGTACCCAAGCAGATGGTGCCATAAGGTAGTTCCCAATCTGTCTACAATCGCGTATAAAGCAACGTGACATAACACCGACAATTCATTCACCAAAAAGAGAGCTATGAGTGCGTACTATAAAGGTGTAAACATACTCAATATATATCTTTCTCATTCTTTCTCATAATAACATAACTCTAAGGGACTTCACATTATACTGATTGACGTCCGGGTAAACGGTCAAACGCGCGAAAGTTAATCTAACTTTTATTCATAGTAAATATTTTGATTCGATTCTTTCGGTACTAGTTGCGTAGTACTATTTTTATTTTTCAACCGGAATTCGTAGAAGTATATTATCGAGTGCAATGTCGAAAACAAAACAGGAAAGTGCCGATAGTCTGTTAGAAAAAGGGGAAAATTTGCCGGATAATGTGGATGTTTATAAAGGTTTGGTGCAAGCGCAGAAGAAGTTTATCGAGCAACAGAAATTGTTGATTGATTGGTTAACAGGTACATTTTATTATTATGTACTCTTTAGTTTATTGTTGTAACGCAGCTCCTGATCTTAACTACCAACAAGTTTATACAATCCAGTGATAGTACTGTCGCAAATATACTTTTTGTCGAATAAAGAACAGTACATTTTCAATGCTTGCAGTTCCGACAGCTTAACCGATTTTGATAAGATTTTCAAATTTGGAAAGTCTTTTGATTTTTAAAGATGTCCTGATTTTCTAGCAAAGACTTTTGCCTTTTTTAAAAGTCCGTGATAATAGATTTAGAAATTTAGAAAATTTATAAATCCCTTGTTTCATACTTAAGGTGATTTTAAAACCTGATTATTTAATATAAGCTTTCTGAAAGATACCTTAAAAATATGTTTTAGTTATTATTATTCTTTTTTTGTATATGTAATATATATATATATATATATATATATATATATATATATATATATATATATATATATATATATATATATAATATATATATATATGTACACACAATGGAGTTCACTTATAACGACGGCCAAGGGACAACTATATTCCGTCGTACTAACCGGGCGACGTTATAAGTGACATCAAAATTAAATAGATATTTATTGAAACATGTGTTGTGTACACATGCGTTAGGTACACACGCAAGCCTAATCAAAACAAAAAAAAATTATAAAAATAAGTTTATAGCAAAAGTTAAAAAATAACTCCTAAATTGTTTATTATCTAAGTCAAAATCCAAGAAAAATTTTCATAATGTTATTGAAAACTTACAAAATTTATGAGCCCTCACTTCTTTCGCCACCTTCCCCCGTAATGATATCGCTCAAAAACAATAGGTTTCATTCTTATGTTAAATTAGAGATATACCAAATTTGAAGTATATGTTTTCGTGACCTAGGGACCCTGAAACGTGAGTAAATATAAAAATCTTGGAGTATTTCACGAATAGAATGCCTTCTTTTAACAAGGGAGAGTAAAAAGATAATTCAAACGTATAGAGTAAATTATAAGATATCGAAAATGAGATCGAATTCAACTAATTTTTTAATTTATTTTTAAAATACTAGTGCCCAAACGTTTTAGCTTCGTTGGTATGGAGCTATAAGTTAGCTGGCAAATATATATGTAAATTTTGTTGCATGAAGTTTTATGAAAAAATATTTCTTTTAAAAAGATGATTGTTAGGTCTAAATTCAATTATATTAAATAACTAATTAGGTTTCTGATTTCACATTATTTTTGATGTAAAACAAGTTAGGTGGATGACGAGAGAGCGATCACGGTCTTTCCAGAAAGACTTGGTGTCTTCCTAGAAGGCCAAGATTTTACGAAAAAAGCTCTTATTTCTTGGTATGCACCATTCTGGTCGTTGCTGCTGGTCGATACTTTACCTGATTCAACATAAGAAGTTTCTTTTGAAAGCGGCGAGCATTCGTTATATGTATATATATATATATATATATATATATATATATATATATATATATATATATATATATATATACTAGCCGTGCTTGGCCAGAGAACATATGTATAAATTTAAAAAAAAAAAACACGTAGATCGGATAAGTAATTCTTGAGTGTTAAGCGCACTAATGGACAGACCGTCAGAGAAACTTTGCGTTTTATATATATTATAGATTTTTTTTGATAAATATTAAGTTAAAAATTAAAAAAAAAAACACGTAAATGGTTCTCGAGTGATAAGCGCATTAACGGACGGACAGACAGACAAAAAGACGTTGCATTTTATATATATTATAGATTATAGATTATTATTTTTATTATATGACCTGGCCAGAGAATATATGTATGAATAAAAAAAACACATCAATCGGATAAGTGGTTCTCGAGCGATAAGCGCACTAACGAACAGACAAACAGACAGAGTGACGTTGCATTTTATATATATTAGATTCTTTGCTACACAATATTGTCCCATATTTAATGGTTTAGGCAGTGTATTGCAAGAGAACGCTCTAGCATCAAACTTTTTTCCGATTTAATTCACTTACAGTCACTGCTTATTCCTTATGTTACCTAACGTAATAAAATATATTCTGTAATCTGGCCAAGGAACATATGTATGTTTAAAAAAAAGCACGGAAATCTGATAAGTGGTTCTCGAGTGATAAGTGCACTAACGGACAGACAAACAGAGAAACCTTGCATTTTATATATTATATGTATATATATATATATATATATATATATATATATATATATATATATATATATATATATATATATACATATACATACGAGGCTGGTTTGAAAAATCCGTGCAAAAATAAAAACTACTAATGTGTTTGGGGTAACCCTTTTTTATTTTTCGACATAGTCTCCTTTTAGGCTTATACACTTTGTCCAACGATGTTCTAGTTTGTTGATCCCTTCCGAATAATAGGATTTGTCCAAGTCTGCAAACTATCCATTAGTGTCTGCAATCACCTCCTCGTTTGAATAAAATCTTTGTCCCGCCAGCCATTTCTTCAAATTGGGGAACAAATAGTAGTCCGAGGGAGCCAAGTCTGGAGAATAGGGGGGATGTGAAACGAGTTGGAATCCTATTTCCATTAATTTTGCGACCACAACTGCTGAGGTGTGTGCTGGTGCGTTGTCGTGATGGAAAAGGACTTTCTTGTGGGCCAATCGCGGGCGTTTTTCTTGCAGCTCGGTTTTCAAACGGTAAAATAACGATGAATAATATTCACCTGTAATAGTTTTACCCTTTTTCAGATAGTCGATGAGGATTATCCCTTGCGAATCCCAAAAGACAGTCGTCATAACCTTTCCGGCCGAAGGAACGGTCTTCGACTTTTTTGGTGCAGATTCCCCCTTGGTAACCCATTGTTTAGATTGTTGTTTGGTCTCAGGAGTATAGTAATGTATCCATGTTTCATCCACAGTGACGAAACGACGCTTAAAGTCCTCCGGATTCTTCTGGAATAGCTGCAAACCATCCTTGCAACACTTCACACGATTCCGTTTTTGGTCAAGCGTGAACAATCGCTGCACCCATCTTGCGGATAGCTTTCTCATGTCCAAATGTTTATGCAAAATATTATGTACCCGTTCAGCCGAGATGCCCACAGCACTAGCAATCTCACGCACCTTAACTCTTCTGTCATCCATCACCATATCATGGATTTGATCAATGATTTATGGAGTCGTAACCTCCACAGGCCGTCCAGAACGTTCAGCGTCACTTGTGCCCATATGGCCAGTCCGAAAATTTTGAAACCACTTATAAACTGTTCTAATCGAAGGTGCAGAGTCACCATAATGTTTATCAAGCTTCTCTTTAGTCTCCTGAGGCGTTTTGCCTTTCATAAAGTAATGTTTAATCACCACACGAAATTCTTTTTCGTCCATTTCTTGAAAATCACTCGACGTCCTTGATTCACACTAATGCCAAACACAAAGAAATAGACCAATATGGCTGAAACTTGGTGTGCGTTCATTCAAGAGATGCTACTAACGAAACATGACCTCGATACGCGCCGGTGGTGCCATCTCTCGGACTTTGCACGGACTTGCCAAACCAGCCTCGTATATAACAAAGTGAGAGGAATAGCGACTCGCTAGTGAGGAACAAAATTCCAAACTAGTAGGGTTGAAGTCAGGTTTTGGACCAAATTAAAACTCGTTTGTTTATTACCAAGCTCTCGGAATTCTTTTATTTCTTTGTCAAGGTATCTACAAATATATATATATATATATATATATATATATATATATATATATATATATATATATATATATATATATATATATCATAAAAATTAATTAAAGGTATCATAAAAAGGTTATTAAAAGATGAACTTACAAACTGGAGTAGAAATTCCTTATTTAAATTATACATCACTGTATTAAATTAAGTTATGAAACATTATATAATTTTTCTTTTTAACAGAAAATGAAATTTAAGAAAAACTATCTTCTTATGTTTGTTGAAGTTTGACAGGTGAAGTGATTTTCCTGCAAAATTCTTTACTTCACTTGTCAAACTTCAACAAACATGTGGTTAAGATATTTTTTCTTAAATTTCGTTTTTTGCTAAAATGAAAAATTATATAATGTTTCGTAACTTAATTTAATACAGTGATGTGTAATTTAAATAAGGAATTTTTACTTCGGTTTGTAAGTTCACTTTTTAATAACCTTTTTATGATACCTTTAATTAATTTTTATTATTAATTTTTAGATACCTTGACAAAGAAATAAAAGAATTTCGAATGCTTGGTAATAAGCAAACGAGTTTTAATTTGGTCCAAAACCTGACTCCAACCCTACTACTTTAGAATTTTGCTATATATATATATATATATATATATATATATATATATATATATATATATATATATATATATATATACATATACGAGGCTGGTTTGAAAAGTCCGTGCAAAGTCCGAGAGATGGCACCACCGGCGCGTTTCGAGGTCACGTTTAGTTAGTAGCATCTCTTGAATGAACGCACACCAAGTTTCAGCCATATTGGTCTATTTCTTTGTGTTTGGCATTCGTGTGAATCAAGGAAGTCGAGTGATTTTCAAGAAATGGACGAAAAAGAATTTCGTGTGGTGATTAAACATTACTTTATGAAAGGCAAAACGCCTCAGGAGACTAAAGAGAAGCTTGATAAACATTATGGTGACTCTGCACCTTCGATTAGAACAGTTTATAAGTGGTTTCAAAATTTTCGGACTGGCCATATGGGCACAAGTGACGCTGAAAGTTCTGGACGGTCTGTGGAGGTTACGACTCCAGAAATCATTTATCAAATCCATGATATGGTGATGGATGACAGAAGAGTTAAGGTGCGTGAGATTGCTAGTGCTGTGGGCATCTCGACTGAACGGGTACATAATATTTTGCATAAACATTTGGACATGAGAAAGCTATCCGCAAGATAAGTGCCGCGATTGCTCACGCTTGACCAAAAAACGGAATCGTGTGAAGTGTTGCAAGGATGGTTTGCAGCTGTTCCAGAAGAATCCGGAGGACTTTAAGCGTCGTTTCGTCACTGTGGATGAAAGATGGATACATTACTATACTCCTGAGACCAAACAACAATCTAAACCATGGGTTACCAAGGGGGAATCTGCACCAAAAAAGGCGAAGATCGTTCTCTCGGCCGGAAAGGTTATGGCGCCTGTGTTTTGGGATTCGCAAGGGATAATTAATCCTCATCGACTATCTGGAAAAGGGTAAAAATATTACAGGTGAATATTATTCATCGTTATTGGACCGTTTGAAAACCGAGCTGCAAGAAAAACGCCCGCGATTGGCCCACAAGAAAGTCCTTTTCCATCACGACAACGCACCAGCACACACCTCAGCAGTTGTGGTCGCAAAATTAATGGAAATAGGATTCCAACTCGCATCCCCCCTATTCTCCAGGCTTGGCTCCCTCGGACTACTATTTGTTCCCCAATTTAAAGAAATGGCTGGCGGGACAAAGATTTTTTTTCAAACGAGGAGGTGATTGCAGACACTAATGGATATTTTGCAGACTTGGACAAATCCTATTATTCGGAAGGGATCAACAAACTAGAACATCGTTGGACGAAGTGTATAAAATAAAAAAGGTTTACCCCAAACACATAAGTAGTTTTTATTTTTGCACGGACTTTTCAAACCAGCCTCGTATATATATATATATATATATATATATATATATATATATATATATATATATATATATATATATATATATATATATATCTATATATATATATATATATATATATATATATATATATATATATATATATATATATATATATATATATATATATATATATATATATATATATATATATATATATATATATATATATATATATATATATATATATATATATTATATATATATATATATATATATATATATATATATATATACATACAAACTAATAGCAGTGGTTCAATAAAAATAACTAAAACTGTTGAAAGGTAACTGAAAAATTCCATGAAGGCAAAAAATATTTTATCGTTTAAAAACTCAACTGTGCTGAGGTTTCAACAAAAAATATGTATATAGAAATAAATATAAACAAAGTATTTACGTTTTTTGTAGCAGGAGATGAATTTTGCTTGGTCAAAATAATAGCAGTGTTCGCTTAACACTGGTGTGTTTCAAACCTAAATGGTTTTTGCTCCTTGTGTTCGGTTAAATTTTCAAATTTAGAATAGTTTTGTGTCAAATCCATCAACAATTTTGCTGTTTTCAATACAACTATGGGAAGGAAGAAGCACTGTTCTCAAAAAAACGTGAATTGATAAGAAAATTGCGTGGTGATGGAAAATCTTACATGCAGATTCAAAATATATTGGAATGCTCAGCTAAAATGGTAGCAAATGCCTTAAGATGGCAAACTACACCTGAAACTCGCGGTCGTAAACGCAAAACTACATCCAGACAGGACACACTTATAGTTCGAGCTTCAAAAGCAAACCCATTTGCTTCGTCAACACAACTTCAGGAGATTATGGGAGTCGATGTAGCTCCTAGGACAATACGACGACGGCTTAAAGAAGCAAAGTTACCAGCAAGAAATCCGCGTAAGGTACCCTTGTTAAATAAAAGACACAGAAAGAGGCGATTAGAGTTCGCGAAGGAACATATTGAATGGCCTCTATTTAAATGGCGGAATATACTGTGGTCCGACGAAAGCAAAATTGTATTATTTGGAAATGTAGGACGCAGAACATACGTTTTAGGACCCGCATATCAGCACACTATTAAGACAGTTAAACATAGATGTTCAAAAATAATGGTATGGGCATGTTTCTCCTATTTCAGAGTAGGGCCTATATTTTGGATTAAAAATATAATGACCGTCAGTGTTTATATTGAAATTTTACAGGACGTTATGTTGCCCTATGCAGGATATGAAATGCCACTTAAATGTGTTTTTATGCATAACAATGACCCAAAACATAGCAATCCATTATGTAAACAAGTTTTAGAAAAGAAAAAAATTAATGTTTTAAATTGTCCAGCTCAAAGCCCAGATCTAAACCCGATAGAAAATCTGTGGGGCGATATTAAAGATAGCGTAGCACGTGAAAAACCGAAGAATTAAGACGAGCTCTAGGCTATAATCAGAAATTCTTGGAAAAGCATTCCTGTTTTTAGATGTCAAGATTTGGTTAACTCTATGCCGCGACGTTGTGAAGCTGTCATAGCCAATAAAGGGTTTACAATTAAGTATTAGGTGTGTCTGATGCTCATAAAAAAAAATATTGTTAATTAGTTGTACAGTTTTTTTTAACAGTAATTTTAGTAAAAACTATTATTTTGTCCACCATAAATTTTAGAAATTTGTCGTTTTTCTTTGATTTTTAAGAATTTAATTAATTAGCCTTATATTACTTTGATGCATCTTAGGTGGGGTTCAAAGTTACCATATTTAAATTTAGTAAGCACTGCTATTATTTTGACCACAACTATATATATATATATATATATATATATATATATATATATATATATATATATATATATATATATATATATATATATATATATATATATATATATATATATATATATATATATATATATATATATATATATATATATATGTATATGTATATATATATATATATATATATATATATATATATATATATATATATATATATATATATATATATATATGTATATGTATATGTACATATATATATATATATATATATATATATATATATATATATATATATATATATATATATATATATATGTATATGTATATGTACATATATATATATATATATATATATATATATATATATATATATATATATATATGTATATATATATATATATATATATATATATATATATATATATATATATATATATATATGTACATATATATTGTATATGTATATGTACATATATATATATATATATATATATATATATATATATATATATATATATATATATATATATGTA